>CM032442.1:9142350-9530520 GCA_019049465.1 Dryas iulia moderata
ACATAAACATGCACTGATCAAAAAACCAAAACCGTGTTTTGTTTTGAAGAAACCTGAGTGGAATAATGACAATAATTTAGACATAATAATTGTGCGTTGAAAATGCATCGAACCATCGCTTGAATGTATATTAACTTAAAAAAAAACACATTTCTATCACTCCGTTGCAAACAAAATTAAAAATTTTGAAAAAACCCACGACGGTTTAATTGTAATTGAAAAAGGATAAAATAACTGTAAATCCCCCGCCTAAAAGAATATATGTAACGAGATGATGGGGACGACTCCGTCGGGGGCTGTCATTACTTTAAGTTTGCACAAATCTTCTCATAGGTTTTCTTGCTGTTAAAACAGGTTCCCAAAAAATTAAAATATTAATATGAATTTACAGTTTTGATAACTGGTATTTTAAAAACTTTAAAACGAAATCTATACTGTTAGCTACTATATTTAAAATAGGGATTGCAACTGGCAGCCCCCGACGAAGTCGTCCCCATCATCTCGTTACATATATTCTTTTAGGCGGGGGATTTACAGTTATTTTATCCTTTTTCAATTACAATTAAACCGTCGTGGGTTTTTTCAAAATTTTTAATTTTGCTTTTATTTTAAACTTTTTAAAGTGAATAGATACACATTATATATTATTACATAATATCGAAATACTTTATATTAATCTTCATGCAAATCCAAAAGAAATTATAAACCCAATGCTTTCTGGTTATCAAATGCTTATTGCAGCGCCTCCTGGCAGATTATTAGCAGAGCAGTAACATTTCCACGAAACTTAAGTCTAACCAAATCAGTGAAAATCACAAAACCCACTAGTAGTTTTGATTTTGAACAAACTAATTTATGCTGGAGCGCCCCGTGGTAGTTCGTGATATGGCATATAAAAACACGCAGCAATTAAACCAGAACCTATCACAGAAAACTGCATCTAAATAGGTTTCACACAAAAAATAAATGCTTACTGCAGCGCCCCCTGGTGAGGTGTCACCATGACACATATACGAGAACACGCACTAATTAAGCCTGATCCTATCTTTGATAACTGCATCCAAATTGGACTTGTAGTTTTAGCTTTGCATAATTAAATGTTTAATGCAGCACCCCCTGGCGTGTTCATAACGTAAAAAAATACCTAAAAACTTACACCAAGTAAAGGTAACTCTAATACTAAAAACTCTGCGCAATCGGACTAGTAGTTGTAGCTTTGCATTAAATATTACAAACAAATGTTTACTGCAGCGCCCCCTGGTGACTTGACACGATAAAACATATCCAAGAACATGCACTAATTAAACTTGAACTTATCATTGACATCCAAATCAAATTCGTCATTTTATCTTTGCACAAACAATATTTTACTGCAGCGCCCCCTGGTGACTTGTCACTGTAATATAAATTTAAAAACATGCTATAAGCAAAGCGGAATCTAATACTGAAAACTCTTTTCAATCGTACTAGTCGTTTTGGTTTTACACAAAAAAATAGAAGCAGCTACTTACTGCAGCGCCCCCTAGAGAGTTAACACATACATGAAAATATGCACTAAGTAAACATACATGACACATATATGAAAATATGCACTAAGTAAATTTGAATCTATCATTGAAAACTGCATTCAAATCGGACTCGTAGTTTTAGTTTCGCACAAACAAGTGTACTTACTGCAGCGCCCCCTGGTGAGTAGTCACCGTAACGCATATATGAAAAGAAACACCAATTAAACCTGAACCTATCGTTGGAAGTTTCATCTAAATCAAACTAGTAGTTTTTGCTCTGCATAAACAAATGTTTACTGCAGCGCCCCCTGGTGAATTTTCACCGTAACCAAAAAACAAAAATCTTAAAATATGCACAAAGCAAAGCTAAATCTAGTTCTGAAAACTCTATCTAATCGAATAAGTAATTTCGGTTTTAGACAAACAAATACAAGAAAAATTTTGGTTTTACACAAAAAAGTACAAACAAATGCTTACTGCAGCGCCCCCTGATGAGTGGTCACTGTAGCACATATATAAAAAGATGCACCAATTAAGCCTGAACCTATCCTTGAAAGTTACATGTAAATCGGACCAGTAGTTTTTGATTTGCATAAACAAATGTTTACTGCTGCGCCCCCTGGTGAGTTTTCCCCGTAACAAAAAAAGAAAAATCTTAAAATATGCATCAAGCAAAGATGAATCTTTTTATGAAAACTCTTTTCAATCGGAGCAGTAGTTTCGGTTTTAGACAAATAAATACAAAAAAAGTACAAACAAATGCTTACTGCAGCGCCCCCTGGTGGTTTGACACGATAAAACATATCCAAGAACATCCACCAATTAAACCTGAATCTATCACTGAAAAATCTATTGAAATCAGACTATTATTTTTTGAGATAATTGAAAACATTCGTTTTCACGTAAAATGCTTACTGCAGCGCCCCCTAGTGAGTTAAGGCAATAAGACATATCTAAGAACATACGCCAATTGAACCTTAACCTATCATAGAAAACCGTATCAAAATCGGACTTATAGTTTTGGAAATAATTGACATAGTAATTTGCACAAACACACAAACAAACAAACAAACAAACAAACAAACAACCTCTCACCCCAAACACATATACAGTCGCCGTTCCGTCGCGGGTAAAAAAGCACAAATATTGTGTAAAAATATCATAAATTCAATAAAAGCTTTTAGAAAACCATTACAGTGGTGTTAAATTGTAAAATGAACGATTTACGACATTCAATTATCAACATGAGTGAAATTGAGGGCCATGTGTTTTACACACAACTAAAAAATTTAGATAAAATAAATAACAGAACTCGATATCGATACGTGTTTATTAATGAAAATTATCCTGTTAAAAATGTAAATGTAAAAATGAGAGTCAAGTTGAATATTAACAATATGCAAAATAAAAGAAAATACAATAAGTTTAATTTGTTTAAATTTTAATTAGTCAGTCAGTAATTAGTCAATTCAGAAGGATAATAAGACAAAAGTAATATTTAAAAAAAAAAATTGAAAAGGACATTTAGAACTTTTTTTTACGTTTCTTAAATGTCTTTTTCAATTTCATAAGTGTGAACAACAAAAATGTTAAAAATATTTAAATAAATAGTATTCTCTCTTGCCAAACGATTGGTCGTAGAATAATCTTTGGGTAGCAGAAATTTGTATAAATCTCTGTACAGAGATGCTAACAACATAAATAAGTTGTAATAAAGCGTATAAGAATTTCGACGCAGCTGGTAGTAGAACGCATGGCTAGCGGTCAGAGCGCCTGGACGATTTCCAGGAAGCGCGGGTTCGAATCCCGCTGCGTTTAAAATGTTTATACGTTTTTTAAATGTTTTTTACAATTTCCTAATAACACTTTAAACATGTTAAAAGTATTAATTAAACAATTTAAATTATTTTAATTTATTTATCCCAATTTTGTTTATCTTTTTCTTGTTAAACATTTTCTTCAGTAAATGTTTTGTCAGTTAATTAACATACAGTATTTATGCAGTGCCGATTACATTATCAATATCCGCGTGCTGTATAATAGCAAGATATAGGCATATATTACCAAGTAGTGAATAATTTGGGGAGCAGTCCTGGCGCAGTGGCAAGAACGTGTGACTGTTGGTTGTGGTTTCGATTCCCACTCGACGAGTGGAAATATTCATATATTTCCATTTCCTCCGCTCTGGTATCCGAGGCAAAGCGCGGTGTTAAGTTCCGCCACTTAACACGCAATGCCTCCGAATTCGGCGGAAAGAGGGGAACGGAACACTAGGTTCCCTCTGCCTACCCTGCGTGCGGGATACAGCGTGAAGCTAAAAAAAAGTTAATAATTTTAAATCCTCTTTAGATTCCTAGTTTCCTAGAAATATTGTTAAACTAAATTATTTATTAAAAAATACTTTCGTGTACATTGTTCTTACTTCCGGTTCATTGTCCTGGTTTTCACATGCAACGACTAATAAAATTCAATATAAAGTGTATTGAACCGAATACGTACAACAATTGTAAACACATTGTTATTTAGTATTTCTATTTTAACTGAATTCACGTATTTTTTTCGGCTTCACGCTTTATGAAACTACTAGCGGCCCTCTTGCGGCTTCGTCACTTCGACTACACAACTGTTTCGTTATCTTACAAGCCTCGGGGGTTGATTTTTGAAAAAAATATAAGAGAGGTGTCAAGGGACACTAGGATGGAACAAAGTTCCTTTAATTAGTCAAGGAATTGTAATACTTTTTTATTATTATTAATTTACTATTAATTATTAATTAAATTTATTTTTCATTAAATTTATTAAATGAATTAAATTATAAATAATTAAATAATATTAATTATAATTGATTAAATTTAGTATTAATTAGAAATGAAAATATCTGGCTTGCTATCTATAAGAGAGAGAGAGAAACATGCGCACACCGCACAGCTTACAATAGCTTAGGTACTATAGCAAAAAGTGTCGTTACAACTTTTCGTGAGAATTTTTCCGTCTGGCCACCGCACACTACGCGCGATAAGGAACTTCGTTCCAAAAGGCCTGTGTTCTGTATTGTGTAAACACAACACTTTGAATTATCAACTATATTTATGCCAAAATTCATTACAATCGGTCTTGAAAAATAACATTTTTTTTAATTTTATATTCGATTTAGAAACAGGATACGTCGCATAAAATCTGTTTTCCTTTTCAAGAAGGTCAACAATGTGGATTTAGTAATTGTATAATAAACATGTTTTGTTGACCTTTATATGTGACCTGATACGTTTTGCAAAATTGATCGAATAATCTGTACTATAATAAAATAGTAAAAAATTGGGACTGTACAATGAAAATATTTTTAAGGAAAATTAATTTCGGCCAGTCGTGGCGCAATGGCACGAATGTGTGACTGTAAACGACTGGTTATGGGTTTGATTACCACTCGAGGAGTAGAAATATTTAATATTTCCATTTTCTTTGCTCTGGTATCAGAGGTAAAGCGCGGCGTTAAATTCGCCGGCGGAAAGTGGGTAACGGAGTGTCTTAACACTAGGTTCCCTCTGCCTGCCCTGCAATGCGCAAGATACAGTGTGAAGCTAAAGAAAAAAGAAAATATATAAGAATAATAATAATTTAGGGGATAAAAAACGGAAAGTTTTTGTTTGTTTGTAGTCTCGAAACTTTTTAGTTACTGAACGCATTTCATTAAAACGTTTATTATTGTATAGGACAATTGATTTTAAAGAGTGGAACACCCAATGTACATCGATAATAGTCCAGCTGATTCATGAGTAAATACCCTCTTAACGAAAGCTATCGAACGTGATAAGTATTTTCTATTAATCTAAATTAACTAAGCATTAAAGATCTAGAAATTCTGATGAAAAAGATACCCATAGCAAATAGGTAAAAGAATAAGAAAAGTGGTTTTTTTTTTTTTTTTTTTTTTTTTTCTATTTAATTTACACCACTACGGACAAAAGGTCTGTACCTTTTTTTAAAATAATCTTTTTCTTTTTATATATAAATTCCTTATTTGATTACAATATCAGAGCTTAAAACTAAGTTTATAATATACTAGCGGCCCGCTCGCGCCTTCGTCGCGTGGACTACCTAATTGTTTCGTTATGTTGCTACCCTCGGGGGTCCATTTTTGAAAAATAAAGTAGCCTATCTTTGACCTTCGATTATCAACTATATTTATTCCAAAATTCATTACAATTGGTCAAGCGGTTTAGTTTTTTCATATAAACTTTCATCCCCTATTTCAACCCTTTAGCGGTTATTTTTTGCAAAAATAAGTAGCCTATGTTAGACCCATAGTTATTTACTACTTTCATTCTAAATTTCATCCAAATCGGACCGGTAGATTAGCCGTGAAAGCGTGACAGACAAACACACAGACTTTCGCATTTATAATATAAGTATGGATACCATAAGAGAGTCCAGTGTTCTTAAGAAAAGTGGTTAGTATGGTAGACAATTTTCATTGACAAATAGAAATAGAAATTACTCAATATTGAAGTAATTATGGCGTAGTGATACAGTGTCTGATCGTAAGCGACCGTTGCAGGTTCGATGGAATGGTTATATTTAAAGTGTTTTCATTTTTTTCTCAGATAAGACGAAATGGGATGTTAAGTTCAAGCGTTCCATACGCAATGTATTGAATTCGAGTGGAATTCTTTCGACGCGAGGATATTTTTGTACTTCTTCTATATATACAAACATTAACTATGATAAATTTTATATATCTCTCTTATAACATTAAATAAAAAAATGATGTCTTTTTTATTGAATAATTTTTTTAATGTACTAAAAAATACTTTCACATTATATTTATTTTCTTCCCATAGGATTCTTCATTTTATTTTTATACCCGTTATTTATATTCTTTCCAATACAGGGGACAGTAAAGTAAGTAGATATTTTTTATTGAATCTGTTCACGTGTAACAAGACAGCTATATACAGAATATTTTATACACAGCTTTATCCTGACTACCCTAGTCAGGGAGAACCTAGTATCAAGATACTCCGAACTTCACTTTCTGCCCGAAATAGGACATTGCGATGAGAGCGAGAACATAAAACTGTGCTTATTTTTGGGGGCCAGAGCGAAAAAATGAAAATAATGTAAAAATAAATATTCCCCCGCGCGGGATTCGAACCCACACCTAATCGCGTTTATAGGATGTTTTCCCATTGAGTCACGATGGCCTGAAATTGTAATAAATGATAATATTTTATTACTTCAAAACAATAAATTTAGCAATACGCCTATCTAGGTAGGTTAAAATGGTGATAAAATAGTAGAATAATTGGTATTTGTATAACATATACCATGTTATTAATAAAATTGATAGCTTTTTATCATAGCTTCATGCATATTATAATGACGTGGCTTGGCATTTGCCATTAGATATGTTCACGTTTTTGAAGTGTTACTATATATCACTCAGGTCATTGAAAGTCATTTTTTAGAAAACGTATAAAAACTTGATCGCAGCAGGATTCGAACCTACGCCTCTTGGAAACCATTCAAGCGTTCTGACCGCTAAGCTATGTGTTCAATTAATTTGGTAGTGCGAGAGATCAGAGGTCTTCCACGGTTTTTAAGAGACGCAGATTCGAATCCTGCTGCTTTCAAATTATTATACGTTTTCTAAAAATGTTTTTAACGTATAAAGTTTTCTAAAAATGTTTTTGTAAGCGCAATGGTTCGTTTGATCCTCACTCGGCGAAGAAATATATTTCAATTATTTTTCTTTTTCTGCTCTAGGAAGAAAACGCGAGGCGTTGTGTTGAACCTCAACACCCATCCGTCTGGAATTCTGACGTAAAAACGACAGTGTCTTCTTCTTGCTCTTTCTCGGGCTGCTCTTCATAGCAATGCGGGAAAAATGAGTAAAAGTGCAAAAAAGGTTTTTTTTCCCGCTCTAGAGTCAATTAGGGAATTTTTAATTTCGTAATTTTTCTTCCTGGGTTCTCTTTATTTTCGTGCTATATAGAATTTTCCCTAGATTCAGTGAATATATTCCACGAAAACTAATCATAATGTGTTGTACACACTTAATGAAATTTGTATACATCCTTCCATTATTTAAGCAAATTCCAAACAAAACAAGATGTTTCGAAGATATTGCGTCAGTAATAATATTTTTGTTGCAGTTTCACACGTCATCATGGATAGCACGATCATGGTCAGAAAGAAACTTTGCTCTCCGTTTTCCGGGTGAAGAGTAGACATTGCTTGTTAATTGGTGGAAGTCAACGCTGCGATTTGACTAAGGTGCCGATAGGACATATGAAAATAACATTACGTAATCGTTACTCCGTGTGAGAATTGAATTTATTACCATCGAGGTTACCGGCACACACTGCCCTCTGCGCCACGACGGCATTTAGGGGAATAAACATTCCCTTAAATTTTATTAATTATTTCAGTTTTATTTTCCCGCTCTCGTGCCTCAAAAATAAGGCAGCGTCAAGTTCCGGCACTTAAAACACAATGTCTCGATTTTGGGCGAAAGGTATAGAACGGAATGTTTTGACACTAGGTTCTTCAGTACCTATTATAATTTTGGGTCTAAAATTAAGATCAACAGTGATATACGTAAGCAATATTTCCTAACGTCAGAAAGTCTATGCAAACGGAGTTGTAGGCAGCCACTAGTCAAATATTATATTAATTAAAATTAAATTTCAAGTTAAAATTAAAACTGCTTTCACTTGCATTCATAAGATTTCAGTTAATCATAAGAAATAAGTATTGAGTGTAAATTAAAGTGTTGAATTTTGTAAGGTTTCTCTTACGAAAGGTGTGTTTGTTTAATAAAGAATTCTCATATTACACAACTTCACGCTTTTGCCCGTAGCAGGTTATTCATAGATTTATTAGAGTGAAGGTACTCCGTTCTCCATTTTCCGAAAAACGCGATATTACGTGTCAGCGAAGCTCAACGTAATGGCAACTCAACGCGTTGAGTTCCGCGCAGTAACGAAAATAACAATAAACGAAATATAAACGATACTGTACGTCACGTTCTGTGTCAGGTACCCGAGCGCAAAATAAAAATAATTTCAATATAACCATTTCCCCGATTGGGAATCGAATCCACAACCAACGCGTTTTGGTCAGACGCTGTCCCACTGCGCTACGAAAATAATATAAGGCATCATTAAATAATTAAAATATAGAAAACTAGCGGCCCGCTCGCGGCTTCGCCGCGTGGTCTACGTAGCTGTTTCGGTATATTGCAACCCTCGGGGGTGGATATTTGAAAAATAAAGTAGCCTATGTTTAACCTTGGATTATCAACTATATATATGCCAAAATTCATAACAATTGGTCAAGCGGTGTAGATTTTTCATATAAACTTTCATCCCCTATTTCAACCCTTTAGAGGATGATTTTTGAAAAACTAAGTACCCTATATTATTCTAAATTTC
Source organism: Dryas iulia moderata (assembly GCA_019049465.1). Taxonomy (NCBI): domain Eukaryota; kingdom Metazoa; phylum Arthropoda; class Insecta; order Lepidoptera; family Nymphalidae; genus Dryas; species Dryas iulia. The sequence goes on from CM032442.1 coordinate 9,151,292, forward strand.
ATCCAAATCGGACCAGTAGATTAGCCGTGAAAGCGTGACAGACAAACACACAGACTTTCGCATTTATAATATAAGTATGGAAAACCATTACTAACGTTAATTTATCTATTTAAGTAGTAAAAGATCCGTTTAATTGCTCTTACCTCACAACAGAAGACATGCATGGATGAAGATGATATGTTGCAAACGGGAATTAAAAAGAAGTTTAATGTGACCGTCGTGGCGCAGTGACATTGTGTGCGACTATAAACGCAATGGTTATAGGTTCGATTCTCACTGGGGGAATAATTATTTATTTTCATTTCTTGGCTCTGGTACCTAAAACATAAGTGCGGCGTTGATTTCCTCCATTCAAGAGCAATGGCTCTATTTCAGTTGGAATGAAGAATGCAGTGTTTTGATACTAGATACTTTCTGTCAATCCTGCTCAATCGTGAAACTCGTTTTATTAATTTAATGTACTTCAACTATTACATATTGTTAAATAGAAGGTGTATTTTTTGTATTTTATATAAAAAAGGTGAATATAACTTTTTTTCACATTGATAATTAAAAGTTTCATTCAAATCCTACTACATTAAGCAAGAAAACACAATATTCATGTTAAAAAATTGTCTAATTGGTTGTTCACATTTGCGTTTATAAACAAAGAAAATCTTCTTGTCTTAATTTGATTTATTTGGTATTGACTATCCTATTAATATTATAAACATGAAAATTTGTAAGAATTGCAACTCTTTTACATCAAAATTATTGAATGGATTTTAATAAACCTTTACAATAATGTTGCTTAAACAGCTTAAGTTGTAACCTATGATTTATTCTAAATCATAGGTTACAACTTATAAAGATATTATGTCAATTGTCATAAATATCAATTAAGTAGGCTCTTTTGATTTTATAACGGCTTCCGTAAATTCCACACAGACAAAGTTCCAGGACAGCTAGTTAACAATAATACAGATATCAACTCAAATGAAGTCTTAAATAAAAGGAAGTTCTAACCTATATAGACTCCATAGTGGTGTGGTGGGACTGATCTCTATTGGTTATGAGTTTAATTCTCATATGATGTAGTCATAATTTAATTTCCACACTCTAGTGATGGAGGAAAAGCGCAGCATTGAGTTTAAGACTCAACACAAAAGAACATGCATGAACAACACTATTAATTATATCTTACATGATGGGGTTGGCTGGAAGAGATTGCTTTTAGTGTTAAGCACACCTTTTGTGCAATTTTTCTTTTGTGTACAATAAAGAATAAATAAATAGAATAAATAAATAAAAGTGAAGAATGGAGTGTTGTAACAACAGGTACTCTTTGACTACAATGCATGTGGGAAAAAGTATTAAGTACAATAAAATTAATTAAATGCATTTTATCTTAAAACTAACAATTTTGCAATATTATCTATGAATTGTGTGAAGGTTTGACATTATACACTTTGCAATCTAAAACAATTGTTATGTGCACTAACTATCTCAACGACTACATAAACTAGTAAGGTCACAATCTTAATACAAATGTTAATACACTACAATATATGACTGTACATTCATTTTTTTATGATATTCTTAAAAAAAATACCCTATTACTAATATTGCGAGTTTATTAGATTTAAAGCTTTATTCTTTGTCATTAGTTTGAGTCTTTCCAGCATAGAGAAATGAAAATAATTTAAATACAATCGTTCTACCAAGTGGAAATCAAACCCACTACCATTGCATGTACTACCAAACATCACATTTAATAATACTACAATAATATGTAGATAATTCATATATATTTATATATACATATGATATTTTTTTAAATATTTTTGTTTTATCCAGGTGGATGTACCAAGCAATCAAAATTATGTAATGAAAATATTAAATTGTTAACAGACTGCTTCGTTAGGTTTATTTTAATTAAGCTCATAATTAACTCTAAAACTGTACAGAAAATTGTAATTGTATGAAAAAGATACTCACTTTGCATCACTTCTATTTCATTCACAAGCATTTGAGCATCCTTATCATTCTCCCTTTTATGTGTTTCTTCAGTCTTCTTTAAATGCATCCTAACTTTTTCTAGTAACTTATAACTTTCACTAAGTTGGTCTTGCATTTTGGTTTCTAAGCGGCTTATCTCCCCTTCTAGAATAGAGACACTGTTCCTCGGCTTGTATGTTGAAACAAACATAGAAGAATACGACACGACCACCCATAATAATACTAAAGTTCCACATATTATAATTAGTTTACGTATATTAACACGCATTATGTATTGTTATGTATAGTTTTCTTTCTCTATGTCAACACATTGTTATATAGAACGTCGTAAATATTCAATTGCTATGAAAAATAGCAAATAAACATTGTAAATTTAAAAATTAACACTGCTTTTGCATTATCACACATTGTTGTTTCACGAATATTATGAGCTATATTAGAACTGCTTTTGTAGTATAATTTTACAAAATTATTTAATTACAATTAATAAAATAGAAATCAAATAAAATGTAATGCCGTACCTACAAAATACACGAACCTTCTGATAGTATTTTAATAAACTGACAAATGACGTGTGAGTCGTGACAATTGGCATTTATTTGACGTTGACAGACACTAACATTCAATGACAGATCAACTTAGTTCATGAATTATTGAAGTGTAAGAAAAAATATTATAAGTATTACATTTACGTATATAAAAATTAAAAGGTCAATTTACAGCATTAAAACTAAAAATATTTTATAATACTCCATTATTATATATTGAGAGCAAATTTTTATACATTCTGAATAATAATGTTAGAGTTTACTTATACATTTTATTTAAAAGGAAATATATACTTATGTTTACATATATTTAATTTAATAATTAAATAATCTATTTACACTATTAGGACATATACTTAAAATAAAATCAAAAATCACACCAAAATCTTTATTCAAATAAGCTATTACAAGCACTTTCGACTAGTCAGTGAATATTAATATTGTCATTTCTACCATAAGCTACCAACGGCTCGAAAGGCTGACTTCTGGTGAGAAGAGCCGGCAAAAGATTCAACAGTTGCTCTTTTAATATATATACAACAATTTCTCAACTATCATAAAATACCAGCAACTGTACACTAGGTACATTTCACAATTACACAATGGTTATATTATTATACGAGTACATTTACATTTACGAAAACACAAAACAATGAAATAGCGTCACAAATAACAATAAATGTCAATGCTACGTACCTTAACCTTCGTCAGTTAATTTAAAAACCACAATAATAATTGCTACTCAATATTATTAGGCTTTTATACATATTCGCAAGTAATAGTGTTTTTATTTTACACTATAAATTATATAAGAAAAATCATCACGTTTTTAATTTCGTTAAACGTGATTTTTCAAAGTCGAAATCGACCTTTATTTTTCTTCAAAAATTTGATCGAATAAAACAAAAAAATGGCTTGATGGATTTAATCGAAACCTCGTGGGGTTTTTGTGAATATACTGAACTGTAAAACGCACAGTCAACATTATCAGTTTTCTCGATATATCCCACTTAGCGCCTGATTTTGCCAAAAGTCACCAAAATTTCTTTTTTTAATGATTTTTAAAATTAGTGTAAAGAAGAAGATATTTGTTTTCTTCAACAATCTGTGGCTGAGTTTTGTTGGAAATTTTAAAGGTTTTAAAATACTCTTTTCGTTTCTTGTGCGAGCAGTGGTTACTAAGATATTTATGGTTAAAGACAAAAAGATCCTTTTCCAGTCAGAGTTCGATATCTCAGCGAGAAGTATATGTATCGATTTTTTAACAACAGCAAGTGGAAGCCGGATAAACAAGCTATCCGATCCATATAATGGTTAAGTTGAAAAAAAATGTTTCCACTTTTTCTCAATATTCATTTTGATAGAGCGGAACACGTCGCTTGAAAATATTTTCCATCTTAAGATTTCAAAATTAGAAACTTTAAGCTTTAAAATGTTTGTTGTTTTTTTTAATGTGAGCATTTTTGAGGAAAATACAGCCTAAGGGGCTGTATTTTCCTTCACCTTAAAAAATTTGGAATTTTTTTATGAACCTCTAATTATTTCCGCTAGTGTATAATACCAATTTAATTACCAAATATTCATACTAAAATTACTACTATTGCTTGTTATAATTAAATATATAATATATTTAAATATTATTTCAAAGAAATATATACATAATTCTTATAGTATCTAATAAGTACATGTATTTGGTTGCGATTTTCGGGTCCCTATCCATACTTATATTATAAATGCGAATGTCTGTGTGTTTGTCCGTCACGCTTTCACGCCTAAACTGCCGGTCCGATTTGGATAAAATTCAGAATGAAAGTAGTAAAAGTGACTGGGTCTAACATAGGCTACTTAGTTTTTCAAAAATCAACCTCTATAGGGTTGAAATAGGGGATGAAAGTTTATATGAAAAATCTAAACCGCTTGACCAATTGTAATGAATTTTGGCATAAATATAGTTGATAATCTAAGCTTAAACATAGGCTACTTTACTTTTTAAAAATGCGCCCCCGAGGGTTCCAATATAACGGAATAGTTCAAGCGGCGAAGCCGCGAGCGGGCCGCTAGTATATAATAGTTTCTCATAGACATAAATTAAGAAGTGCTTGCTTTGCTTGCAAACGGCACCCGAGATTTCGAGAGTTCTGCAACTTGCGAGTCGAAATTGAGGGTCTGGTGGGGCCCCTAATTCAGTTTTAAGTTTTTGAAGCAAATAAATACGGAAAATAATTGCTATTATTTTCTGACAGGCAATAACCATATATTGAGGCCAGTCGTGGTGCAGGGACACAAAGCGTGACTGTAAACACAACCAGTTGTGGGTTCGATGCCCACTCGAGGAATTGAAATATTATACATTTAATTTCCTTCGTTCTAGCATCGAGGCAAGCCGTGTTAAGTTGCGCCAGACACACATCACATGATACTTAACATGCTTTCTTAACTTAATATTGAAAATAATATTAAAAACTTAAAACATTATTAAAAAACAACTTCATTCTTTTACCCGTACAGTAGGGTAGTCAAGTGAACCTAGTAACATGTCACTCCGTTCTTCACCTTCCTCCTCAACTTGAGACATTGCCTGTGAAGTGATGTAGCGTAACTTTGTCTGAATGAAATTTTTCCCCCGAGCGGGAATCAATATCCACCATCATCGCTTTTACAGTCAGACGCCGTTCCGCAGGCCTCTAAGCTTATAAATAACTAGCGGCCCGCTCGCGGCTTCGCCGCGTGGACTGCCTAATTGTTTCGTTATGTTGAAACCCTCGGGGGTGAATTTTTGAAAAATAAAGTATCCTATGTTTGACTTTCGATTATCAACTATATTTATTCCAAAATTCATTACAATTCCTATTTCAACCCTTTAGCGGTTAATTTTTGAAGAAATAAGTAGCCTATGTTAGACTTATAGTTATTTACTACTTTCATTCTAAATTTCATCCAAATCGGACCGGTAGATTAGCCGTGAAAGCGTGACAGACATCACACAGACTTTCGCATTTATTATATAGGAAGTATGGAAGAATGGATTCAGTAATTAAATAATTAATATCTCCAATGCGTTTTATAAATATTATCCTTAAAAGAAAACAAAAGTTAACATATTTCGCACTAATTAACAAAAAAAATACTAAATAGTGCGGCCCCTACACGTGTAAATTATTGCTCATCCGCGCATACCGAAACAATTTCGTGAGTTCAAAGTTTACGTGCCGGAGTCAAATATGCGGAAACGATGAGGTCCTGTCAAATAATATAGAATTTGGGAGGATGTGTGATTTTTAAATCATTATTGCCGTTGTCTTTTTTTAAATAATAAATGTTATATTTCATTAAAGCTTAAGTAGGTAAGTACATTAAGTATACTTTTCAATTGCATTTACCTACCTAGGTACCTAATATGTTTGACTACTCCGCAAGGGATACAGTGCGAAGCCAAAAAAAATATGTCCAGAACCGTATTTATTTTTTCCATTTGTGTGTATAATAGTTAAACGAGATTATTTAATTTTGTACTTGTTGTGGTTTTTATATGAATACCCTAGACAATATAAACAAACTAAGAAATTGGGGTGTTTGGTTGTGATATTAAAATAACTGTTTTTACTATATGCATAATGTATTTATGGTGTAAATTTCTAAATATAGTTTTTTTTACCAATTTTGTCTGTTTCGATTTTCGTTTAGCTTGGCTGAATTTTGTTTGGCTGGATCGATTTTTACGGTATTTTCATTGGCAGATAGCTGGTGTAATTTTTTTTTCTCGCTTTTTAAAAATAATAATTAAAATACTTAAATTTTCGTTAAATTCCACACGAGACACGCACAGCTAGTCGTAAGTATATAAATTACTAGCGGCCCGCTAAAGTTTATATGAAAAATTTAAACCGCTTGACCAATTATAATGAATTTTCGTATAAATATAGTTAATAATCCAAGCTTAAACATAGGCTACTTTATTTTATAAAAATCCACCCCCAACATTTGCAATACAACGAAATAGTTAACGCGGCGAAGCCGCTTTAGCTAGTTCGCTTAGCGGGCCGCTAGTTTATGATATAAGTATGGATGATTGCGTAGCACGTAGTAGGTATGTAGTATGAAATTGCTCTGCAACGCCGCTTTTAACTACGGCGCTGTACGAGTATGTATGTGTGTACATAAAATATGTCAAGATATTTCTTTATACTTGATGATTAACTATACTAGATGTGCTCGTGACATTGTCTATGCGGAATACGGAAGCTCCTATAATCAAGGGAGCCAACTTACTTGATAATTTGAACAATTGACGAAATATCTTTATAAATTGTAGCCTATGTTTTATTTTATGTATAAGCGATATTAAAATTTCGTTACAATCCATTCAGTAGTTTTTACGTGAAAGAGTAACAAGCATTCTTACAAACTTTCGTAATTATAATATTATTAGGATTATAGGTAGGTACCTACTACAAATACCTCTACTCAGACATTTGTTTTTTTTCCTTTAACCAATAACCAATAACCAACCATAACCAATCTTTATTAGTGTACAATTACCATCAATCAAATTATTATATTTAAATGCTACTACTATACTTAAAATTTAAACAAATCTACTTGTGGATATACGAAAAATATAGATACTTATATACTAGTAACCGCCTCTTTGCTCTGCATGGCGGGAACAGCTTTTTGATTTTACATATTACATGTTACAAAAATTTGAAACGCAAACACTTAACACTAACATAACACTAAACGTTCTACAGCCTAGGTTTATGGGCATTTTTTAACCATTTAATTACCATTTATTCAAAAACTACAACTACAATTGTCACCAAAAAACTTCACAGCACACAAGACACTGTGCTCGATATTCCTGAATTTTAGAGGTCTACTTCAAATAGCCCAGGAAGAGTTAAACCACAACGAAACACACTTTTGACCAGTAAAATTATAGACCAACTAGCGGCCCGCTCGCGGCTTTGCCGCGTGATCTATTTCGTTATATTGCAACACTCGGGGGCGCATTTTTAAAAAATAAAGTAGCCTCTGTTTAGCTTAGATTATCAACTATATTTATGCCAAAATTCATTACAATTGGTCAAGCGGTTTAGATTTTTCATATAAACTTTCATCCCCTATTTCAACCCTTTAGAGGTTGATTTTTGAAAAAATAAGTAGCCTATGTTAGACCCATAATTATTTACTACTTTCATTCTAAATTTCATCCAAATCGGACCAGTAGGTTAGCCGTGAAAGCGTGACAGACAAACACACAGACTTTCGCATTTATTATGTACTAGCGGCCCGCTCGCGGCATCGCCGCGTGGACTGCCTAATTGTTTCGTTATATTGCAGCCCTCGGATGTGGATTTTTGAAAATTAAAGTAGCTTTGGATTATCAACTATATCTATTCCAAAATTCATTACAATCGGTCAAGCGGTTTAGATTTTTTATATAAATTTTCATCCCCTATTTCAACCCTTTAGAGGTTGTTTTTTGAAAAAATAAGTAGCCTATGTAAGACCCAGGGTTATTTACAATTTTCATTCTAAATTTCATCCAAATCGGACCGGTAGATTAGCCGTGAAAGTGTGACAGACAAACACACAGACATTCACATTTATAATATAAGTATGGATTAGCGGCCCGAAAAATAAAGTAGCCTATGTTTAACCTTGGATTATCAACTATATATGTCAAAATTTGTTGCAATCGGTCCAGCGGTGTAGATATTTCATATGAACTTTTATCCCCTATTTCAACCTTTTAGAGGTTGATTTTTGAAAAACTAAGTAGCCTTTGTTAGACACAGTCATTTTTACTACTTTCATTCTAAATTTCATCCAAATCGGACCGGTAGATTAGCCGTGAAAGCGTGACAGACAAACACACAGACATTCGCATTTATAATATAAGTATTGAAGTATGGATTAAATTTTTAATCTATTTCCATCTAAAACCAACTCGCACTTGACTAAGCTTTAAACGGGCTGAACGCATCAATCTTAGTTCAAAAAAAAAAAGTGGAAAAAAAATAAGCGCCACAGTGTGGCTTAATTATGACAAAATATGTCGGTTATTTGAAAGGGCGGGATTTTTTGTGTTATTTATTGATTTTACTATTATGAAGAGCGCTGTATCATATGTTATTATATTTTTAAAGTGAAAGTTGGTGATAAATTTTTGTAACGATGAATTATGTTTGTCAACTTCCTTTAAATTTAACAAATATTCCTAAAAATATGACATTCCATGAAGTCTTAATGTGCGACTTAAATAGGTTTCTATTTTTTTCGCTAAATAATAAGTAAGAATATTTTAAAAGTGTAGTGGTTGTTTAAAACAACACTTACAACGTCAAATATCTTTATTTCCAAGGATTTACCTTATAATAAGCGTTTTTACCCGCATCTAATGTTAAAATCTCCACTCTTCACTTGACTTCGAAACACTGCATTTATTTGTGAGTGGTACAATTCAATGCCGCGTTTTGTCTTTCCAGAACGGGCAAATAAAAATAATTTAAAAATAATCATGTCATCAATTAGGAATCGAACCACAACAGATCACTTTTATTGTAAAACGGCCTCACCAACGGTCTTGATGGCAACTAAAATAGAAATGTTAACAATGTTAGTACCTAATTAAAACCTAAAACAAAAAACAAGTATGTATGCAAAAGGAAACGGAAGCCCATTCTAGCTAATTACAAGAAACATCTAATTCAAAAGCAAATAAAATCAACTAACGCCAATCAAATACGAGCACAAATCAAAATCAGGTCCAATTACTCTTAAGTATAAACAGCCGATAAACTAATTAAGTCACGAGAAAATTTTAACCACGTGACGCTTCCAATTAAACGAACTAACAATATAATTACCGCGATTAATGGGCACACGCATATTTCACGGTGCCTTAAATAAAATCCAAATTGATCTGAAATGCGCAAGAGCTACGCCCACCGACTCCCCATTGGTTTACGGTTAATTATAACTGAGCGCTGCTGTCTTAAGAGCTATTTGCATCGTTTAGTGATCAACATTTAAAAAGTAACCTTAAGACGTCCAAATACAATGGATTACCGTTTGGCAAGCTCTTAAGTGTAGCATACAAAATTGTCATCCACACAGACGCCCATTAGTCGATTTTCTATCTTCATTTCGATGAGAATCTTTGCCAGATGCTTCGTTTTAGCCACATTTTGAACTTTAACGTTGATAGATATAGGGACACTCAAATTACCAAACAATAATGTCTTTCAAACACAGTTAGCATTTCGTGCGCAGTCTATACTGTATTTCAATTTGACAAAAACGCGTCGTTAGATTTGAGATTGGTTTAAATTATGACAGTATTAAGTTGCAAAGAAAAAGTTTAAGGTGTTAGTCAGGATAAACTTTTAGTGTTAGCGTGGACGTTGCGCTGGGACGCACGAAATTTACTTAGTATTTAATATTTTTAAAATATTTTTTGTATTATTAGTGTGAGAGTGATTAAACAATATAATTAAAAATGAACCAAACAAGCCCTGAATCTATGGAAGTGATAGATAGTAGTAAAACTGAAAAATCTGAAAATAAGCTGGCGTTCTCTATAGATAGTTTGTTAGCGGACAAGTTTGTCAAAGAAGATAGTGTGAAAGCATCTACTTCAGATAGTGAATATTACTGTATTTTCAATAAAGAACAAACTAATGTTGAATCTGATGAAGATAAAGAGAGCAGTGGATCAGAACAATTGGACGTGGAAAGTTCAACCACTGGAGACGCTCAGGAGTTCGAAAATAAAACATCTGAATACCAGTCAGGTATATTTGATATTTTTTTTAAATTCTGCTAAAGTATTAAGTTCAATTTTAAATTCAAGATATTATCCTTCACATAAATAGATTTTTGCTAGCGCTTCTAAATCGTCGAATGAACATAAAGTTATCGGGTCGGTAGGCAGTTCTGAGAAATAGCCATATTTACAATATTATAAAGAAAAAGAATTATGTACTAACTCGTTTTATGTGTTGGTGGAAATATTTTTCTAAAATAACGATTTTCTAAAGTACTAAAAATAGGTGTAAAAATATTAGATTCTTTCACAACTCTAATCCATACTTATATTGTGAATGGGAAAGTCTGTGTGTTTGTCTGTTACGCCTTCACGATTTGGATGAAATTTAGAATGAAACTAGTAATCATGACTGGGTCTAACATAGGCAACTTTATTTTTTAAAATGCGCCCCTGAGGGTTGCAATATAATGAATAAGATCACGCGGCGAAGCCGCGAGCGTGCCGCTAGTAATTTATATATTATTTGGTTTTCTTAAATCTTTCATTGTTACGTTTCAATAAGTCTTATAAAGACTTTTAAAGAGTTTTCAAATATTTAGTCCTGCGCAACTTCTTTTACGTTACAAATATGTTTTCCAACTTTCTTGCAACATTTTTGCTGACCCTTCATTATTATTTCTCTCTCTCTCTCTCTTATCTCTTATAGCATGCACCTTCTTCAACAAATGGCTATCTGACAGTTATTTACTTTTTTAATTTTACCAAATAGTTACTAACTTTAGCGCGTTCAATCAAATATATTCTTCTTCAGGCTTATTAAAAAAACTAAGATTTAGCCTTTGCAGAAAGCCAAGGCCTAATCTCTATCTCTATATATAATAAAAGAGTAGAAAAGTCAATTCTGTACATGAAAAATTTCTGAAAAATTTTAATTGGGTGCGTTAATATATCGATAACAGAGGCCAAAAATCCACTCAGTAGAATTTTTGTCTGTCTGTCTGTCTGTCTGTCTGTCTGTTAATTTGTTCGTCAATCACGCAAAAACTACTGGATAGAAATGAATGAATTTTAGTATGGTGATAGCTTATAGTCCAAAGGTACATATAGGATAGTTTTTATCCTGGATTTCCATGTAGTTTTTTTGGAAAAAATAAAAAACCGATATAAGTAAATTATTTGTGTACTGATATCTACCAGGTAGAATTTAATGTTTTTTTGTATGGAGTTAGCTAAGAGGTTAGAGCAATATATGGGATAGTTTTCATCCTGGTATTCAATACAACTCCCGCAGAAAAATAAAATTAAAAAAAAAAACATTCAAATTATGTTGATAGTTCACGAGTGAAGCTAAATTTGTTTCAATATCACTAATTAAAATAATTATAAAATAAAATAAGCATAACATTTATTAAATATACATTTGACCGGTCTATAAAACTTTATATAATCTATATATTTATATAATCTATATGACAACAGATGTCACTACGTTTTCTGCAACGGGTAGCGCCATTTGTTATTATATAGTTGACATTGTATTAGACATATCCGCACTCATTAAAATTATTATTATAAAAATGCAAAAATCTGTATCTCTTCTATTTGTTATGTTTTGACGGGAATTCGTAAAGAAGATTGTTGAAGATGCAGGGTCAAATATAGGCTACTTTATAAAAAATCAAACCCTAGGAGGTTGAAACAGTGGATGAAACTTATGTATGTTTAGTATATAGTGAGAATGAAAGATCTAAACTCCTTGACTGAAATGAATGAATTTTCTCAGGAAAATAGTTAATGAGGCAAGGTCAAACATAGGCTATCTCTCTTTTTTTAAAAATTACCCTGATATTCAAAACAGTTCCCGCAGAAAAGTAAAAAACTGGCAAAGTCAAATTGCATTGATTATTTGCAAGTAAAGCTATTTTTTAATATCAATAAGTAACACAATTGTAAAATAAAAAGCGTAAAGTTTATTTAAGATATTATGACCGGTTTATAATACTATATACCAGATGGTATATATTGTACGAAATCTACTATCATATGATAGCAGATTTCGTACGTTTTCTTACTAGAACAGTTATCGCTATATGTTATCAAATAATATAGACATTGCACTAAATGTATCGATGATTTTCTCATGAACATAATTAGTGACGAAAGTCAAATATAGACTACCCTCCTTTTACAAAAAAAAAACCAATCCCAAAGAGGCAATAGAGGATGAAAGTGGTAGTTCACGTGGCGAAGCCGCGAGCGGGTCGCTAGTATTATATAATTTTTATGTTAACTGTATAAGATCTTTTAATAGAATAATTATTATATTCTTATAAACTGTATATTATTTAATTTGTTTTTTTTTTTCTAATAATTAAAATACATATTTAGCGCAATTGCGAATAAAAATTTTGAAAAAACCCACGACGGTTTAATTGTAATTGAAAAAGAATAAAATAACTGTAAATCCCCCGCCTAAAAGAATATATGTAACGAGATGATGGGGACGGCTTCGTCGGGGGCTGTCATTACTTTAAGTTTGCACAAACCTTCTCATAGGTTTTCTTGCTATTAAAACAGGTTCCCAAAAAATTAAAATATTAATATGAATTTACAGTTTTGATAACTGGTATTTTAAAAACTTTAAAACGAAATCTATACTGTTAGCTACTATATTTAAAATAGGGATTGCAACTGGCAGCCCCCGACGAAGTCGTCCCCATCATCTCGTTACATATATTCTTTTAGGCGGGGGATTTACAGTTATTTTATTCTTTTTCAATTACAATTAAACCGTCGTGGGTTTTTTCAAAATTTTTAATTTTGCTTTTTATTTTAAACTTTTTAAAGTGAATAGATACACATTATATGTGTAATAATACATAATATCGAAATACTTTATATAAATCTTCATGCAAATCCAAAAGAAATTATAAACCCAATGCTTTCTGGTTATAAAAAGCTTATTGCAGCGCCTGGCAGATTGTCACCGTAACATTTCCACGAAACTTAAGTCTAACCAAATCAGTGAAAATCACAAAACCCAGTAGTAGTTTTGATTTTGAACAAACTAATTTATACTGGAGCGCCCCGTGGTAGTTTGTGATATGGCATATAAAAACACGCAGCAATTGAACCAGAACCTATCACAGAAAACTGCATCTAAATAGGTTTCACACAAAAAATAAAAGCAAATGCTTACTGCAGCGCCCCCTGGTGAGGTGTCACCATGAAACATATACGAGAACACGCACTAATTAAGCATCCAAATTGGACTTGTAGTTTTAGCTTTGCATAATTAAATGTTTAATGCAGCACCCCCTGGCGTGTCATAACGTAAAAAAAATAACCTAAAAACTTACACCAAGTAAAGGTAACTCTAATACTAAAAACTCTGCGCAATCGGACTAGTAGTTGTAGCTTTGCATTAAATATTACAAACAAATGTTTACTGCAGCGCCCCCTGGTGAGTTAACACGATAAAACATATCCAAGAACATGCACTAATTAAACTTGAACTTATCATTGACACTGCATCCAAATCAAATTCGTCATTTTATCTTTGCACAAACTATATGTTACTGCAGCGCCCTCTGGTGACTTGTCACTGTAATATAAATTTAAAAACATGCTATAAGCAAAGCGGAATCTAATACTGAAAACTCTTTCCAATCGTACTAGTCGTTTTGGTTTTACACAAAAAAATAGAAGCAGCTACTTACTGCAGCGCCCCCTAGAGAGTTAACACATACATGAAAATATGCACTAAGTAAACATACATGACACATATATGAAAATATGCACTAAGTAAACTTGAATCTATCATTGAAAACTGCATTCAAATCGGACTCGTAGTTTTAGTTTCGCACAAACAAGTGTTCTTACTGCAGCGCCCCCTGGTGAGTGGTCACCGTAACGCATATATAAAAACATGCACCAAGTAAACCTGAACCTATCGTTGGAAGTTTCATCTAAATCGGACTAGTAGTTTTTGGTCTGAATAAACAAATGTTTACTACAGCGCCCCCTGGTGAATTTTCACCGTAACCAAAAAACAAAAATCTTAAAATATGCACAAAGCAAAGCTAAATCTAGTTCTGAAAACTCTAGCCAATCGGATAAGTAATTTCGGTTTTAGACAAATAAATACAAGAAAATTTTTGGTTTTACACAAAAAAATAAAAACAAATGCTTACTACGGCGCCCCCTGATGAGTGGTCACTATAACATATATATGAAAAGACGCACCAATTAAGCCTGAACCTACCCTTAAAAGTTACATCGAAATTAGACTAGTAGTTTTTGATTTGCATAAACAAATGTTTACTGCGGCGCCCCCTGGTGAGTTTTCCCCGTAACAAAAAAAGAAAAATCTTAAAATATGCATCAAGCAAAGATGGATTTTTTTATGAAAACTCTTTTCAATCGGAGCAGTAGTTTCGGTTTTAGACAAATAAATACAAAAAAAGTACAAACAAATGCTTACTGCAGCGCCCCCTGGTGGTTTGACACGATAAAACATATCCAAGAACATCCACCAATTAAACTTGAATCTATCACTGAAAATCTATTGAAATCAGACTATTATTTTTTGAGATAATTGAAAACATTCGTTTTCACGTAAAATGCTTACTGCAGCGCCCCCTGGTGAGTTAAGGCAACAAGACATATCTAAGAACATACGCCAATTGAACCTTAACCTATCATAGAAAACCGTATCAAAATCGGACTTATAGTTTTGGAAATATTTGACATAGTAATTTGCACAAACACACAAACAAACAAACAAACAAACAAACAAACAAACAACCTCTCACCCCAAACACATATACAGTCGCCGTTCCGTCGCGGGTAAAAAAACAAATTAATTGCAGACACTTCGTATACGAAGCTCGAAATTATTACAAAAGGTTCTCTAGTTTTCTCGGCAGAAGATGTTCTGTATTATTTGAATAATAATTTAGATTTTTTTTAGCTTCATTGTGTACCCCGTACATAGCAAGGTAGGAAGAGCGAACCTAGAACTAGAACCTAGTGTTAAGGCACTCCGTACCCCACTTATCATCAATTCTGGAGCCATTGCGTGTTTAGTGGCGTAACTAGACGCCATGCTTTACCTCGGTACCAGAGCGACGAAAATGGAAATATTAAATATCCACTCCTCGAGTGGGAATCGAATCCAAAACCAGTCGCGCTACAATCACACTTTGTGCCTCTGCCCCACGAATGGCCACAAAACTTGATAAATTAAAACTTGTTTAAGGTAATTTCTTGCTGCCTGATAGATTTTTCTACACATTAAAGTACCTACAATATTTATAAATTAAAATAATAGTATAAATTTAGCTCTGCAAACAAATAACATACCCATTTAAATAGCGTATTCGCATTTATCTTTGTGTGTTTGTCTGTCACGCTTTCACGGCTAATCTACCGGTCCTATTTGGATGAAATTTAGAATGAAAGTACTAAATAACCATGAGCCATAGTAGCCTATGTTAGAACGCGGGCCGCTAGTTAATAATAATTACGTAGTAACATTTCATTATTATATATTTATTTATTATAGTGGCCAGTCGTGGCCCAGTGGCACAAGAGTGTGACTGTAAACGACTGGTTGTGGGTTCGATTCCCACTCGAGGAGTGGAAATTATATTTCCATTTTCTTCGCTCTGGTATCGAGGTAAAGCGCGGCGTTAAGTTCCGCCACTTAACACGCAAGCCTCCGAATTCAGCGGAAAGTGGGGAACGGAGTGTCTTAACACTAGGTTCCCTCTGCCTACCCTGCTGTGTGCGGGATATAGCGTGAAGCTACAAAAAAAAAAAAAAAAAAATTATATTAATTATGAAAATTTATTTTAAATAAATTATGAAATGTAGTTCATTTAATTATGGAAACGGTGTTAATATTTTCTCATTCAAAATTAATAAACAAAAAATAATTATTAAGTACCGACATAGTGGTACCTACTTAAAAGTATATTTTTGAAAGACGTAGATGTAATAGATATTTCTTTTAGAATACATACAATACCGTCGGTAGCCTTTGTATATTTAATAGAGGATTAAATCGCTGCTTTGGAAGAAGACTGTCACATCTCCAAAAACTGACTTTGGCACGACTGAAAATGTGACACTCTTGAACCGAAAAATCCAGAACATTCATCCAAACTAAAACTGACACATCTGCCCCCTGACGGCAAACCTTGCAAGCTTGATTTATGACAGTCTTCCACATAATAGTATACCACATTACCATCTTGAGACCTGACTAAACTGGAATTCGAAAATTTTTGAGATGTGACAGCAGCGGCGACTTCCAAAGCAGCGAAATTTGAAATTGAGGTTGGAATTCAAATTAAACTTAAAATTAAAAGAAAACTTGCTTGGCGCCAAATTTGTAATGAAATTCCACTTTTACTGAAAATTTTGCGCTACACATTTTCTCACACATTTACTGTAGGCTTTTAATGTATTTTTTTATTCCAGTAAAGTGTGTTGAGATATTGCTATTGCTTATGTGTATATAAATTTTTAATTTATTATTCACCGTCCGTACGTATCTTTTTGTCTTTTCTCTTAGTTTTTCCTTTATCAGCATCAGTAAGGCCATCGATAACCAAGGCCACTTTATTTATTTTTTGTAGATTCACGCAGTATCCCTTGCGGGGATTCCGCTTATATATCTTTCCTTTGCTTCATATATCTTTCTTACCATTCCTTCATCAATCATTCTCTCGACGTGCCCAAGCCACCTGAGCACGCCTTACTTTATTCTTACCATGACGTTCTCGGTAACATTCTGTGTATTTCTTCATTGTGGATTCGATCAGATAGGCTGACTCTGCACATCCTTCGGAGAGATCTCATCTCTATAGTGTTCATCTTTCTTTCATTCTTCTTTTGTAATATCCTCGTTTCGCTGCCGTATAATAGCGTCGGTACCAGCACTGCATTGTGCACAACTAAACGTGCGACAATCCCCTATTTCAACCCTTTCGCGATTGAATTTGAAAAAATAAGTAGCCTATGTTAGACCCAGTTACTTTTATTACTTTCACGTCTAATAGAAGGTACTTATTTTTTCAAAAATCAACACCTAAAGGGTCGAAATAGGGGATGGAAGTTTATATGAAAATTTTAACCGCTTGACCGACTATAATGAATTTTGGCATGAATATAGTTGATAATCTAAGCTTAAATATACATATTTTAATTTTTAAAAATCCACCCCCGATGGTTGCAATATAACGAAGCAGTTATGTAGTACACGCGGCGAAGCCGCGAACGGGCCGCTAGTTTATAATATAAGTATGGACTAGCGACCTACGGAGTTCTTCGTCGCGTGAAGCCGCGCTTTTTGCCATAATTGAGCCCCTTTGGGATGTTTCTGTCCAATTATAATAAAATATTGCTTATAGCACTCCACAACAGTACTATACTGTATGTAAAATTCATAATCGGTTCAATATTTTTACTTTTGTTTGTCGTATAGGTAGTCAAAAAAACTTAGAGTCAAGACACTCCATCTAAACTCTGGTGTGGTGAACCTCAACACCGTGATTTGACATGTTCAACAGAACGGAGAATTAAAAATAATTAAATTATATATAAAGAATAATTCACGAACTGGGAACGGAACTCACAACCAATCACAATTTAGTACAGACAGACGGTGTCAGAATCGCTAGTAAAAATATAGTTAACAAACTAAAAAACAACGATTGCTTTAAAAAGATAATATTACAAAATTAATCATTGAAACACAAGTCGTTATATGATGCTAAATAACTCATTTCAGATAAAAAACTGTAAAAATTGACACTTTGCGCCTTCGCGGCCCATTGACGTTTACGCTATGCTTTTGAGACGCCATGTTTATTTTTGACTCCAATTAAGTTTAAATTTCGAATTGATGACGCGTTTTGTGACAGCGTTTTAATTAAGAGTTAATTTAGGTGATATGGAGGACAGATAAATAAATGTTATGTTTTTAATTTAAAATAACAGTAGGTATTCTTGATATTTTTAAGTGATACTCATCCACTTAGAATACTAGGAACCTACTCTTCGCTCTGCATGGCGGTAAGAGCTGAGCGAAGTACATATTTAATGTTATTACATGTGAAAAAAGTTTGAAAAGCAAACTATTACAATTAATAGAATAAGAATAAAATTTATTCCCTCGCGCAGCTAGGTGAAGTGATATAAAGTGGGGGCGCGTGCGATTTCAAAACATTCCACAGCCTAAGTATATGGGCACTTTTTGACCATTTAATTACCATTTATTCAAAAACTACAATTACAATTGTCACCAAAAACTTCACAGCACACAAGACACTGTGCTCGATATCCCTGCCAAATTTCAGAGGTCTACTACAAATAGCCCAGGAAGAGTTAAACCACAACAAAACACACTTTGACCAGTAAGACCTATTAAAAAAGCATTTTTAGAAAACGTATAAAAATTTGAAGGCGAATTTGTGGCTTTCGAAAGGCGT
This sequence comes from Dryas iulia moderata, assembly GCA_019049465.1. Lineage (NCBI taxonomy): Eukaryota > Metazoa > Arthropoda > Insecta > Lepidoptera > Nymphalidae > Dryas > Dryas iulia. The sequence goes on from CM032442.1 coordinate 9,170,110, forward strand.
TTAATCGATCTGATCTAACTTAGATCAAAGCCATTATTAATTCACGTTTATACGTCGAAATTCTTATACATTTTAAATTTAATTTACGTTTATACGTTATTTTTTATTTTATGTTATAAAAAGTACTTTTTATTTGTTACCAGTAGTTACTGGAATTATTTTAGGGATACTTTTTACTATTTTTTATTGAATGCTTACTCTAGCATTTAACTGAGATTAAATTGATATTATTGATTGATACTTAATTGTGACAGGTGTTTTCAAAGTTATTTCAATTATTAAAGTATTTTATTTGAATCATTAACATAAGCGAATTAAAATATAATATTTATAAAATGACTTGAGCTAAGTACTTTGATGAGCAATCTATTTAAATTTATAAGGTAGACACAAAAAACAATTAATACAGTGCGGAAGTATGCCCGATTTGAGCGGACGAAGCATATCGTCACCTAACAACTATTTTCAATAAACACCTTAGACCGTGAGTAATTAGTGGCAATATATCAACGCGTTGGACGCCATCCTGATGCGTTTCCCGTGCTAATGAGCGCGCCAAAATAAATCGATTGGTTCAAACGTTGGTTAATAGTTCATGTTTTGGCCAATACTGCCTACTCTTTCTTTACTTATAGTTTTTTTGTTGCGGCTTGCTTTAGCCCTGGACCCACGCAATTGCTCGGCGGTCTCCTTCAATACGATAACTGATTCGCAGAAGGAGATCATTGCATACCAATTCCTCTCACTATCCAGCAAGTTCTACACCATACTGGTTAGTGAGAGGTCCCTACCTATAGGTAAATTTGAAATGAAGATGCTATCTGTAATAATACAAAACAATGCAAATTATTTGATTATTTTAAATTAAACTATATTAAATTATTTTTTCATCCACTTCTTGCTTTTTGTGTAGTCAGAGAAAACATAGTATTAAGACACTCCGTTTTTCACTTTTCGTGTGTTACGAGAGTCGCAAAACTTTAGACCGCGCTTTGTCTTAAGTCTAAGTATTAAAGCGGAAAAATAAAATGAATTTTAATGTCAAGCATAATAGGAATAGAACCGACCGAACAAAGCCAATCGCGTTTGCAGTCAGACGCTGTCAGACACTGCGCTACAATGTATTGACATGTAAGACAATTGAATTTAGTATTGGTAGTAATATACATAAGTAATTTACCATTTTTATTATAATTGTTACTGTATATCAATATTAGCGGTACGCTCGTGGCTTCGCCGCGTGGTCTACATGACTGTTTTCTTATATTGCAACCCTTAGGGGTAAATTTTTGAAAAATAAAGTAGTCTGCTTAACCTTGGATTATCAAATATTCCAAAATTATTTACAATCAGTCAAGCGGTTTGACTTTTCATGTAAACTTTCATCACCTATTTCGACCTTTTAGAGTACGATTTTTGAAAAAAAAAGTAGCCTATGTTTGACCCTGGATTATATACTACTTTCTTTAAAAATCATCCAAACAGATTAGCCGCGAAAGCGTGACAGACAAACAGACAGACTTTCGCATTTATAATGTAAGTATGGATACTATTTAATTACATATACAAGTTCACGCTATATCCCGCATTATAGGGTATTAGGGTAAAGTGAAATTCTATTCTAAAGACATTTCGTTTTCCGATTTTGAGATACCGCGTGTCTACATAACAGACAGACTTGCAATTTTAATATTAGCGTTGATTGATATCATTATCACAGCTTTAGAAAAAGTATTTTAAAACTAATTTCTCCTAGATTCCATTTGAGGAGTCGAATGAAACTACAAAAAAATACGTAACTTATTGGTTACGACAGCTTCCCTCTAACTATCAGTCGAATACAAACTGATTTATGACATGGACAACAATCGTTAAAGAAATTACTACGAACACGGATACAAGGGTTATATTTCAAACATAATGATTTATAGAGTGTAAAGCTTGATATTTTTTACCACAGAAAAAAATATCCGGTGGACTTTTTCTTTTTTTTTAATCTTTAGGGGATAGTCTTTAGGTGGGTATTTCAAATTGTATTTTTTTTACTATTTTACGTTTTTGACACGCTATTATTAGCTTCAGCTGTCATCAACCTATCAACGTAGGTATCAACGTCTGAAAATCTTGCAACACTATTTCAACCCACTTCTGTTCCTCTGATTTGTTAGAAAATTGGTTTAAACAAGTGTTCTTATGCGATGACAATACAATATTTTTATTATATGGACCGGGGGTCTATGCCAGGATGATCCGGATAACGAAAAAACAATCAATCAAAAGCAAAAAAAAACTAATAAAATAACGAATTTATTATTGTAATATATTATTGAATATACCCATATTATTGAATAGAATTTGAGTAAGAATATATCCAACATTGGAATCGTTTTACGAGATAGTAGTTATTAGAAAACTTAATTGATTAATTAGTGGTAAGTGGCATTTAAATTTAAAATAATAAAACAACAAGATAAACATGGCTCCAATTTCTTATATAAAATCATATTAAAACGAAAAGTTTTTTCTGCAATTCAATGAATGTGTTACCACTTCTATGTTTGCTCGTCTTCTATCTATTCTTATAAATACCTAATACAATGAATGGAAGAAAAGCTAAGCCAATTATTTACATACACTTCAGTTTTTTACAATAGATTTACAATAATTAAAATCTATATATAGGTATCCCATTTGAAAATACAAAACATGGCGACGGCGGTGACATATTTAAAAAGTAATATTAACTTTGCCGTCCATGAAGCATATGATGCATTAAAATAACTGGTTAACATATATTTTTAAATAATATAATGTATTAATTATTTATTACTTAATTATTATTCAGTAACAATACTTTGTTATATTACAATAGTGTATCATAAAAATAAATTAAAAAGTTAGAAATCAATAAACATTATCTATTCGCTAATATAAAAATAAAAAACGATGTTTTATATTCCAAATATTAAATTTAAAATTAGCCACAACCTTAAATAATAAGAAACATTTAAAATTTATTCTTAATTAATTACTTAATTACTGGTCAAAAGTGTGTTTTGTTGTGGTTTAACTATACCTAGGCTATTTGTATTATTATGTTATTTAAAACAATCTATTTGCATTCAGCGAGCTACGTAATAGCAAACTATATCTACGCTTTTAGTATGTCACTATCTTAACGAATTAGTAAAGCAATTAATGTCAAAACATCATCAGCTGTCAACAGCTAATGTCTTTGTTTCGCGCCATTATTACACAGCGATGACGACAACAGATGAATAATATTTTAAGAGTAAACTGTAATTTACATTATAATATATTATATTGTAGTAAAAAAGGTCTTTTTATTATTAAATATAATTTAAAATGTTATTTTTCATTTAATTCAAAAAAAGAAATGATATTACTACTATAGCTCTCTATATAATTAATTACAACATTATTTAAAAACAGTTTTATTATTTTACTGTAAAATATTAATAGTCTATATTTTTATATAGCTAACTAAAAAAGAATAAATATATCATACATTTCTTTCATTTTTAGACAAAAAAAAGACAGCCCATAGATGATAAATAAAATCCATACGTTTAATCTTTCTTTAAAAAAACTCAACATATCAATCGTTATCTAAAAATCAACACAATCGTGTAGAACTAGCGTTAAATAATTTTACAGCTTTTTAATGAGCTCCGACCACTTACTGAATTTCACGCGACATTCTCTTTAATCTTTTTTTCTGTCGGTGAATAATTACCGGGGAAAGAGATATAACAAGAGTCGGGCGGCGTAAAGATTTATCTTTTCGTAACAAATTTAGAAAATGAGACATCAGAGCGCAGTTAGTTGCTTCTTATTATTTCATTTTGTGGAACGGAACGCAATTTAAACGGCTAATTTCCAAGATACATTTATAGCTGCGTATATAAAATATTTTAAACGGCGGGTAATTGGATTGTTTTTAATATTTTGTTGTTGTAGGTACTAGTAAGTATTTAAGTTTAGTTCAGTTTTTCATTTTCAATTAAGGCGCTTTGGACATACCAGCAGTTAAAAGGTGGCTTCGCAATCAATGCTTTGTAGACAGTTTTTTTTTTTTTAATTTTTTTTTTAACTCATTTACTTGACACATTTCGTGGTTATTATTTTAAGTAAAACTACTTTTACGAGATTAATGGCGTATATCTTTGTATTTCTAATAACGAAGTATAGGCAAATAATTTGGTTTCTTTCAAATGTGTAATATAATCGAGAAGCAAAAAGCTTAACGGCGTTGAGTTACGCTACTCAACATGCAATGTATCGATAACGGGTGGAAATTGGAGGACACTATCTTTCAATCTCTAAACTGGCTAACTAAGTTCTTTATGACCCAGCTGGGTCATACGCGGAAAAAACGACCAAATTCTATATTTATCTATAAAAAGCAAAATTAAAAATTTTGAAAAAACCCACGACGGTTTAATTGTAATTGTAAAAGGATAAAATAACTAGAAATCCCCCGCCTAAAAGAATATATGTAACGAGATGATAGTGACGACTTCGTCGGGGCTGCCATTACTTTAAGTTTGCACAAACCTTCTCATAGGTTTTCTTGCTGTTAAAACAGGTTTGGCAAAAAAAATAAATATTAATATGAATTTACAGTTTTGATAACTGGTATTTTAAAGACTTTAAAACGAAATCTATACTGTTAGCTACTATATTTAAAATAGAGGTTGCAACTGGCAGCCCCCGACGAAGTCGTCACTATCATCTCGTTACATATATTCTTTTAGGCGGGGGATTTCTAGTTATTTTATCCTTTTACAATTACAATTAAACCGTCGTGGGTTTTTTCAAAATTTTTAATTTTGCTTTTTATTTTAAACTTTTTAAAGTGAATAGATACACATTATATATTATTACATAATATTAATGTTCATGCAAACCCAAAAGAAATTATAAACCCAATGCTTTCTGGTTATCAAATGCTTATTGCAGCGCCTGGGAGATTGTCACCGTAACAAATCAGTGAAAATCACAAAACCCACTAGTAGTTTTGATTTTGAACAAACTAATATATACTGGAGCGCCCCGTGGTAGTTCGTGATATAGCATATAAAAACACGCAGCAATTAAACCAGAACCTATCACAGAAAACCGCATCTAAATAGGTTTCACAGCTGCAAATGCTTACTGCAGCGCCCCCTGGTGAAGTGTCACCATGACACATGTACGAGAACACGCGCTAATTAAACCTGATCCTATCTTTGATAACTGCATCTAAATCGGACTTGTAGTTTTAGCTTTGCATAATTAAATGTTTAATGCAGCGCCCCCTGGTGAGTTATTGACGTGAAAAAAAACCTAAAAACTTACACCAAGTAAAGGCAACTCTAATACTAAAAACTCTGCCCAATCGGACTGATAGTTGTGGTTTTGTATTAAATATTACAAACAAATGTTTACTGCAGCGCCCTCTGGTGAGTTAACACGATAAAACATATCCAAGAACATGCACTAATTAAACTTGAGCTTATCATTGAAACTGCATCCAAATCAAATTCGTCATTTTATCTTTGCACAAACAATATTTTACTGCAGCGCCCCCTGGTGACTTGTCACCGTAATATAAATTTAAAAACATGCTCTAAGTAAAGCGGAATCTGAAAACTGATGCTGATACTGAAAACTCTTGACAATCGTACTAGTCGTTTTGGTTTTACACAAAAAAATAAAAGCAGCTACTTACTGCAGCGCCCCCTAGAGAGTTGACACATACATAAAAATATGCACTAAGTAAACATACATGACACATATATAAAAATATGCACTAAGTAAACTTGAATCTATCATTGAAAACTGAATTCAAATCGGACTCGTAGTTTTAGTTTTACACAAACAAATGTACTTACTGCAGCGCCCCCTGGTGAGTGGTCACCGTAACGCATATATGAAAAGAAGCACCAATTAAACCTAAATCTATCGTTGAAAGTTTCATCTAAATCGGACTAGTAGTTTTTGCTCTGCATAAACAAATGTTTGCTGCAGCGCCCCCTGGTGAATTTTCACCGTAACAAAAAAACAAAAATCTTAAAATATGCATCAAGCAAAGCTGAATCTAGTTCTGAAACCTCTAGCCAATCGGATAAGTAACTTCGGTTTTAGACAAATAAATACAAGAAAAATTTTGGTTTTACACAAAAAAATACAAGCAAATGCTTACTACAGCGCCCCCTGATGAGTGGTCACCATATCATATATATGAAAAGACGCACCAATTAAGTCTGAACCTACCCTTGAAGGTTACATCTAAATTGGACTAGTAGTTTTTGATTTGCATAAACAAATGTTTACTGCAGCGCCCCCTAGTGAGTTTTCCCCGTAACAAAAAAAGAAAAATCTTAAATATTCATCAAGCAAAGCTGAATCTTTTTCCGAAAACTCTTTTTAATCGGATCAGTAGTTTCGGTTTTAGATAAATAAATACAAAAAAAGTACAAACAAATGCTTACTGCAGCGCCCCCTGGTGGTTTGACACGATAAAGCATATCCAAGAACATCCACCAATTAAACCTGAATCTACCACTGAAAATCTATTGAAATCAGACTATTATTTTTTGAGATAATTGAAAACATTCGTTTTCACGTAAAATGCTTACTGCAGCGCCCCCTGGTGAGTTAAGGCAATAAGACATATCTAAGAACATACGCCAATTGAACCTTAACCTATCATAGAAAACCGTATCAAAATCGGACTTATAGTTTTGGAAATAATTGACATAGTAATTTGCACAAACACACAAACAAACAAACAAACAAACAAACAAACAACCTCTCACCCCAAACACATATACAGTCGCCGTTCCGTCGCGGGTAATAAAATATTTATAAGCTATATTTTTTTCTAATGATAAGACTCGCAGCGCTGTATTTACTATTTTACTGAATATTACTTCGGTTTTCAGGAGGCGCGGGTTCGAATCCCGCTACGTTCAAATTTTAATAAGTTTTTTTTTACATTTAAATTTTTAGTTGTTACTTTTAATACGTTATTTTTTTAATTAAGAACGAACTCTAGAAATGTCCATAAAAACAAACCAAAAAATTTAAAAAATATTATAAGGCTAATAATCTCAATGATACGTAATATTTTTCACAGCAATATGTGTATCATCGTTGACAGATGATATATAAATTAGCTCGCAATTTTTAGTCTGTTATTAATAAATTTGATATTAAAGAAATGTTTTCCAACGATAAATTCATTTGTGAGCTTCAAATAAAATTTTAAGTGGCAATTGGCGAGACTTGTCAGATATATTGCTTTTATAACCATCTTGGTTTAGTCACAATTCAAATCAAAACAATTATATCGAGAACTTAAGCATTACGTAGGCACGCAGTGGATTCGAATCCGTAAGAAGATAAAGAAATTTATTTGTCTATATGCAAATACATTAATGAAAGACATGTCTAGTTCTTTATAATTTAAATTATATGGATAAAGGAACATTTAATTTGGCATAAAACTTATATGCAGAAGACGAGTAGAAACATATTTTTTTATAAGTAATGTAATATTGAAATTTTGTAAAATGTTAGAAATATGGTAAAATTATGTATGTATGTGAAAAACTATGTAAAATAAAAAGATATTTAGAAAACGGCAAACCAACCCACGCGTCTTAAAATTCGCGCGGGTCCGAATCCCGCAGCGTTCAAAACTTTTATACGTTTTCTAAATGTCTTTTACAATTAACTATGTGTTGAATAACTTTGTTAAAATTATGTAAGGTAGTCCCAAAAAATGCAGGATACTTTCTGTTGTCACTTGCAACAGTGACAGTACTTTCGCCAAGTGCCCCAGGTTATGGCGAATGCTTTTCCAAAATACATCCTTGGGTTCGCTAGTTTGGTACTAGTGATGCGGCTTGAGCCCTATTTTTACTCATGTCACACACTCTACTCCTAATATTATACACATTATAGCTTGTGTTTGACAAACACTTTTTTATATATACTGACATACAAACTTACACGTTGACAAAGAAACGCGTACATTAAGTTAAGAAAGTTTAGTTATTATTATGTACTGATTTTTATGAATTTTAATTTATATTGTTAGTATGGGTATTAACCCATACAATATTAACTGTAAGCTGAATTCGACTCATATTATTCTTTGAGCTATAAATTGCAATACACCCAGATGTAGTTTTAATAAAAATCTAATTATTGTTCTTAAACCAAAATGGCAACTGCAAAAAAGGACTAAATAATTATTTTTGTACGACTTTCACAATATGGCGCTGTGGTGCAATGTGATAAGGTTTGTAGATGGCAGTGGATTCGATTTCTATTCGAGGTAATAATTATGGCCAATGGTGGCCAGTCGTGGCCCAGTGGCACAAGAGTGTGACTGTAAACGACTGGTTGTGGGTTCGATTCCCACTCGAGGAGTGGAAATTATATTTCCATTTTCTTCGCTCTGGTGTCGAGGTAAAGCGCGGCGTAAGTAGGTAAGTTCCGCCACTTAACACGCAAGCCTCCGAATTCGGCGGAAAGTGGGGAACGGAGTGTCTTAACACTAGGTTCCCTCTGCCTACCCTGCTGTGTGCGGGATATAGCGTGAAGCTATTTTTTTTTATTTTTTTGTAATAATTATTGTCATTTCTTCGCTCTGGTACCTAAGACAAAATCTAAAATAAAAAGTTTTAGGTTCTAGGTTCTCTCTCGCAATGCTGAAAAAAAATTTGAAGACGCTTTTTTAACATGTAAAATATATGATATAAGATTTTCTATATAGACCTTATATTTTAAGCAGGAGGTGCGGATTCGAATCCCGCTCCGTTCAAATTTGTATACGTTTTCTAAATGCCTTGTACTTATATTTATTTTATGTATATATCGCCTCCAGGATCATGTTCTCGAGGGAAGCGTGCGCGGACTGCATTTAGTGCTCAACAAATAAAGAGTTTGGAGGCTGAGTTCGAAAAGAACAGATATTTGTCTGTCGCTGCAAGAGGACGGTTAGCGAGACAACTGCGGCTTACCGAGACTCAGGTATTTTGAAATCATAATATTATTACCTAATTTTAAACTTTCGTATTATATTTCTATGCCTATACACAAGTGGTCCCAAGCAACGTTGTTTGCCTTACAAAAAATATATTTACTCATGCTCGATGTCTTTGTTAATTTTATTCCGTAATTATCGACTTTAGCGCGTTCAACACATTCTGCGGGTCTATATTTAGTTTTTCCTTTATGTATTAAATTAGTCAATTTAGGTTCGAATTATTTTCTATATTATTATAAAATCTGTGCCTTACAAAAATAAATTTGGGGTACATCATACGTTTAATTTTTCACACCGTCACACTATTGCGCTTTACACGTTACAATGTATATTTTGATATTGATCCCAAACATTTATGTGTAATATTTTTCTTACCTGAATATATATGTGTAATAAAATATTTTTTATTTTATTTTAAACTTTTTCAGATAAAAATATGGTTTCAAAATCGCCGCACAAAATGGAAACGAAAGTACACGAACGACGTCGAGATACTCGCACAGCAATATTACAATAGCTTAGGCATAATAACGCCACGACCGATGTTTGTTGGTGATAGATTATGGATATTCAACTATCCAAATCGTTTACAACCTACACAACAGCAGCAATGGGCGAAATCGTTAAACAACATAGCAAGTGTACAACAAAATCCAGTTTTAGATCGAAATTTGTTTAGAAGTTTACCGAAACCCGACATGCCATTTTTATTACCGCCACAGTATCCGAGCGATCGTGTGTTTTTAAATATGGAACGAAATTTGAATTTGACGAATGCCAAAGTCACCGCGCAAAATCGTTTGCCGCGGGAGGTGTACAGCAACATGGCGACGGCGCAACGAAGCCTTGATTTATATAAAAATAATATTTTGAATAGCCCCGGCCAGGAATCTAATGTGGATCATTTGAGAAGATTAGAAGAGAACTTTAGTATTTGATATTGTTTTGTACCGGATTTCTTTTGCAATAAATGTTATGTAATATTAGAATTGCATTTTATTTTAATTTGTGTTATATAGAAGAAAACGTAGCAACACCTGTTATATAGATATACATGTCTAATTGTTGCACACATTTTTAAGATTTTTTTATTTCATAAATAAGAAATTATTTTTTAAGTGGATAAAATATTAGTAATACTATAAATGCAGAATTTTTTGTGTATCCACGAGTAGAGTAATAAACATTTGTCCGGATTTGCTTGTTGCTCTTGCACACAAAACTAAATGAATTTCAATGTCAGATCAAACTTCAGTATATACAACTTTTAAACTATTCGGGCCAGTCATGCTGCAGTGGCAAAAGCGTGTACACGACTGGTTGCGGGTTCGACTCCCGCTCGAGGAGTGGAAATATTTAACATTTCCATTTTCTTCGTTCTGGTGTCGAGGCAAAGCGCGGCGTTAAGTTCTGCCACTTAACACGCAACGCCTCCAAATTTGGCAGAAAGTGGGGAACGGAGTCTCTTAACACAAATTTGCAAAAATCTTTCCAGACAGATTATCTTATGCTAACGCAATTAACCCTCGGTATATTGACATGGTAATTCATTCAAGGGATCAAAGGTAGACTAAAAATTAAACAACAGTTAAAAAAAAGTATAAAAAAGTGTTTACTAAAACTAAATATAGCTTTGCGTATAAAATAAACATAAAAATTACATTTTAAGGATACACATTCATGTAAGTATAAAATATTGCGGTCGACGATATAGCCATTGATAAAAAATATATATATTAATAATCTATAATTAAAAAAAAAGTAAATAACAATATTTGTAAATTTTGTTTATTTATTCTACTTATGTATACTAAGCGTATGTATGTATATATAAAAAAAACAACAATTTTTTTAAATTTCGAAACCGGTGTTGGCAGTATTTATTACATCTTTGTCATTCATTCTCTATATAAAGGTCAATGTCAAAATATAATAAAAAAGAAAAAGTTCATATATCAAAAAATACATGTAAATACATTAAATATTATTTTTGTATTCAGTTTACACGTCTCACATTTCATATTTTTTTATTTATTTAATTTTAAATAAATAACCAATCTATAATTTAATTATATAATATTCATTTATTTTATTTACAATTTATTTTATTTATATATAATATATCTTTGGTTCATACATAAAAAAAATGTATAATAAAATTGATCCACTAATTATTAGACTATAACGTAGGACACTATATTCTCCACTTTCCGCTTTCTTCTCAAAGCGGAGGAATGTAAATAATTAAAATATAATCATTTCCCCGAGTTGGAATCGAACCTGGTACCAGCCGTTTCGATGGGACAAACTAAAACAACAACTTATAAGTAATATAGAGTGTAAATTATTTGAAACTGTCATAGATATGTCATTTTTGTGCCCTCCATTCTCCTTAAGTACGTTGGGTACTTATTCTACAGAAAGAAAGTTCCTAAAAAAGAAAAAAGAAGTTATAATTTATTACAACATAAAGACAAACAGTTCATATTTAAATATATTTATATTTTAATTGCTTTTTTGCACACACCTGGAAATAGAAAAAATAAAAAACGGAACTATTAAGTTGAGTGTAATTAAAACTATATGCAAAAATTATATGAATTTTTTTATGTTTTATTTATTAGTTACATATGATGGGTTAAACAAATCATGAACAAAATATAAATACAAAGTGGTTGAAAAAATAATTAATATACAATTATCTTAATTATACATAGTATTTATATTTACACGAATTTCAATTTCAATACTATTATCATGTCGCATGTCGGTGACGCGAACCGAGGATTTTACCCTCTACCAAAACGCTCAACGCGCCTAAACAAGTTTTCACTTCAAAAAACATCTAACGCAGTGGGATTCGATGCGATTCTTATACGCTTTATTACAACTTATTTTTGTAGTAAGCATCTCTGTAGAGAGATTTTTACGCATGGCTCAGCGGTGAGAGCGCCTTAATGGCATTCAGGAGGCGCGGGTTCGAATTCCGCTGCGTTTAAATGTTTATACGTTTTCCAAGTATATAAATCTCCCTCCGAGAGGGAATCGAACCCACAACCGTCGCGTTTACAGTCAGACATTTAATCTACCGGTCCGATATGGATGAAATTTAGAATGAAAGTAGTAAAAACACAGGGTCAAATATAGGCTACATAGACTACATATACACCTCTAAAGGGTTGAAATAGAGGATGAAAGTTTATATGAAAAATCTAACCCGCTTGACTGATTATAATGAATTTTGGCATAAATATAGTCGTTAATCCAATGTTAAACATAGGCTACTTTATTTTTCAAAAATCCACCCCCGAGGGTTGTAATATAACGAAACAAGTATGAAGTACACGCGGCGAAGTCGCGAGCGGGCCGCTAGTATGTATATAAATTTTTATTTCTTATCTCTGGTACCTAAGACTTAGCGCGGCGTTTAGCACCGCCACTCAACACACAACGTCTCGATTTGGGATTGAAAATGAAGGACGGAGTGTCTTGACACTAGGTCCCCTACTAACCCGTTATGCGTGCAAAAGCGTGAAGCTGCAAAAAATTAAAATAAAGTAATAATCACCTGTTTTTAGTATTTCTGCAATTATCACAAGCTTGGTGGTCTCCACAACTGTTTTTGTATTCATCATCAAAATACTGAAGTAACGCCAGGCGTCGGCATTCGTATACGTTTTTGCAAAACTCATGCATATCTGTAATTTGACGGCATTTCTCTGTAAAAAAGAAAATACCATTATCAGTACTATGTCATCTATTTGACAACAGATGGCGCTACCTGTTCTAGTAAGAAAACGTGTAGCGACATCTGTTATCATATACATGATTTATAGACCAGTGGAATATATTCATACTTATATTATTAACTAGCGGCCCGCTATTTCGTTATATTGCAACCCTCGGAGGCGCATTTTTTAATAATAAAGTAGCCTGTTTTGTTGTAAGTAAATGTTTAATCTTAGATTATCAACTAAATTTATGCTAAAATACATTACAATTGGTCAAGCGGTTTAGATTTTTCATATAAACTTTCATCCCTTATTTCAACCCTTTAGAGGTTGATTTTTGAAAAAATAAGTAGCCTATGTTAGACCACTTTGACTACTTCCATTATAAATTTCATCCAAATCGGACCGGTAGATTAGCCGTGAAAGCGTGACAGACAAAGACACACAGACATTCGCATTTATAATATAAGTATGGATGCGAAAGTCTGTCTGTTTGTCTGTCACGCTTTCACGGCTAATCTACCGGTACGGTTTGGGTGAAATTTAGAATGAACGTAGTAAAAATTACTGGGTCTAACGTAGCCTATGTTAGACCCAGTATTTTTCAAAAATCTACCTCAAAAGTGTTGAAATAGTCCCCTATTCCAAATCGAACTGTTAGATTAGCCGTGAAAGCGTGACAGACAAACAGACAGACATTCGCATTTATAATATAAGTATGGATACATGTATTTAATAAGAGGTGGTTAATTATATATTACAAACAGATACACCAATTTTATTTATTTACATTTATATGCAGAATTAGTTTACAAGCACTTTGTTTTTATTTTTTAGTTTTTTAAACTATACTATATATTAAGATTTTTTTCTGCCTGTGTTATAATATATACCTATATCATTCCTTAGATAGACATGGGCTGACTGTAATCCCTATTGGTTATGGGTTCGATTCCCACTCGAAGAAAGCTCTTCTCACGCTGAAGAAAACAAAGCGTGGCGTTAAGATCCGCAACTCAACAACCATCTCTCGAATTCAGGCAGAAAGCAATTCGGTGGAAGACGGAGAGTGTTAACACTAGATTCTCTCTTCACAGATAAAATGGTAAAAAGTATTAAGTAATTACTAACTTGTAATTAATTGAGAATCCAAATCACAGCTACTATAAGATGTCCTATTTATATTTTGATAACGTGTTTGAAAGTGTTTTTGGCTGAAGCAAACATGACAGTCGACGTTTTGTCCATATTTTGCTAAATATGCAGTTGTTTGAAGGAAATCCTCTATTGAATTTGGTAGATAACTATAAATGACGAAGCAAACGTCCGGTTTAACAATCTTCATGGTGTTAACAAGGGTGGTGCAAATCTGAAAAAAAAAAAAAAATAAAAAAATATATATATTTAAATGAGATTTTTCATAAAATTTAGCATGTAGGGGGTTTCGGGGGAGAAAATTCGAGCTAGGTTTCTTTTCTATAAAATGTTTTTTTTCTCTGAATTTTCGGGCATTAATAAATATGTCAAAATATAATTAGTATACGAATGTCAATTTTGTGACTGACGACACCTTGTGATATCTCAGTTGGAAGAGCGGTTGCTTTTTATGTTTACTTTTTAAGGTTTGTTCGATCCTGATATCCATCCAGTCTATTTTTTTTGTTTAAATTTATTAGATTTTTGAAGTGAAAACTTCTTCAGGCGCGTTGAGCGTTTTGGTAGAGGGTAAAATCCTCGGTTCGCGTCACCGACATGCGACATGATATAGCTATGGAGAGCCAGACTAGCGCACGCGCAGTAGCCTGTGTACACGTATACACTAATACATCGACTATTTCTGACTGTATTATGTGCGCGTTGGACGCTTTTTATTTCTTATTTCAGTTACCATAAACCTATTGTATCTTTTTTAGAATACAATGAAATGATTGAACGAACAGATAATCTAAGTATTGTCGAAATTAATGATGACAATGATGTAAATAATGAAAATAATGTTCAAACTTGAATTCATTGAAATTCGTGTAAATATAAATACTATGTATAATTAAGATAATTGTATATTAATTATTTTTTCAACCACTTTGTATTTATATTTTGTTCATGATTTGTTTAACCCATCATATGTAACTAATAAATAAAACATAAAAAAAATCATATAATTTTTGCATATAGTTTTAATTACACTCAACTTAATAGTTCCGTTTTCACTTCTATCGGCAGTCCCACGACTGCTACTGTTTTTTTATTATAATTATTGATTATTTCACCATATTTTTATTGTAATCATTAATTTAAAATAAATATCGAGTGGAGCTCGGTCACCAGATATTATATATTTATTTCTGAGGTCATCATGGTGGAGTAGGACAGTGTGGGTTCGTTTCTCTCTCTTGTCTATTTATATAATAATATTTTCAATCTCCGCTCTGATACCCAAGACAAAGCGCGGCATTGAGTTTAATATTTCGATTTCAGGCATAAAATGGAGAATTGGTCCTGCTATGCGGGGAAAAAGTAAAGCTGATATTAGGTTCTTATTTATTTTAAGAAAATGCATGAAAATCTGAAAGTAGCCATTTAGTTTTTTTTAGTTAGTTCTCTTAAGCACCAGAGAAACGAAAATAACATACATATATTTTTATTGCCCCAAGTGGGAATCGAACTCAGAACTGGTGCGACACTGCGCTACGACAACCTCATAATATTAAAATTATTTTATTACGAAAGATATAAAAAGAGCCAAACTTAAAAAATGCCAGAACTTGATAAAAAAGGCCAGTCGTGGCTTGTGGGCACAGTGTAAGACGACTACGACTGGTTGTGGGTTCGATTCTGCACTCGAGAAGTGGCAACATTTTATATTTCCATTTTCTTCGCTCGGTCCGTTATGTTCCGTCACTTAACATGCAATGTCTTCGGAATTGGACGGAAAATGGGGAACGGAGTGTCCTAACACTAAGTTTCCTCTGCCTACCCTGCTGTGTGCGGGATACAGCGTGAAGATAAAAAAAATACTTGACAAAAGTCGTATCGAATTTGTCAAAGGTCATTTTAAATCCATATTCTCTTCGTGTAAATCGAAGAACAGAAAGTTTTGACACTACGCTCTCTCTATCTAA
Source organism: Dryas iulia moderata (assembly GCA_019049465.1). Taxonomy (NCBI): domain Eukaryota; kingdom Metazoa; phylum Arthropoda; class Insecta; order Lepidoptera; family Nymphalidae; genus Dryas; species Dryas iulia. The sequence continues at coordinate 9,186,027 of CM032442.1, forward strand.
CCCAGTAATTTTCAACCTTTATTTGTTGCAGCACATATTTAACGATTTAAAAATTTGGCGGCACACAAAGAAAAAGATTTTAAAGTATATAATTTAATAATATTAACAATATTAGATTTTATTTTTAGCTTCACGCTGTATCCCGCTAACAGCAAGGTATGCAGAGGGTACCTAGTGTCAAGCACACCGTCCCCCACTTTCCGCCGAATTCGGAGGCTTGCGTGCTAAGTGGCGGAACTTAACGCCGCGCTTTATCTCGATGGAAATATAATTTCCACTCCTCGAGTGGGAATCGAACCCACAACCAGTCGTTTACAGTCACACGCTTGTGCCACTGGGCCACGACTGGCCCTATACAATATTATATATTGTATAAATTTGGCGGCACAGTAGTTGAGAATCACTGATCTACCCTGCTTTGTTACTCACCACAAGAGGTTTATTTTCCTGTGTTTGTATGCTTTCAGCTACTTTAGAGTGAGACGCCATCGCTGCGACGCCTTTCTCCGTTAAAACATTTGCCATTTTCTCACATTTGCCTCTCGTCAAACAATATATTACACCTGATTTGCTGAAAAAAGTTTTGAAGTCTTGAAAAAAAATTGAAAGTTCATAAATTCATACTTATATTATAAATGCGAATGTCTGTCTGTTTGTCTGTCACGCTTTCACGGCTAATCTACCGGTCCGATTTGGATGAAATTTAGAATGAAAGTAGTAAAAGTTACTGGGTCTAACATAGGCTACTTATTTTTTCAAAAATCAACCGCTAAAGGGTTGAAATAGGGAATGAACGTTTATATGAGACGCCATCGCTGCGACGCCTTTCTCCGTTAAAAGATTTGCCATTTTCTCACATTTGCCTCTCGTCAAACAATATATTACACCTGATTTGCTGAAAAAAGTTTTGAAGTCTTGAAAAAAAAATGAAAATTCAATAATCCAGACTTATATTATAAATGCGTATGTCTGTCTGTTTGTCTGTCACGCTTTCATGGCTAATCTACCAGTCCGATTTGGATGAAATTTAGAATGAAAGTAGTAAAAGTTACTGGGTCTAACATAGGCTACTTATTTTTTCAAAAATCAACCGCTAAATGGTTGAAAAAGGGGGGTGAAAGTTTATATGAAAAATTTAAATCGCTTGACCGATTATAATGAATTTTGGCATAAATATAGTTAATAATCTAAGCTTTAACATGGGCTACTTTATTGCACACACTTCAGCGCGCGAAATAAATCAGAGTGTCTTCTAAAAACGAGGTCCCCTCTGCCTACCCTGCTGTGTGCGGGATACAGAGTGAAGTTAAAAAAAATAGTTAAACAGTCAAATTGGTGAGCTAAATAAGAAAGAATATCTCAAATTCCCTCTAAAAATCAAAATCCCTCTTTGTATACGAACCTGGGAAACTTCGTCTTTACCATCACGGCGAGGTGCTGGTCTAAATCATTTATTCCATCCGTCTTCATCATATTGTAAGAAACATTCGGTTGATTTAAACTCGTGCGAAACACCTTGCAGTTATCCATCTATATTAATTTAAAGTATTTATATTAATTATAAAATGTATCCCGCACACAGCAGGGTAGGCAGATGGAACCTAGTGTTAAGACACTCCGTTCCCCACGCACCGCCTAATTCGGAAGCTTGCGTGTTAAGTGGCGGAACTTAACGCCGCGCTTTACCTCGACATCAGAGCGAAGAAAATGGAAATATCATTTCCACTCCTCGAGTAGGAATCGAACCCACAAACAGTCGTTTATAGCCACACGCTTGTGCCACTGGGCCACGACTGGCCAGGTATTTATATTAATTATAAAATTGTTTTTTAAAGTTTGACAGTATCTGATTAAGTCTTGAAATTAATTTATTGTTATAGACTTCGCCAAAGATATTTACAATAACACAAAGGACATTTGTCGGTAAATTCATATCTATTTAAATGTTTAAGATTTTGAACGCGTATAAAAATTTGAATGCAGCGGGATTCGAACTCGCGCCTCTCGAAAACCGACACTAAGCCACGCATTCTATATCCGGCTACGTCATAATTATTATACATCTAACAAACTTATTCTTGTTAATAGAACTATACACACACATTAAGCTAAAACCTCCGGTAAAAAAATTTTTGGCCATCAGGGCAGAGTAATAACGTCTGACCATAACCACGATAGTTATGGGTTCAATTTTCACTCGAAAAAATATTGGGCTGAGCGAAGCGAAGCTCTTACTGGTCAAAGGTGTGTTTCGTTGTGGTTTAACTCTTCCTGGGCTATTTGTAGTAGACCTCTGAATTTGGCAGAGATATCGAGCATAGTGTAACTAAATGTGACGAAGACCGAGTACATGGCTTGCGGGAGCCCGGACTCGTGCACTTTCCAAATAGGTTCTGAACCAGCCGTTAAGTCGGAAAAGTTCAGGTACCTTGGATCTATTTTGCACGAGTCCGGAGGCATCGATCACGATGTCCAAGCCCGTATCAGCGCTGCTTGGGCGAAATGGCGTGAGGTCACAGGTGTGGTCTGCGACCGCAGAATACCGCCCAAGCTCAAGGAACTAATATACAAGAGCATAATCCAACCGGTTCTCTTATATGGCAGCGAATGTTGGCCAGCACTGTCCAGGCACACTCAGCAGCTTCACGTCACGGAGATGAAGATGCTAAGGTGAATGTGTGGCGTTACGCGGGCTGACCGCATACGCAACACATTTATCCGAGGTAGTCTTCGTGTCCGTGACGTAGCGGATAAGCTTCAAGAGAGTCGCCTGAGATGGTATGGCCACGTTGCACGCCTCCCTGAGAACTATGTCGGAAGAATTTGCCTTGATATATCTGTCCCTGGAGCAAGACCCCCAGGACGCCCAAGAAAGCGATGGCTGGACACCGTGAAGCACGATATGAGAGCCAATGGTCTTACCACCGAGGATGCCAAAGACCGTGCAAAGTGGAGGAGGTTAAGCAGGAAGGCAGACCCTGGCTAAAGCCGGGATAGTGCCATGAAGAAGAAGAATATGAAGATCGAGCATAGTGTCTTGTGGGCTGTGAAGTTTCTTGGTGACAATTGTAATTTTGTTTTTAAATAAATGGTAATTAAATGGTCAAAAAGTGCCCATAGACTTGGGCTGTGGAACGTTAAGTGTTATGTTAGTGTTAAGTATTTACTTTTCAAACGTTTTTTAACATGTAATAACATTAAATATGTACCTCGCTCAGCTGTTCCCGCCATGCGGAGCAAAGTGGCGGTTCCTAGTTATATTTAAATTTTCATTTTTTCGATACCTAAGATACATAATATATCCTGAATTCAAAAAATTGAAAGCCTAAATACTATATTCTCTCTTAATACAAGATTTTTTTTAAAAAAAATAGCTTAAAATTTCCACTCACTTTAAGTAGTTTTTGAACATCCTCCACAGTTTTGTTAGAGGCACAAGTGCTAAGCGCCATGATGGGCACATTGAGTTTTCCGAGCAATTGGCAGATATCTTCGCGATATTCCGCTTCCCACTGTAAAACTTGCTGCGCTTCTTCTATTACAAATCTATAATTTAACCAATATTGGGGCTACAGTAATCTCTATATCATATAATAAAATAGCGAAAAGTCAGTTATTTAGATGTAAAATTTTTGGAAATAATTTAATTGGGGATGTTTAATAATCATAATTTGAGGCCAGTCGTGGCGCAGTGGCGCGGACGTGTGACTGTAAACGACTGGTTGTGGGTTCGATTCCCATTCAAAGCGTGGAAATATTGAATATTTCCATTTTCTTCGCTCTGGTATCAGAGGGACAGCGCCGCATTACGTTGCGCCACTTAACACGCAATGCCTCCGAATTCGGCAGTGCAAGGGGAACGGAGTGTCTTAACACTAGGTTCCCTCTGCCTACCCTGCTGTGTGCGGGATACAGCGAGAAGTTAAGAAAAACAAAAAAAAATGATGTGTTTTTTATTTAAATTACGTTGATTATTCAAAATGAATACTTAATTTCTTCTTATATAAATATGAAATATAATTTTAAATTAAAATAACAAGAATAAAATTTATTTTAGATATATTCCACTGGACTATAAAACTTTACAATTATTATCTATACGATAATAGATGTCGCTACGTTTTCTTACTAGAACAGGTAGCGCCATCTGTTATCAAACACGAAATGTCTCGATTAATAAAGTCGAACGCGCGGCGTTAAGTTCCGCAACTTAACACACAATGCCTCCGAATTCGGCAGTGCAAGGGGAACGGGGGAATGTCTTAACACTAGGTTCCCTGTGCCGAATGTGTGCGGGATACAGCGTGAAGCTAAAAAATATGTATATATAAAGTCGAATCGAAAGTGGAGAACGGAGTGTCTTGACACTATCTTCTCTCTTACTACCTGAAAGTTAACGGGAAAAAGTCATCAATTACCTTCTTATAAGCCCATTTTCGTTAACTGACACGAGAACATTTTGCAATTCAGTATTTTTCCTCAGTTTCTCGGGGGTTAAGTAAAGTATATTTACATCTGGTTCGACCATCGACAGCCTCTCATGTATCCGCGTATCAGTTTTATTTGTCTGAGTGCTTTGTCCTGCTAAATATGCGACACTTATCTGAAATGGAAACTTATTAATAAACTTGATTTGGGGCCAGTCGTGGCGCAGCGAGTCATGGCGCGACTGGTTGTGGGTTCGATTCCCACTCGAGAAGTGGAAATCCATACTTATATTATAAACGCGAAAGTCTGTGTGTTTGTCTGTCATGATTTCACGGCTAATTTACTGCTCCGATTTGGATGAAATTTAGAATGAAAGTAGTAAAAGTTACTGGGTCTAACATAGGCTACTTATTTTTTTGAAAAATCTATCGCTAAATGGTTGCAATAGGGGATGACAATTTATATGAGAAATCTAAGCCGCTTGACCGATTATAATGAATTTTGGCATAAATATAGTTGATAATCTAAGCTTCAACATAGTCTACTTTAATTTTCAAAAATCCACCCCCGACTGTTGCAATACAACGAAGCAGTTATGTAGTTCACGCGGCGAAGCCGCGAGCGGGCCGCTAGTATTTAATATTTCTATTTTCATCGCTCTGGTATCAGATTAAAAGTGCGGCGTTAAGTTCCGCCACTTAACTCGCAACTAAAAAATAAAAAAGTAAAAAAAATATAACAGAAAATATCTTTAGTTGACACCGTCGTAGCGCAGTGGGACAGCGCCTGACTGTTAACGCGATGGTTGTGGGTTCGATTCCCACTCAGAGAAATTATTGTTCGCTGTTTTCATTTCCGCCTTGCTGTCTAAGACAAAGCGCGGTAATAATTTTCGCCACTTAACACGCAATGTCTCAATTGCGGGTGTCAAGTGAAGAACGGAGTGTCTTAACACTATGTTTTTAAGTCTTAGTTTTAAGTACTGAAATTGTAAACAAAAAAATGGTATTGCATATGATAAAACAAGAATCACGTTAAAAAAGGGTGTTATGTCCGTAGAGTGATAAAATAAAAAAAAACACTATGTTCTCTCTGACTCTATGGGGGTTAAAGCGTAAAGTTACTAACCTTTAGCGTCTTGAGCCTTTCAATTTGTTTGTTAATAGAATCTCTTAACGGCGATACGACAATGGTAACGCCGGTCGACATGACAGCCGGCATCTGGTAACAGAGGGACATACCTGTGTGTGGAAATATATTTAATTTAGTACTAACGATGAATACTTTTATTTTATACTAGCGGCCCGCTCGCGGCCGCGTGATCTATTTCGCTATATTGCAACCCTCGGGGGCGCTTTTTTAAAAAATAAAGTAACCTATGTTTAAGCTTAAATTATCAACTATATTTATGCCAAAATTCATTACAATTGGTCAAGCGGTTTAGATTTTTCATATAAACTTTCATCCCCTATTTCAACCCTTTAGAGGTTGATTTTTGAAAAAATAAGTAGCCTATGTTAGACCCAGTCACTTTTACTACTTTCATTCTAAATTTCATCCAAATCGGACCGGTAGATTAGCCGTGAAAGCGTGACAGACAAACACACAGACTTTCGCATTTATAATATAAGTATGGATAAAAAGTTCGTGCGTTCGGGTCACTTGGTGTTAAGTGAACACCATCGCCCACGGCCCCGTGCAACACCAGAGGAGCTACAGGGATGTTGCCGGCCAACGAGGTGGAGGTAAGCGCGCCTTTTCAAGGTACCCATGTCGTATCGACCTGGAAACACTGCCGCTGGTAAGCCATTCCACAGTTGTGTGGCGTGTGAAAGGAAATGACGACGAAACTGCACAGTTCTAGAGTGCCAAGTGTCCAGGTGGTGTAGATGATATTTCAAGGGGAATACTTAATCACCATTAAATACAAATATCAGCTTCAAGCTTCTTCCCACATAGCGAAGGATCAAAGGTCAAGGAGGATCTAGTGTCAAGACTCTCTAAAGACACCCTCAGCTGGGAATGGAGTAATCCGTACTTATATTATAAATGCGAAAGTCTGTCTGTTTGTCTGTCACGCTTTCACGGCTAATCTACTGGTCTAATTTGGATGAAATTTAGTATGAATGTAGTATAAAATCTAGAGTTAAACATAGGCTATTCATTTTTTCAAAAATCAACCTATCAATCGTTGAAATAGGGGTTGAAAGTTTATATGAAAAACCTAAACAGCTTGACCGATTGTAATGAATTTTGGCATAATTGATAATGCAAGATTAAGCAAAGGGTATTTTATTTTTCAAATAAAAATCTTCAATCACTAAAAGGCTGAAATAGGTTTCATCAGCTATTATCTCTATATATAATAAAAGAGTAGAAAAGTCAATTCTGTACATGAAAAATTTCAGAAAAATTTTAATTGGGTGCGTTAATATATCGATAACAGAGGCCAAAAATCCACTCAGTAGAATTTTTGTCTGTCTGTCTGTCTGTTAATTTGTTCGTCAATCACGCAAAAACTACTGGATAAAAATGAATGAATTTTAGTATGGTGATAGCTTATAGTCCAAAGGTACATATAGGATAGTTTTTATCCCGGTATCCTATGTAGTTTTTTTGGAAAAAATAAAAAACCGATATAAGTATATCGGTATCTACCGGGTAGAAATTAATGAATTTTTGTATGGAGTTAGCTTAGAGGTTAGAGCAACATATGGGATAGTTTTCATCCCAGTATTCAACATAACTCCCGCAGAAAAATAAAATTAAAAAAAAAAAAACATTCAAATTATGTCGATAGTTCACGAGTGAAGCTAAATTTGTTTCAATATCACTAATTAAAATAATTATAAAATAAAATAAGCATAACATTTATTAAATATACATTTGACCGGTCTATAAAACTTTATTTAATCTATATATTTATATAATCTATATGGCAACAGATGTCACTACGTTTTCTGCAACGGGTAGCGCCATTTGTTATTATATAGTTGACATTGTATTAGACATATCCGCACTTATTAAAATTATTATTATAAAAATGCAAAAATCTGTATCTCTTCTATTTGTTATGTTTTGACGGGAATTCGTAAAGAAGATTGTTGAAAATGCAGGGTCATATAAGCTACTTTATAAAAAATCAAACCCTAGGAGGTTGAAACAGTGGATGAAACTTATGTATGTTTAGTATATAGTGAGAATGAAAGATCTAAACTCCTTGACTGAAATGAATGAATTTTCTCAGGAAAATAGTTAATGAGGCAAGGTCAAACATAGGCTATCTCTCTTTTTTTTAAAATTACCCTGGTATTCAAAACAGTTCCCGCAGAAAAGTAAAAAACTGGCAAAGTCAAATTGCATTGATTATTTGCAAGTAAAGCTATTTTTTAATATCAATAAGTAACACAATTGTAAAATAAAAAGCTTAAAGTTTATTTAAGATATTATGACCGGTTTATAATACTATATACCAGATGGTATATATGTACGAAATCTACTAATCATATGATAGCAGATTTCGTACATTTTCTTACTAGAACAGTTATCGCTATATGTTATCAAATAATATAGACATTGCACTAAATGTATCGATGATTTTCTCATGAAAATAATTAATGACGGTAGTCAAATATACACTACCCACCTTTTATAAAAAAAAAAAGCAATCCCAAATAGGCAATAGAGGATGAAAGTGGTAGTTCACGTGGCGAAGCCGCGAGCGGGTCGCTAGTATAATATAAAATACATTCAACAAGAAAAAAAAAATAATATCAGTCTAGCAGTTCATTTTTTACAATTGGCGTAACAAAACTACACACAAACGAAAAAGACAGACATCAAAATCAATCCAGCCGTGCTAGAGATTAGTCAGAACAGACATACAGACAAGAATTATTCAAAATATACAAACAAACACTCATATTTTATTTATTTGTAGAGGTTTTTTCTTTCTTACCCAAACTTCAGTTCAGAAATTACCAAAGCTTTTTCTACAAAAGGGATCACTTACCACTTCCTACGGGCATTACTAGGAAGCAATGGTGTCCACAACGCGCGGCTTCAATTATTTCTATTTGTTTTTCTTTAAATGTTTTTAAATTAAATTTATCCTTGAGCATCGAGGTGAGGTAAATATCATGGATATTACCGCTGTTATCTAAAACACAAGTTGTTTTAAAAATTTTCAGCTTTAAGCATTTTTGAAAGTCAGGGAGAATGTGCGTGATGAGTGGCGGAACTCAACGCCGCGCTTTGTCTTCGATATCTGAACGAAGAAATACAAAATTCTATATATTCATCCCCGAATGAGAATCAAACCATAGTGTCAGACACTGATGTCTGATTTTTTCTTTTAGTTCACATTTCAGATTTTTAACCACTTTAAGAAAATTATTCTTTTTTTTACCTTCACGCTGTATCCCACACGCAGCAAGGTACGCAGAAGGAACCTAGTGTTAAGACAGTCTATCTACAGGCATTGAGTGCTAATCGGCGGAACTTAACGCCGCGCTTTGCCTCGTCACCAGAGCGAAGAAAATAGAAATATTAAGTATTTCCATTCCTCGAGTGGGAATCGAACCCACAACCAGTCGCGTTTACAGTAACACTTTTTGCCCACAAGCCACGCCTGGTCTCAATACAAAACACATGCATCATGTAAATATATTTTATTAACAAAATAAAGCGGGAAGATGAACGATCTGAAAGTGACGTAACATTTGTTAGTTGAAATGTGATTAAAATAGGTGCTTGTTATTTGCGGAAAACAATCTTTTATACGTTAGCTTGAAATTAAACTATTTTAACAGGATTAATGACGTACTATGTGTTTGGCACTACAAAATATATTTTCTATTCTTTTTAAATATATTTTAAGTGTTATTCCGCACTTAGGAAAATTGAAAAAGGTACTTAGAAAATGTATAAAAATTTGAACGCAGCGGGATTCGAACCCGCGCCTCCTGCCTGATCCATGCGTTCTACTACCAGCTGTGTCGAAATTTTTATACGCTTTATTATGAGATTTTTACAAATTTCTACTACCCAAAGATTATTCTACGAACAACCGTTTGACAAGAGAGAATGCTATTTATTATATACTTTTAAACATTTTAGATTGTTTTTCTATTTGAGCGTTATTCGTAGACTTGAAAATTGAAATAATGTGGAATATAGGTAAATTAAAATAGTTTCATTTCAAAATGTGTAAAAAGCTCGGATTAAATAACGGATGTTATTATGCTAGGCGTTCCCAAATCTTGTTATGTAAAAGAAAAGCTTGATGGATGCCATGAATTTTCAAACTCCTTTTTACGATATGTCTTTATGTGGTCCAACTTGCTATATTTTTTAATAAAATTACTTTATTTTGTCAAAAAAACAATTTTTTTGAATTATTCTCAACAACATTAAATTTCAGATCCATTTTGTAGAGGTGCATTAAAATATGTTAAGCCCTTTCATATGATACCCGTATTAAGTCATTCAGAAATATGTACACCGCCATTTTGTTATCGCGGCCATTTTGGGTTAATAATAATATCGATTATATTAGCATAGCCGTTGTTTGTCGTAAATTAAACACAATAATCACTTGTTCACTTAGTATTTGTTACTGTATACATAACTTTTTAACAAAAACCGTACTCTTCACGCCCATGCGTTCATCGAATTCCCGTTATCCCCCAACATTTTATAATGTTGCCATGCTTTATTTTAATAGTATTGACATTACAAAATACAATAAGTCATTATAACTTTACAATACTAATAATTTTTAAGCTATATAATTAAAGAAACAAAACAAAACCAAAACAATATATCTTATAATTTATAAAATTAATTAATATGCTAACAGACGGCCGTCCTGTTGGAGGAATGTCCCCATTCCGCTTCGGCCATCCCTATACACAGAACAACATCCACATTATCAATTTGTCCATAATCCTTCTTATAATTTGTATTGAGCCTAAGACCATTTTAATGAGCCGTTGATGAAAATATGCTACTTCTTCTTTTTTTTTTCTTTAATTCATTACTAGATTTATTTTTAAAATGACTGGAATACCTGGAAAATAATTTAAGTTAAAATTACAAATACTTTCCTTTTATAATTAAATTTAATAATAATAAATACTCCCAATAAAATTATAATAATTTTACTATAAAATCATAGTAAGTCAGATGATAGTCTTTCCACTTATTTTAGTGTGATTTCTATAATCGTATTATTAATTGTACTATTAATTTCTTTGTCATATCTTACTTAAACCTTTAGTGATCACCGCAATTCAGCAGCATATCTCACTTAAACCTTTAGTGATCACCGCAATTCAGCAGCATATCTCACTTATACCTTTAGTGATCACCGCAATTCAGCAGCATATCTCACTTAAATCTTTAGTGATCACCGCAATTCAGCAGCATATCTCACTTATACCTTTAGTGATCACCGCAATTCAGCAGCATATCTCACTTATACCTTTAGTGATCACCGCAATTCAGCAGCATATCTCACTTATACCTTTAGTGATCACCGCAATTCAGCAGCATATCTCACTTAAACCTTTAGTGATCACCGCAATTCAGCAGCATATCTCACTTATACCTTTAGTGATCACCGCAATTCAGCAGCATATCTCACTTATACCTTTAGTGATCACCGCAATTCAGCAGCATATCTCACTTAAACCTTTAGTGATCACCGCAATTCAGCAGCATATCTCACTTATACCTTTAGTGATCACCGCAATTCAGCAGCATATCTCACTTATACCTTTAGTGATCACCGCAATTCAGCAGCATATCTCACTTATACCTTTAGTGATCACCGCAATTCAGCAGCATATCTCACTTAAACCTTTAGTGATCACCGCAATTCAGCAGCATATCTCACTTATACCTTTAGTGATCACCGCAATTCAGCAGCATATCTCACTTATACCTTTAGTGATCACCGCAATTCAGCAGCATATCTCACTTAAACCTTTAGTGATCACCGCAATTCAGCAGCATATCTCACTTATACCTTTAGTGATCACCGCAATTCAGCAGCATATCTCACTTATACCTTTAGTGATCACCGCAATTCAGCAGCATATCTCACTTATACCTTTAGTGATCACCGCAATTCAGCAGCATATCTCACTTATACCTTTAGTGATCACCGCAATTCAGCAGCATATCTCACTTATACCTTTAGTGATCACCGCAATTCAGCAGCATATCTCACTTATACCTTTAGTGATCACCGCAATTCAGCAGCATATCTCACTTATACTTTTAGTGATCACCGCAATTCAGCAGCATATCTCACTTATACTTTTAGTGATCACCGCAATTCAGCAGCATATCTCACTTATACTTTTAGTGATCACCGCAATTCAGCAGCATATCTCACTTATACTTTTAGTGATCACCGCAATTCAGCAGCATATCTCACTTAAACTTTTAGTGATCACCGCAATTCAGCAGCATATCTCACTTATACTTTTAGTGATCACCGCAATTCAGCAGCATATCTCACTTAAACCTTTAGTGATCACCGCAATTCAGCAGCATATTTCACTTAAACCTGTAGTGATCATAACATAGTTAATAGAATGTAAAGATAGTTTTTATACTGAAATAAATATGTCACTTACTCATGTTTATTCCCATAAATGCGAAGTTACCACACATTCAGCCTATGGGTTGCATACCAATCAATTAATCAACCATATGGTGTATCATTTTTCAAGTAAATCTGAAAAGATGTTTCGTTGGACTATGGATTCTGGGAGTTTGATCAGAGGTAAGGACATTAGTTAAGGTTACTATAGGGAATCAGCTCATAATCACTTAATTGTCACACGAAGTGTCATCATCACTATTATTTATGTTATCATCGCAATCACTTTTATCAGGTGTGTTCAAGCTTATCCATTTCTTTAAAACATCGGCAGCGTAGATGCTTTTATATTTCCGTTTTGTAAATCCGTCAATACTTGAAATCTCATATCTGTCATTATTAAGAACTTTACTCACTCTGAACGGTCCTCTGAATTTTGGATTTAGCTTTTTACTTTTTCCATTTACCGGTGCATAATGGTTCGGGATCATTACAAGGTCATTTAAAAGAAATATTTTTGTGGGTGACTTTTTAGCATTATAATTAGACTTCATTATATCTTCATTTTTCTCGGTATTTTTACAAGCCAAGTTGCGAATCTCTTGAATCGAATTATCTCTTGATCCTCCTAATTTATCTTTATCACAAGATTCAGACTCTGCTAAGTTACTGTCCTTAGATATATCTTGTATTTCGTTTAAAATTGGCCCTTCAATAGAATTGACGGTTCTACGACCAAACACAATTTCTGATGGGCTGATACCTGTTGTTTTGTTGATGGTATTATTTAAGCTCCATTGGACCTTATTTAAGTGACTGTCCCAATCTCTTTCGTCCAAACCATGATTTGTTGCCGCTAAAGATTCTAATATTGTCCTATTATATCGTTCAATTTGCCCATTGGCACGTGGAGTGGCAACAGCATTTAAGATGTGCTTAGAGCCAATAGATTTAACATATTTTTTAAATACTGATGACGTAAAGCTAGTACCTCTATCTGATATAATTACTTTTGGGCTCCCTATAGTAGCAAATATTTCGGCCAATACTTTTATAGTGGTCTTGCTCTTGAGATTCTTAACCGCTCTTAGAAATATAAATTTACTGAAACCATCAATAATTCCTAAGATATATGAATTTCCCATTTTACTTCGCACAAATGGGCCAAGATGATCCATATGTAATGTATGAAATGGAATATTTCCTTTTGGTATAAGATGTAAATATCCAGAACTTTTAGTCGTTGATGCCTTGTTATAAGCGCAATTTAAACATGAAGATACGTATTTGCGAACAAATCGAGTCATTTTTGGAAACCAGTAATCTTGCTTAATTTTGTCTAAAGTTTTATCAACTGAAAAGTGTCCCGACTCATCATGACTTAATTGACATATTCGCCACCTTGCATTATTTGGTACCACCCACTTTAACTTGTCGCCTATTCGTCTATATATACTATTATTTTTAATAACATCATTATTTATTATATCTTTAATTTCTTTATTTTCTGTTTCCAATATCGCCTTTATAAGCTTCAATTTAGGATCAGTCCTTTGCACTGTTTGCAACCATTCGATAGATGTAACATTCATGATTTCAAACACACAAATGTCTTCATAGTTATCATATTCAGTGTTTTGAATGGAATTCCGACTTAGGGCGCATATATGACGCATGTTTTCCCCGGGCCTATACTCTATGCCGAAATTATACTCTTGCAACAATAACCACCATCGGGCAATCCGCGGTACTAGGTCTCTTTTTGTTAATGTTGTACGCAGTGCATTGCCGTCCGTGAAAACTTTAAAGGGAATTCCTATCAGATAGTTACGGAATTTTTTTAATGAAAGAACAACTGCCAACGTCTCCAACTCGTAAGAGTGTAAGTGTTCTTCTTCTTTTGTTGTTTGCTTGCTGTAATATGCAACTGGCTTAAGCGGTGACTCCTCATCGCACCTCTGAAATAAAATGCCTCCTACGCCAAGTTTGCTTGCATCGCAATGCACTTCAGTTAAATATTTAGGATTGTATAGTGCTAGAAGAGGCCTGGTTATGAGTTGTGATTTTAATGTCAAAAATGAGTTTTCCTGTTCCTGTCCCCATTTCCATGGTACGTTTGATTTAGTAAGAAATGTCATTGGCTTAGCTATGTTTGCAAAACTGGGAATAAATCTTCGAAAGAACTCGCCAGTCCAATAAATTGCCTCACCTGGTGCACATTTGCTGGGGTTGGAAAATTCGCAACAGCTTCTATTTTTTTACTTCCAGGTCGCAATCCTTCGCTCGATACTTCATAACCTAAGTAATCAAGGTCTCCTTTGAAGAAATAACACTTCGAAATATTAAAAGTTAGCCAGACACTTTGTAAACATAATAATATTTTCCGTAAATTAATTAGACCTTCTTCTATAGTAGAAGCAGGTTACAAAAGATCATCCATGTATGGAATCGCTAAGTCATATCTAATTATTACAAGTGCATTATTAATCATATCTAGAAATACAGCTCGAGCATTAACGAGACAAAATGGCATTCGTACATACACATAGTGACCATCCGGCGTAACAAATACTGTCAAATGTTTAGATTGCTCTGACATTGGAATTTGGTAATATCCCGATTTAAGATCTAGGCTAGTAAAGTATACTTTATCACAAATGTGATCTATAACTGGCATTGGATACGAGTCCTTTACAGTCTTTTTATCTAATGCTCGGTAATCTACACACGGGCGTTATTCGCCATTTTTCTTTTTAACCAGAACTATAGGGCTTGCATACGATGAATTAGATTCTTGAATTATTTGATTATTTAATAACTCGCTTATAATATCACGTTCTGTTATTTTTTCACTATAGGAAAGTATATATGGCTTATAAGCTACTGGAGCGGTGTCATGTAATTTTATTTGCATTTCTGTGATGTTAGCTTTTCCTAATTCACTTAACTCAAAGGCAAAACAATCTCTACATTCATTTAATAAAATTAATAGTTGTCGTTTTTGTGCTTCATTTAAATCTTCATATATATTTAACATTTATAAAGTAATTGCTTTTGAAATAATTTCCGTATTAATCTCAGAAAATGAAATCTTATTCACCTCAAGTTCGATATCCAATTTCGGACATATCTCGCCAGTATGTAAAGGTAACAAAATTGCAGGAGCCAGAATTTTCCCTTTTTCCAGATTGATTTTTTTTCCCGTAAAGCTTATTACAACTATGTTACCTATGCCCTCTTAAACGGCGTAAATTCCCGACAGAATGATTATCTCTTTGCCCGATTTAAAAGATGCGTTACCAGATGTATATATATGTCCCGTATAATTTTTATCACAACGTATTTGAACAGCTTGTATATCTCTCACATTCGTATTTTCTATATTGTAAAGGACAGTTTTATTCATTCCTTCCTTATCTGAATATAACGTTAACGTTTTATTGGTTTTGTGCACAATCACGTCTGGCATTTCAGTTACGTTTTGTCCTATTAGCAAATCGGTGCTTAGAAATTTATCAGGGACTATATACGCTTCAATTGTAGCTTGAATATAATCAATTGATACGTCAATTTTGACCTTTCCTATTGGTTGTAGGCTACCAAAAGCGAAACCTTTTATAAGTGGTATATCTAAATTGTCAATCATCAAACATAATTCATCTGCTAGACTATTCTTTATAATTGTACATTGACTCCCAAAGTCTACAAATGCTACTGCATTTTTACTATTAACTGTAACGGCTTTATTGTATATGCTGTCTACCTTATCGCGATTTGTTATACATTGTACTTTATTTATTAAGCTATCACTTATTTTAGGTATTGTAGTATCTGTAGTTTCGCCCCGTTTACAATGTACTGCTAAATGTCTTAAGCGATTACACTTTGTACATTTTTAAAGTTCTTTACTGCATTTAGGTACAGTATGAGCTGGTTTGGAACAATTATAGCAGACACGCACATAATTTTGTAATCTATTATTTTTATTTGTTTCTATATTTTTCTGTATAGATATATTATTTCTAGCGGAGCTACCGAGTTTTTTGGGTTCTTTGTTAATCACTGTTATACTACGTAAATATTTAAGAAGTTCATTTGGAGTTTGAAAATTTACCCCTTGAGCATTTAATTTAACATTATAATCAAATATACCATGTATAATACAATCAACTGCTTCCTTGCCCTTTATATTGCAAAAGCTAACAAGTTTTGATTTTTCGTAAAAGTACTCTTCAAGCGTCTCTTCTCTGCGGCTTTTACGTGCCAACATTTCCATGAGTTTATCAGCATAATTACGATCATCCGGAAAAATTTCCAATAATTTTGTTTGCCATTCTTTCCAAGACAAATTAACCGAAGGCAAGCCTTCATACCACTTTCTTGCTAAACCCGAGAGTTTCGGTAGTGCATAGAATATAGTCTGGGTATCATTCCATTTGTACATTTTAGCTGTTTCGTTAACCTTCCTTAACCAGGATTTAGAGGATTGATTTTTTTGACAAGGGTCAAACTTAGGTATAATATCATGAGCTCCAATAAATGTATTTTGATTATGATTACTAATAGCATCAATAAATCGTTCCATTATGTCGTTATTTGTATGCCTACTACGGCTGTTCTGAAGTCTACGAGAGGATCGTTGCGAATTTAGGCATACTGATCTAGGTCCTGAGTGTCTTTTTGATAAATCGGTTGACGAGGATTTTGAAGTCGTTGTTTCGGCGCTTTTGCTTCTTCTAAGACTTTCCACACTTGAACTGGAGCTGGAATATCTTTTATGTGAACGTTTTCTTGCGCGAGAACGACGTGAAATATTTCTGACACGATCACTTACAACTTTCCGTGTCCTTCTGCAGTCCTTTGACTTGTCTATATCTCTTGCTTGTCTACGAGAAGAACGACGCAACTGTCGACGCTTTTTATGGATAAGAGGACTGTTGGAGTTTGATCTAATTCTCTTTTTCTTATAATAGTCTTGCGATGGTAAGGGAGTGTAATTACTAAGTTCAGAATCAGACATGTTTGTGTAGTATATTTGTTTTAAATAACTTTATTATTGCAACTATTTTCACGATGGAGAAAAGGAAGGGAAGGAATATAAATTAATTATTTCATTATTTCATATCACATTATAGATAAGACATAATTTCATTATATGATTTAACCTCATATAGGTTAAATGATTTAATGAATGATATAAGATTAAAATGATATAATGCAAATACATTTTAACTTCAGTCATCAATTATAAGAGATTATTAAATATAAAACATTTATAAAAAATACAAAATAATCATTTATGAAAAATAAACCTTACTTCTCATACAAACTTTGTAACAATATACTAAAATCATTAATATCATAGAATAACATCAAATCAAAATACAATATAAAAATATTAATGTATTTTTTTGAATTTTACAAAATTAAAAATATCTGATATGATTTAACGGATGTGTCAAACAACACATCAAAGTATAGTACATAAATATACAACATGTTATACTTATGTATGACTTCCATATCCCATGAAGTAGAAATATATAAGTGTAAAAATACAGCATCCAATCAAAATACAATATAAAATAATAAAGTAACATTTTAGAATTTAAAAAAATCAAAATATCTGATATGAATCCATGGATATGCTAACCAACACATCAAATTATAGTACATAAATATACAACATGTTATACTTATGTATGAATTCATATCCCATGGAGTAGAAATATATAGTGTAAAAATATAATTAAGATAATAATAAGTTAAAAGTATAATAAATCCATAACTAAAATAATATCCATAGATAATGTATTGCTTAAAATATATGTAAATGTTGTGAATGGTAATGTAAGTAAGAAAAGAAAAAAACATATATAACATGTGATATTGAATCTAAATGTATATTTTAATATAAAGCTGAATAATGTTTTCTCTATTTTTTTATTTTTTTATTTTTTTAGGTTCACCACTGATCTCCGAAACTAATGCAAAGTAATCTTTTAAAGTAAGATGATCCACTTATCGAGGAAAGCTAGTAATTTGTTCTAAAATATGATATTTATTGCAAGGGCGTTTTTATAACCTATATTTCAATAAATGTTATATTCTCCACAAGTATTTATATTTGAACAAAATAGCCTTTTCCATAATTTGATTAAAGACAAAATATCTTATAGTTTTAAAATAACTTTCTCGAAATTATGATAAAGTTTGTGAGTTAAGCGAGAAAGCGGGCTGGAAAACAAGAAATAGACATAGTTTTGGAATCGCGAGTGGGTCGCTAGTGTAATTATAGAAATGTAAATCTGCATTTTTATCTTACTTACATATATACATAGCATAAGATGCTTTTGATTTCTCAATAGAAATATAAGTTATGTTTTTTTTTAAAAAAATGTAGTTCAATTATAATTATGACGATTCATCTATAATAAAGTAAATATACATACCGTAAATGAGCTGGCTTTTATCCCACTTCTGAATTATTAGCATAAGCGTTGTTTGTCGTAAATTAAACTCAATAATTACTTGTTCACTTAGTATTTATTCCTTTATACATAACTTTTAACGAAAACCCGTCCTCTTCACGCCCATGCGTTCATCGAATTCCCGTTATCCCCCAACATTTTATAATGTTGCCATGCTTTATTTAAATAATATTGACATTACAAAATGCAATAAGTCATTATAACTTCACAATACTAATAATTTAAGCTATATAATTAAAGAAACAAAACAAAACCAAAACAATATATCTTATAATTTATAAAATTAATTAATATGCTAACAATTATATATTTGCATTGTCATCAGAATTCATCAAATAGACACAGAGGAGTGACTTCGGGGCAGGCGTAACTAAATATAAGCTTTTAAAAAGTTGTATATGTGCGTTGAATATTTTTTGAAAAAATAATTTAGAAGGATGAAAAATATATTAAAATTTTAAATATTAAAATTCCAGTGTAGCTAAATTCCGACCTTTTAAGTTAAGGTATATATACAAAATTTTGCAGTTAATGATAAAAAATGAAATGAAAAGGATGATAAAAGCCCAACTTTTTAAAGCATGATTACTGCACACAGCTGAAGTAATATTGCGATTAGTTAGATAATAATAAAAAGATTAAAAAACCTATTGTATGGTCATTATTTGCGCCACTTTCAACGTTGTCTATACTATCGTCAACTTTATCTGACATAGCCTCGTCAAAGTTAATTTCGTTTACATCAATTATTCCATTTAAATCATCGTTGACGTTTATTGTTTCATTATAATCATTATTTATTTCTGTTGTCTCATTATAATCATTATTTACTTCTGTTGTCTCATTATAATCATTATTTATTTCTGTTGTTACATTATAATCATTATTTATTTCTATTCTCTCATTATAATGATTATTTATTACGGTTATTTCATTAGAGCCATTATGCATTTCTATTGTTTCATTATAATGATTATTTATTTCTGTTGTTTCATTATTTATTTCTATTGTCTCATTATAATGATTGTTTATTTCTATTGTTTCATTATAATCATTATTTATTTCTGTTGTACCATTATAATAATTATTCAAATCCTCTGGCTTTCTAATTAATGGAGCGGAATTAACATTATTTTGTAATAATTTTAACTTTTGTATTGCACCTTTAATTTCTTCCAATAAAGAGTCAGAATATCCCGGCAGTGGATTTAATAGATATTTTGGCATTTTACTGAACACATCGCTTATCTTCTCTAGTAGTTTTATATATAATTCATTACATTCTTTACTTTCTTGGAAAGATAGTTGACTTTTATCCTTAAAAATATGTATAAAAAGACTACCATTAAACAAAAAAGTTCATAGTAAAAATTTTAATAGTGTTATTCGTTCATTTATAGTTTGTGCCAACCTTATTTAACTTTTAATAATATTTTTTATTTAAAAAAACAGTTTTTTTCTGAATAGCAATGCAGTCAGAGAGAACCTAGTGTCAAGACTCCCCGCTTCTGCACATTGCGTTGTACTTTGCTAGTTAAGTTGCAGAACACAACGCCACGTTTTGTCTATTGTTCCTCTGTCAGATAGGATTTATTGTCAAGACACTCCACTTTTCGCCCGAAATCAAGATATTTCGTGTTGAATGGTGGAACTTAAGGCCGCAACTTGTATTAGGTACCAGATCAGAGAAATGAAAATAATGTATTATCATTCACTCGAATGGGATCGAACCCACAACCATCTCGTTTACAGTCACACGCTGTGCCATTGCGCCACGACGGCTTCTATACTTAACATACCTTATTCATTCTTAGAGCTGGACAGTCCGCTATTTTCGATAGAATCTCTGACATTGATTCTTTTAAGTTTACAGTGTTACTGCCTGTATCCTGAAATTATTTCACAATTCATTTATATTAATGTGATCATTTCTTCTAGTAAAAAACTTATAATTCTGAAATAAAAGTAGTAAGTTTACTCTCTATTAAATTACCAATATGAGTGAAAGTACCGTCAACATTGGTCCAGCCGTTCCAGAGATTAGCCAGAACAAACAGACAGACAGACAAAAATTGTAAATATATGTTATGTATTTAGGTGTTTGTACTGTGTATACATACATATGCATTTAGTAAAAAACGATTATTTTAATATTACAAACAGATACTTCCATTTTATTTATTTGTTAGGTAGCTAACTAACAGACCTGTTAATGTCGCAAATACACATTATCTTAGTACAGTGATTCTCAACCTTTTTTTTGTTGCGGCACAAATTTACCGATTTCAAAATTTGGGGGCACACAAAGAGAAAGATTTTAAATGATATAATTTAATAATATTAACATTATTATATATTTGCAAAATTTGGCGACACACTTTTGAAATTTAGCGCCACACAAAAGTGCCGCGGCACAGTGGTTGAGAATCAATGCCCTAGCACTTTATGCAAAAATGGACGTCAAACACAAGATAGTGTGTGTAATATTTATTTCATTATAAAAAATATATTTTAACTCTTTTCCCTTCTTCTCCATATAAACTTTGACTTGTCCAAACATCATAGTCTAAAATGGACCAAAGTCTTTCCTCTAGATATCGATATCAGAAAGGCAGTGAGACAGTCTCTGAATGTAAATGCGATGGTTGTTCAATTCTTACTTGGTAACTAACATGAGGGGCAAAATGTGAGCTTTTTTACTATTGATATAACTAAAGTTTCGAAAGTATTAACAAAATAGTATAAATACTTACATCTGTGCTAGGCACCCATCTGTATAATGATAGATCTGTAAAATAAAACAATATTTGTTCTAGCATCTTCACATGTTTTTTGTACATCTGATGAAAATGAAAAGAACAAACAATGAAATTAACTTATTTTTTATGTACCTAATACAATAAAATTATTGCCTGAATAAAGGTTTCATAATTTTTTTTAAATATTGGCACACAGTTGGATCGTGTCTGACTGAAACATAATAGTTATATGTTAGATTTGCAGTCGGGGGAATAGTTAAATTTAAGTTTTTATTTCTTTGCTCTGGTACCAATAACAAAACGCCATCTGTGTTAAGCACCGCCACTTAACATGCAAAGCCTCAATTTCAACTACATCATTTTTTGCAACTACATCCTCTCTGGCTATGCACTATGTGGGAAAAATGGTAAAACTGTAATAAATAACTCATTCAAATACACATTGAAATGAAATAAGGATTCAATTTAATATTTATTTTCAAAACTTACAATCTGGATTTGTTGTGCAGGTCTTGAAACTGAATAGCTTACGACTTTCCATATTGTTGTTCTGTAAACACATACAAAGAAAAGAATTAAAGATATAGTTAGACATCATATGTCATAAAAAGTGGACTAGGAGAAAACTGAGTATTAGGAACAGAAAATGGAGTGTGTTGACCAGAGTAACTTGCTATGAGGGAAAAAGTTAAAAGGTGCCTTATTTGCATTTAAAATTTTCAATGAAATTAAATTAAAGCATCTAATAAGTATAGTATTACATTTTGTTATATTTTTTCTAATTTTATAAGAGAGATAGTATTAAATAAACATAATTTCTGTTCTTCCAATGTATATATGCTTAAATAGCCATATTGTTTAAGAATTTTCGAATTCTTAATAATCTACTTAACAATAACTACAATAAAAAGTGCCTATAGTCTATTTCTATTTTGGCTTCTATGTATAGTTTTATTCTTCATATATGCATAGAATAATAAGAAATGAAACATAATCAACACATCTTTATCGTATATGCATAACTCCAATAATAAGCTAGACTCATAAAATTATGACAATTTTTTTTCTTTTTTATCCACAACAGGCAGTACAATGAGGAAAGTGTCTGCAAGATTTCAAGAAGTTTGAACTTTTTTTACACTTAAATAACAAGTACATTTAGGATCTCTGTATCTCTGTATCAGAATATTAATGACCATGTTTCAACTTATTAATTATGAATTTTACAACAGTATAACAAACTTATTACCCACTTATAAGTGCTATAATATAATAATAATGAAAAGAATAGCCAGAAAAGAGTCAATAATTGAAAGAGATCCGTCAATAAAAGCGATTAAATCACCTATGTACCTTTTAACAATCAATTATTTGTAATTGTATATATAAATTTTGTTATTTTGAACATTCACTCAGCTTTACGCTTTGTGGCTTATAACAGGGTTTCTATCTGGAAGAACTGTAAAGTTCTAATATAAATTACAATATTTTCTCATTGCTGGCATGATGAATTAATAGATATAAATAGTTAAAAGGAAAAGGAAGTGGCAAAAACGAAAAACATCAACTAAGTCATAACTATACAAAAACTATCAAGTAATAAAAGTTGAAGATAAACA
This sequence comes from Dryas iulia moderata, assembly GCA_019049465.1. Lineage (NCBI taxonomy): Eukaryota > Metazoa > Arthropoda > Insecta > Lepidoptera > Nymphalidae > Dryas > Dryas iulia. The sequence continues at coordinate 9,208,936 of CM032442.1, forward strand.
AATTTAAGCTCAAATTCAAGCTGTCAAAATCGAGCGGCAATACCACAGAGTATATTAAATAATTAATAACATGAACAACGAAGTATTAAATCAACGTCAGTTCGATTGCCGTTAAAAATTAACAGTAAATAAGATAATACGAGCTAAAGAGGCGTTTTTGAAAAATTACAAGTATATGATATACTGATGTATACAAAATATTAATTACTGCAAATCATGTTGAAAATGTTGAATAGAATTTAAAGGGAAGTTTTATACGGAATCAAAATCGATATCCGTAACGATATTTTTTACATATCATTGTTCGATTATATATTTAACACCCAACTATTAAATCTTATTATAACGAAAATTTATATTAATTTACACATATTTATTTTATACATTTTGGTTTTACATGTTTATGTAAAATAAAAGGTAAATAAAAATGATTTATAATATTGATATTTGCTAACGATTCAAATGTAAATATAATATATAAAGAATTAATTATTTTTCTTAGTGATTAATCAACAAAATATAATATTTTTATTATGGCAAATGAATTATTTATCCATTTATACATTTTAGACATCATCTCAATTCTCAAAGAAAATCTTGTCTATGTGTACAGGGTCTGGCAATTTAACATTGACTTCTTTATATTATTTTTGTGCGCCAAATATATAAGCTTATTTAAATCTGTTACATGTTTGAATTTAGTTTACCTTCATCCACAAATTTGAAATTATTTTACACTAGCGGCCCGCCCGCGGCTTCGCCGCGTGGACTGCCTAATTGTTTCTTTATGTTGCAACCCTCGGATGTGGATTTTTAAAAAATAAGGTAGCCTATTTTCGACCTTCAATTATCAACTATATTTATTCCAAAATTCATTAAAATTGGTCCAGCGGTTTAGCTTTCATATAAACTTTCATCTCCTATTTCAACCATTTAGCGGTTATTTGTTGAAAAAATAAATAGCCTATGTTAGACCCATAGTTATTTACTACTTTCATTCTAAATTTTATCCAAATCGGACCGGTAGATTAACCGTGAAAGCGTGACAGACAAACACACAGACTTTCGCATTTATAATATATGTATGGATGTATGGATACGTGCTAAATATTTAACCATGTTACAAAGAAATAGGTAGGTAGTTGACTAGTCTTATTCGTTATTATTTATGTGTAGATTCAAGAAATTCGATCCTTATTCTTATTTCAGCTCCATACGATCGAGTTTTATTCAAATGGAACACTTAGTGGAATTTCCGGAACAAAATACATGAATTGCTAAAGGGTTATTGCGATCAGCGGTGGACAAATTGGATACAGTAAGGAAATTGAAGCTGTTGATTGTCCATGAATGCAGAGGGTGGAGAGGTTTAATATGAAAGACAGTCGGCAAAGGTATTTGTACTTCTTAACTAACATAAATAAATTACGAATTACTTAGAATGCCAGTGGCTTTTTCGAGTTTTCATCTGGCTTTATTGAGGGGGTTCAAAATTCCTTTTAATATAGCCATCCATACTTGTATTATAAATGGGGAATTGAGAAAGTCTGTCTGTTTGTCTGTCACACTTTCACGCCTAATCTAGGTAGATTAGGCGTGAAATATGGCGTGGATAAGTATCCAATTTGGATGAAATTTAGAATGAAAGTAGTACCGAGTACAGGGTTAAACATAGGCTACTTATTTTTTCAAAAATAAACCTCTAAAGTCGTTAAATATGTAATGAATGTTTATATGAAAACTCTAAACCGCTTGACCAATTAAAATGATTTTTTTGGTTAAATATAGTTGATAATCCAAGGTTAAACATAGGCAACTTTATTTTTCAAATATCTGCCCCTGATGGTTGCATTATAAGGAAACAGTTATCTGGTTCACAAAGCCATGAGCGAGCTGCTAGTATATATATATTTGACTGCACAATCTATTCTTGTTTAAAGTATTTGAATAATATTATACTGTTTTGGCTTTTCATTTCTTACTGGTCAAAAGGGTCTTTTGTAGTGTTTTAACTCTTCCTGGGCTAATTGTAGTAGACCTCTGAAATTTGACAGGGATATCGAGCACAGTGTCTTGTGTGCTGTGAAGTTTTTTGGTGACAATTGTAATTGTAGTTTTTAAATAAATGGTAATTATATGGTCAAAAAGTGCCCACCGCGCCCACTTGACATCACTTCACCTAGCTGCACAAGCAAATGAATTTTATTCTTATTCCATTAATTGTAAGAGTTTGCTTTTCAAACTTTTTTAACATGTAATAACATTAAATTATGTACTTCTCTCAGTTCTTCCCGCCATGCAGATCGAAGAGGCAGTTCCTAGTTACAATAACAGTTTAAAAAAAATAAAGAAAGACACCTTAAAATCTCTCATTCTTGGTTTTGGGAATGTTATATTGTCATCAAATCCACACATGTGCAAATTTTCAAATTATAATAAACAAACAGAAAATTTATATTACATTATGTCATGTTTACTTTACATATTTATCTTTTTGTCATTTTTCAGGAAAAGTAAATTATTAGTGATTTATAATATTGGTATTTGTACAGGTGAACCATTACCACCTGTAAATATAATATACTAGAGACACACTGGCTTGTCTGCGTGATCTGTCACTTCTATTTTCTATTTGACCCAATTTGAGATTCTCTAAACTTATTGTTCTGAAATAATAAAAATAGTCCTTAGTACCCCTGAATAGTGTTGCTTTTTAACTTTTTACATCTTTTTTTTTTTCAGCTTCACGCTGTATCCCGCACACAGCAGGGTAGGCAGAGGGAACATAGTATTAAGATACTCCGTTCCCCACTTTCCGCCGAATACGGTTGCGTGTTAAGTGGCGGAACTTAACGCCGCGCTTTACCTCGACACCAGAGCGAAGAAAATGGAAATATTAAATATTTCCACTCCTCGAGTGGGAATCGAACCGACAACCAGTCGTTTTACAGTCACACGCTTGTGCCACTGGGCCACGACTGGCCACATCTTACAAAATTACAATCTTTACCTCTTTGTTATAATAGTATAGATAAAGCATTATTTACAAATTTTAAAAAAGTTTTAATGTAATGAATTTGCAAATAAAGTTTACAGATTCTAACTTGATGCTACAATAAGGTATCGCAGAACCAACTTGTAGATAATTTTTATGGTAGAGGTGGAGAGCGCGAGGAGAGAAGTGCTAGAGATAAACAGCAATGATTGCATTAAAAATGTCAACTCTTTTTAGGTTATTGACTGTACATGCGCGAACTTTCAGATATAAAATATATGACTTCTAAATCGTAAATTACAATGTCTATATCGTAATGTTTTTTCAAAGTACGATTTTTCCACATGTTTTCAGGATTTATTCTGGCCAAATGGGCAGTTTATAGGAATGAACTGACCATAGCGACTCCCAGAGCTTCACATGCTGCTAGCTCGGCTCCAGGTCGACCCCAAGATTCTCAAGGCTCGGCAGGTCCTTCAGGGCCAGTAGTTACAACAAGTATGGACAACTTTTCAAATTTAATTATATTAGCTTCACATTATTAAACTAATGTATCTTTTTATTTATTTTTTTTGGATACTTATTATGTATTCCCAATATATATACTAAAAAAACAATTTAAACATTTGTCTGTCTGTTTGTTCTGGCTAATTACTGGATCGGTTGGACCGATTTTGACAGGCAAGTAGCTGATGTAATAAGTAGTAATTTAGGTTGCATTTATTTTAGAATTATAAAAACGGATTATAAAAATCATTTTTGGATTAACCAAAATACACACATACCCAATATTTTTTTGTTTTTTTGAAGTGAAAACTTCTTTAGGCGTGTTGAGCGTTTTGGAAGAGGGTAAAATCTTCGGTTCGTGTCACCGACATACTAATGATAATAGTATATCTGTAGCTATGGAGAGCCAGACTAGCGCACGCGCAGTAGCCTGTGTACACGTATACACTAATACATCGACTATTTCTGACTGTATTATGTGCGCGTTGGACGCTTTTTATTTCTTATTTCAGTTACCATAAACCTATTGTATCTTTTTTAGAATACAATGAAATGATTGAACGAACAGATAATCTAAATATTGTCGAAATTAATGATGACAATGATGTAAATAATGAAAAAATTGCCCTTGTTGGCTCCGGCTGGACTACAAGCTGAGGCTGGGGCTACACCTGCAGCTTGGCCTCAGCTGCAGCCAGTCGCACCGCCATGTGGGCAATCACCGCGCCCAACCTCTCGGTGTGCACGCCGATAGCCGCGATCTCATCTTTGTTTAGGCGTGACGCCTTCGCACGCGTCGCCTCCATGATCCCCCGCGTCGCACTCGTGGCCAACCCGGTGAGGTCAGCCACGGTTGCGTCCGCGAGGTCCACGCCTTCGCTCCTTTTAAGCGCCGGTACCGGATTGGCGGTGGCACTTGTTAGGAGCCCCGCCACCGGTGGCGCCCCCTCTCCTTTAGCAGTCTTTCTCCGCAGTGGCAGACTCTCCGCCTCGAGAGGAGAGGAGAGTAGCCGCTTCGCTGGGCCCCCACTTGGGGTCCCATAGGGCGGTGACCCCACTACTCCTCTCTCAGCGGGTCCGTGACCCGCTTGCGCCGCACTGCCAAACCCCTGAGGGGGGGGGGTCCGCGCCAGGGACTTCCTGGCAGCGAACCCCGCCCACTCCTCCGCATCCTGGAAACGTCCCAGCACACGCTGGAACGAGTCCTCCTTCTCCCCCTCCGCCATACTCCAGAGAGTGGCAACACATACTCACTAGCGCCACTGACAGTAGAAGGCTACAGACGGAACTGTCAGCCGCCACTGACAAGCCACGTGATGGCAACACCGACGCGTGACAATGACAGCCGCCGAGGTGACAGCCGTCGACGCCAAACGTCAACGTCGCCGCGCGCACGTGTGGCAAAACTTTGAGGTTATGCCACACCACGTGTTTTGCTTGCAGGCCCCTTCCTGAAGCGTTATTATTATAAATAAGCAATTCACGATACCTTATAAAGATTCCGCAATCCCAATAAACACAAGCACTGTTAAATATGTTGATAGTTCGTGGAGTTCACTTTTACAAAGCAACTCGCAATTACCCACAATATTTAGCACCGAGAGCACTCGCACGTCCGCTCGCCTCGACGGTCGACCCTTCCATCTCGTTGTTTTAATTGTCCATCTATTGTCTGTATAGCGTGATACATGGCCAGCCCACCGCCATTTTAATGTCAGGGCTTGTGTGAGTGTATCAGATAATTTAGTTTTTTGTCTGATCCGTTCGCTATTTACTTTTTGTATTTTTCAGATTTTTAACAAACTTCTCTCTGTGGCTCTTTGAGTTGTTTGATTTTTTTGTTTAATTTTGTTTGTAAAAATCCAGGTTTGACAAGCGTATAAGAGACTAGGTGAGATACAAGTATCCATCACAATTTTTTTCAGATTCATACTATAATCTCCCTTTAATATTTCTTTTAGGCTCCAAAACTTTTTCCATGTAATTTTAATTCTTCTTTCTATTTCCTCTTCATTGCTTGTCTTATTAAAGGATATCTGTTTCCCTAAATAAATATAATTGTTCACATATTCTATCTCGCGTCCGTCTACACTGATACTTCTAGTAGGGTTGTATGTCATTATTTTAGTTTTGTTAGTATTCATTTCTAATCCCACTTTTTGACTTTGCCAATTCAGTGTGTTTATCATTTTTTCCAATTCTGTATGTTCTTCTGATAATATAACAATGTCATCGGCAAATCTTAGATGACTCATATAATTTCCATCCACATAAATTCCTCCCTGCGTCCATGCTACATTTCGGAAAACATATTCCAAGACAGCGATAAAAAGCTTAGGTGACAGAGGATCACCTTGCCTTACACCTCTTTGTATATCAATTTGATCTCCTCTATTTTCGAGTTTTACTTTACTTGTGCTGGTTTTGTATATAGTTTTAATAATATTAATATATTTTTTATAAACATTAAACATTTCTAGGGCTTTCCAAATTGAACTATGACTTATGCTATCGAACGCCTTGGTGTAGTCAATGAAAGCTATGTATATTTTTTTATTAAACTCTCTATACTTTTCTATTACCTGTTCCAACGATTGTATATGATCAATAGTACTGAATCCTGAGCGAAATCCGGCCTGCTCTATTGGTTGCTGATTATCAAATTCTTGTTTTATGCGTTTTAATAAAATTGATGCGAAAAGTTTGTATATTGCAGGGAGAAGACTGATGGGCCTGTAATTTGCCATATCCAAAGGGCTCCCTTTTTTATATAGTAAAATAATATCCGATGTGCACCATTGCTTTGGAATATTTTCGGTAATAATTATAAGATTAAATAGTTGCGTTAGATGCCCCAATAGAAGTTTAAGAGCCAGTTTAAGAGCTTCGTTAGTTATGCCATAAGGTCCTGGACTTTTTTCAGGTTTTAAGTTTTTGATACAATCGGACACCTCCTTTTCGTTAATTGGGTTTATCGTTTTATTAGATATAATTTTATTATTATATAGCTCTTCTTCTGGGACTATGTCGTTTTCTCTGTCGATCGCAGGGTCGATGATTAAATGGCACAGTAATAAGTTTAGTGTTCAAGTGGTCTATCAGTGGTTTTACTTTATCAGTCGATCTTGTTGGGAATGATGAGGGGGAAAATGTTTGGCATCGTCATTCATACGAAAAATTTGTCGGATTTTATCATGTCTATTGCGATTCATGGTTTGGCTGCAGGTTCCAATTTTGCAATGTTTGACCACTGTGACCTGACACTAGGATAATGGTGAACACTAGTAAGATAATAAGAATTCGAAAAACTTTCATAATTGCAAGATAGTAACAGGTTCTGTAAAGTTGAAGTTCTTTATGAAAGCATATTTATTTGCTTGCATTAATGTTTCGTATACTTGTTTTGATGCATTGTGCATCGGTCGATTTGGTGTAATCATTCCTACTTCACTCAGTAGCTTGTTTGCAATAGTCAAGCATTGATCCTCAATCAGAAACAATCCTTCATTGTTGATTTCATCGGTTATTTGTTGGGATTATTCGTTCGAATGCGCAAGCGATGCAAGATATCTTCACATATGTCGTCTTTGTATTTGTTCCATAACTGAATTGAAAGAAAGAAAAAAAGAAAGAAAAGTTTTATTTGTAAACATCTTCGTGAGACAGCACTAACTTAAAAACAAAAACATAAAAAAAAACAAAAACATAAAATAACAATACAATTAAATCATATCTTATTAAGATTACAAAACAAAGTATAAATAACTCAAAACAAAATGCTGCCTACACAGCAGTACGATGTTACAAAAAGGGGATTCACTCAGCATATGCTGTCGTTTTAGGAATCCCACACACAGAGGAAAAAAAAATATATAAATAAAAAAAAAATTTTTTTTTTTTCTATTTACTTAAATTAATAATCTATGTGTGAAATTCCAAGAAACGACAGCGCTGATTTTCAGTGATCACCTTATTGTTGTACGTCAAGCGAACGACATTGACAATAGCCTACAATTATAACGTGTAAAAAAAAAATACAGATATAAAAACAAGTCTAGGGTGCGCTCACGGCTCAGGTACCTCGCGGTGGCAGTCGATGTCGGGCGTGTCGCACAATAGATTAAAATACAAAACTAAAATGCGTTGAGATTACAAAGATGTCGAGACGCACCTACCTACCCTACCTACGCATTCTTAAATGAGGAGAAAAAACTAAAAAAATAAATAATAAATTACGTAAGTAAGAATAATTATATACTAGATTAAAATACTATTCTATTTTATATTGTGTTTTAGTATAATCTAAATCGTAATAATACTTTTGATAATTTGTATTTATCGTGGGTATTTAAATACAATGAACATATTACCATTACAGACAAGCGGTCGCAAGCAGGTCGGGACGTGCACCAAGTTGATCCAAATTATTACTCCCCACTGCACTACCTCCCGTTTAAACAAATATCATAACAATCAATAAGAAGTTAAAATCTCTTCAATAAAATAGTCTAACCAAGTCTGGTCAATACCACCTTGCTAATGGAACATGCACTATAAGGTGGAAGTTTAAACTTAATTACCCCAAATAAAAGCGTCATAAAATGCAGTTGCCTACGGTACTCCATTCTCATAATTCCTGCGTTATTTAAATATTGTGTGACATGCGTACGTGGAGGTATTTCGAAGCAATATCTTGCACAAGCATTTTGCACCTTTTGGAATAAGTTTTTCGTACGTTGCAATAGTCTTGGGCCTACACTACATCGGCGTAATTTAATTTGGACAATACTAATGCGTCACATAAGCGGATTCTTACATTTACTTTTAAAAACTTTCTTATTCGGTACAAAACTTTTAGACGATAAAAGCAGCTCTTAACTGTATTGTGAATGTGCTTTTCAAATCTAAGGCATTCGTCCATGAGAACGCCAAAATTACGTGCTTCTGTAACTCTTTCAATTGGTTCATCTTGAATATTAACCATAGGTATTTGCCTTGATATGAGTTGTAATGATGAATGATGTTGTAAAATTAAGACATAAATCAACATAGAAAAATGTATGACAAAGTAGTTGTACTTATACTAATTTGTCTTTGTACTACTAGACAGTCTTTTATGTGAAAATAGTCTTATGAAGAATTCACAATCAAATTTTAATTAACATATAAATAGGTTTTCCTAAACCTAAAAATTAACAAATTAAACTCTTTCTTAATAGGTTTTCCTAAACCTAAAAATTAACAAAATTAAACTCTTTCTTTGAGCTGTAGGACCTAAATGGTCAAACTTGAAAACAAACATAAAATTAACGTAAATCAATTTTAGAAAAATCCACGTCAAAGTGATACATAAACTGTTTTCTTTTTGTGTTACCAGAACATTTAGGTTTTGGTAAAATCATCTTAATGTCATTTAATGCAACCGTGGCAATATCTGGCACGTTTGGCATGTGAAAATTATTTGGTATTTTGTCAGATCTTCTAAGAAAACTCACTTCAGTCTCATTTTTCTGTTCTCCTATAACTTTGGCTATATAATAAATTCGTTTTCCCTTAACTTGAAATTCAACAATAATAAAATCACCTTCCATAGGCAAACTTTGAAGTGCAGGTAAATTGTTAGGATCCACCATCTCATAATCATCTTCTTCATCTTCAAATATTGGTTCCTCTTCAGAATAAATACTTAGATTATCTTCATTTTCACTGGAACTCTCTTGTAAAATTTTTCTTTTCTTTGTTTTTGCAGTTGCCTTTCTCTGTTTGCGTTTCTTTCCATCTTCTCTCATTTGTATTTCATTTTTATTTGGTGTGTCAGTCGCAATCATCGATTTCCCTTTTCGTCTTGGTGCTCTTCCAACTTTTCGCGGACCTGCTTTAGGTAGCCCTCGAAATTGAAATGGACTTACGAATCCTTTTTCCACATTTGAGGAGGTGGTATTAGATGCAGTTGCAGTCAAATCCACAATTGTAGATGATGTAATACCAGCTTGACTATATTTGTGATGAGTTCCAAGGGGTTGTACTTCACACGGCGGTGGGGATGTGGTTCCATCAACGTGAGTGCCTGGAGCACCAGGTTCGGTAAGTTGAACATCTTGAGTTGAACCAGGACAGGAAAACTCTAATATTGATGGCGATGGGGTTCTTGATTCATTATCTTGAAGAGGCCTATTAATCTCATTTTGATTATTTTCCACATTAACTTGTCGATCAGTAACCTCACTTGGAGCAAAATCTAGATCAGTAAAAACATTTCTGTCGAAGGGGAATATTCCAGTAGCTTTGAAAGCAGCGCAAATATTCCCGGGTGTCATAGCTTTCATATGGGCTTCCCTGACACATCCAGCTACTTCATATATCGAGAAAGTTTTCCCTGGATTTCTCAACATCCAACTATCTACAGCTTTGTTATATGCCGTTTTGAATGGCCCAAAAATTCCGACATCTAATGGCTGTAGTTTTCCTGTTGAATGCGGCGGTACTGTCAAAATTGTCACACCATTTTCTTTAGCTAGATTCAAGGCTTCTATGCAAATGTGCGACTCGTGGTTATCGTATATGAGCAGAGCAGGGTTGACTTTGCTGCTATTTGAATAGGTTATAAAATGCTGCATGGTTTTCACGAACAATTCAGAGTTCATCCAACCGGATGGTGTAGCTAGACCTAAGGTTCCAGTGGGAGCCTCTGCAATCATATGCTGCTTGAAGTGGACCCTTGGAAATATAATTACTGGCGGCAGGGGATTGCCCAAAGCGCTGACAATATAACAAGTTGTTGTTAAGGTTCCCCGTTCAGCGCTAGTGACCTTGGAAACTTGTCTTTGCCCTTTGGCTGCTAATACTTTGGCACATTTTTGCACCGTCATAGTGTTTGTTTCGTCTAAATTAAAAACTCTGGTGCCATTTCCAAAGGAAACATGTCTAGCCATCACATTTTCCAAATTATCGAAAAATACACCAACATTATGGCGGTTAAAAGACGTCGCTCTGCTCAAACTGCAACCCTCTGGAGTTCTCAACGATAATCGATTATCTCTTTTTCTGAGATTATATAAATACTCAATACCTGCGAGCTTATTTTCGTGCCATTTGTCTGGTACTTTTATTCTGTTTAACACCGCTACTTCGTAAATTAGGCCTCGAACATCTGTGATGGTAAGTCTATAGAACATTTGGCTGCACTTAACAATGTAATCGACTATATCTTTTTCTTGCTCTTCCGTGAATATTTTATGAACTGCATAGTTAGGTGTTAGCCTTATTGGTTTTTCAGGATCAGGATTATTTTTAACTTTTAAATTATACCTATATAAAGTTGCGTACGGTATGCCAGTCGATCTAGCTACAGCTCTTATTTTTTGGCCATCCGAAATAAGTTTTACAGCGTTACTCATCTGTTCTTTAGTGTGAAGCCCAATCGTAGTCTTCCTTACTCGATTGCGAGGCATTTTTTAGGTAAAAATAAAGTACAAATAAATTTTAGCTTGATGGTTACAATGGATCAGCAGTTCATTCTGACCCAATACGAAACGATTCACTGTGACCCATTGGCCGTTATGGAAAAATAAAATAAAAAAAAAAAAAACTATCTATCTCAAGGACATCACAACACGTTTTACAACGAATTCAAGATACGAGAAGCGTTCGACAAGGGAAAAACATTTACATTTATCATTCACTTAGAAATGAAACAAATTTAAAAACTTCGTTAAAAATTGTTTTGGTACTTACCGACCGTCCGGAGTGGGGCAGCGCGGCCTCCCGCTGTGACACCGCGTCGAGGACTAGTGCGTAGGAATGAGTTGTAGACGAGCGGCAAATACATGTTTGTTAGTGTGTGTGCGTGCAACACATACTGAGTTATAGTGAATGATCCTCTGTACCCCGCGATTCACTGTGACCCAGTCTCCCTTACACCTCTAAAAACTTGTCTGCATTGCGATGCTTTTATAGTGCCATCTCCTTGTTTAATTTCTACGGTTTGCGTTCTGCTACCCAGATAACTGGCGAACCATTGTATAGCTTCTGCGCTAAGACCGTAGTAGTGTAGTTTTGCTAGTAAACTTGCAGTACCCCGATGTTTACGGAATCCTGACTGTCTCATGGGCAGTATATCATTGGTCTCAAGGAAATCAGAAAGTTGATTATATACTATTTTTTCTAATACTTTGGATAAGCATGGCAGGATGCTTATTGGCCGAAGATCCTTAATTTCTGTAGGATTATTATTTTTAGGGATAGGCTTAATTAAAGCTTTCTGCCATATTATAGAAATGTGCTGTGGTTAATAGACATATTAATTATACTAGTAATAATTTCCTGAACATAGGGCATAATGAGCAGCAACATTTTTAAAGATATTCCATCGGCCCCAACAGCATTTGATTTAATATTACGTATTAGTTTATTAACAACTATATAATCGACAGCTTTTATAGAGATTGTAGCATCACTATAAAGTTGACTGTTAAAGTACGCTATATCAGTGGGAGAACCTTGTGGCCTGCCTGGTAGTTTGAGAAAGTGATTATTAATTTCATCTGGATTATCAAAATGAGCGGGCAAAAATTTGTCTTTCTTGTTATTAAAGCTGACATGGCGCTTAATATGTGACTATAGATACCGCGAATTTTTGTAATTATTATTAATAAAGAGAGTGAAATAAACCGTTTTTTCTATATTTATGGCTAATTCTACTGATTTTTTAAGTTGCTTATAATAGTTAAGGTGAGCATCTATCTCCGTACTACGGCATCTAATTTGTGCTTCATTTCTCCGGCCCATCATTAATTTTATGTTATAAGTAACCCATGGATACTGGAATTCCTTAATTTATCTCAACTTTATAGGGCTTAATGTGTCAAATACCCACAGGATACTATCATTAAAGGCTGCAACTGTTTTTATTTATATCATTATCTATTATTACGAATTCCCAGTTAATAAGCGTCGTTAAATAATATTTTAATTGGTCTAAGTCTATGTCGTCTAATCGTCTACTATATATTTTTTTCGTTACGGGCTTCTCTTTTACAATATTTAGCTCACACGATAGAAATGCATGGTCGCTTAAATTGCATATATAATCAACCCACACGCGTTCGACGTTTGCATCGGAGCAAATGAGATCGAGGAGAGTTTCACTATGACTTGTGAAATGTGTGGGAGCGGTAACATATTGCGTCATATTTGTGTATGTGAGAAAGTCTGTGAACATAGCTGTATTTACATTACCTGCATCTAGGACATTGATGTTAAAATCGCCCACCAATAGTATGTGATCATAATATGGCAATGCACCATATGTATCAGTAATGGCATCAATAAAATTTTGCGTACTTAACCAAGGCGGTCTATATGCTGTACCAATGATTAATATCTTACCCCTAATATTAACACTTAACCACATTTGCTCAATCATTAAGGTGTTTAAGAGTCCGAGCAGAAATACCTTCTTTTATATAAAAACCTACTCCACCGCCACGGGTACGCATTTCCGTAGGTCGAGGAACGTGACGCAATGAGTATCCTGGAATTCTTGGGGCTCGGGCGTCCTCCCCCTCGCGTAGCCATGTCTCATTTAGCGCCATAATATCGACTTTATGGCGATCCATTGTATATATAAACTCATCATGACCAGTACCAAGTGAGCCGGATCATTCAGAAAGCCAATTCGTAATTTCTTTGACTTATTCATTTTACATACTGTAAATGTATATAATATATTAAATAAACAAAAACAATTATACTGGCTAACTGTGAATGATATATGAGTTCCAGAGTATACACAAAATGAAGTTTATATTTAAAGATTACACTCGACATCTCACAAATGTTGTATATGTTACGTTTGAAAGCAAAAAATATAGTTAAATATGATAATAATTTGTCATTGCGATTACTATTTAGAGGTGTCATACTGCCACAAAGTAAAAACTTAATAATACATTTCAGATAAACATTAAAATGCATTTAACCTGCTTGCGAATTAATTTTGTTAAATTTACATATTTAGTATATCCCTTAGTTTTGTCTAATAAACTAATCTTATATGAACTAAACATCAATTGGTTGAAGTAAAACATGTGGTGATGATAATTGCGAACACTGTTCGTATTTGGTACGCATTTGATGAAACAACTGAATCCGCAAGTGTTAATTCCCAATAAGAATCGTTTTCCAGCATACCTAATAGTTGACATGCTTCTCAATATGTTTGGCATTGGTGGCCACTCACAGTTTTCAAATACGCAAAAGATTTTGGTCCACTTACACTTACCAACAGCAGTCGTAAATAAAAACATTCATCATTTCTAGGAACAGTGTTAACGGTGCCCTCGCTGCGTTGATGCGACGGCGGAACGTGAGCATAGCCGCACGTTTAGCTGTGCACAATGCAGTGCTGGTACCGACGCTGCTATACGGCAGCGAAACGTGGGCATTGCAGAAGAAGAATGAAAGAAAGATGAATGCTGTGGATCTCTTCGAAGTATGTGCGGAGTCAGCATAGCTGATCGCATGAGGAAAAACACGTAAAAAGCATGAGGACCCCCTGGAGGGCGTGTATGAAGAAGTTGACGACAGTGGACGAGGCAAAAGAAGTATGCAGGGACCGCAGCGTTTGGCGCTCCATTCTCTCTGAATACCCCGCAAGGGATACAACGCGAAGCCAAAAAAAAATCATTTCTAGGATGAACAGTATACATGCGACCTAGCACATCAGTGGAAAACACCTGTGGCCAATCTAGAAATGGAATTCCATGAATTTCTTTGTTGATTGATTCCAAGTGTAATACTTGGGCTTTTCACCGTACATCAGCGTCGCCGCGAATGGATTTGCTTCACACATTGCAAAGAAGCTAATCAATATTGTCGATGATAGACTCTCAGCTCGTTGTTCCGCATTAGCCTCAGTGAAGTAAACTCTCTGTCCATTTTCCAAATGCACTACTAAATGTACTGTGGGATATCTTTCATGAATTTGAATTGATGTGCTTCATTAGTATGACGTATCTGCACATTTGGAAGTTGCTGATTTTGTTATTCCCATGTTCTGGCGCAATACCAAACACAGCCATGTTGCTGCCTTTTGTGACGTACTTGCACAAATATTTGACTGATTTGGCCCAATGACAACCCTCAACGTTCGCATGTTTCGTAAAAAGAATAATTATGTACAGTACAGTAACTTAGTTATAAAAATATTTATACAACAAAAATAATAATTGTATTAAGATCTAGATTATATTGTTTCTACCTAAAACTAACCCAAAAATAAAAAATGTAGGAACTATCGTTAACGACGTTTGCCCTCAGTCTCAGGCCGTTTAGGTCTCCGCCCGCCTCGCCCCGCAGGCAGTCCATTAAAAATTTAAGTTCTAAATAGAAAACTAGCTATGTCGATCATATGAAACCTGTCCATGAAGCAATAAGTTTGTGATTTCCTTTCATTTCGCATTAGTGGTAATTGTGATGAAGAGATGGGGTCGTCCATATTTTCGAACATAACAGAATGCATCTTGTACTCGTTTATGCGTATAAAGCGTATATAGCGAGGCCTACCGGTAAAACTCGAGGGTAATATTACTAAACGTCCCAGATTATCTACATCTATATCTTTCGGCATAGCACCCTAGAGGTCTACATAATTTTCAGCACACAACTTTTTTAGTTTAATTGGTACGAATGTAAACCAATCGTTCTGTCTCAATTTTTGCGTATAATTTATTAATAATTGGCTAAATAAACTACGGAACCTTTGTAAGTACACTAAACGGTCTCGTCTTATTTGTAAGAATAGAACTGCATAGCAGATGTTTTATGTTATAATTCTGTCTTCCAGTTTGGAGGTTTCCATCATGCATAGAAAAGTGGGCTGAGTTTCATAAATTCGTTGCAATCTGTCATCTCGTGCGCTAAGAACTATGTCGCATCGATCACACTCTTGATCAATCAGTACCACTACGACTTCATCTACATGATGAGCATTTAACTGACTACGGTGCTCCTGTCCCTTGTCTGCTTTGATTACAAATTTACAGTTTATAATTCGATCTTGTAGAACCGATTCAATAGCTGCCTTGAAGCTGTGCACGTAGAGATTAGCGCCAAGCACATTTTGGAGTTCAGTGTTCAGATTTGGAAAATTTCGCCATCTTATGTTGACCTGCTTAGTATAATCGGAAATAAAATAAATTTGTAAAAATTTTCATCTGAAATGCCCTGTTATAAGAGCGTATACTATCTAAAAAATGTTTAGAATGCGTACGACCTCCAGTTAATAAAGACTTAAGTGTCTCTGAGGTAGGATTATTAAAAATATTCAGCCGCCATTCGAACAACAAACTCCGTCAGTTTCTTTTGTATACTTCAGAGCTTGACAATATCGGCAGATTTTTGTCATAGCACCAATATCCGAAAAATGTGCATAACTTGTGCATGTGCATTGTGCTATACTTACAGTATAAGGAAAACCACTCTTTTCCTTGTTGATCCACGGCAGAACATCATTTACTTGAATAATTTCTTCAGATTTATCATCACTTTGAGAGGAAATTGATACTCTATTCAAGATGTGACGAAGTCGATCAGCTGTTAAGCGGGCCTCTCGTGCTCTACGTTTTCAGTATTTCGAATTTCCGCAATTCTTTCACACTCAATTGACAATGAAGCAGTGACTCTTGCTCATTGAATCACTCGGAAGTCAGTTAGTCGAGATTCACGCTGAGTAAATGTCTCTGGAGTGCAAGACAGCTCGTGACATCCTGACACGTATGACATTCCTGATCCCGATGCTGACAATCTTGGCGTTCTTTTACACATTCGGCTGATCGAGTATGTGCCATTCGTTCACGCTGCAAATTTAGGCGGCTTTGATATTCAGAGTTATTTTCTGCAGCACGCATTTTAATTTGATGCTCCCTTTCAATCATAAGCCTTGCCTGTCTTTCTTCATTACTTTCATGCGATTTAACCCCGTTCGCCGTACCAAGATATACTCGACCGTTTTCTACTATATACTGGTACTAATATAAGGTATTCATATAATATTAAACGAGCAAACCTAGCCAATTATCAAAAAAAATAAAAAACAACCTAACCGATTATTATTAACCTAATAATCGACCGTATTACCTAATAATGTATAGATAATATATGTAACAGTAAATCTAATGTAAACAAATCAAAATGAGTGTCCTTAAAAGAAAAAAATAAATACAACAGTGAACCTACTACTTACTATAAGAAGAAAGTAACTAAGCCTTTGCCTATGACATTAATTTGCGCTCGTACGACGCTTAAGCGACGCTTTGAGAGCGTGGAACGAACGCGATGCCGAACTCACACTGGTAGCTTTGCACACGATGGCGAAACATGTACGCGCTCCTCCAGCGTATCGGCGCGCTCGAGGCGATGAATTTGATAAGTTTTCATTCATTTTGAAGCTTATAGGGTATGACTTTAAGAGGTTAAGGACAATGGGCAAATTATATGAGAAAAAAACCCACAGCGGACAGAAATGAAATTGTGAGGTTATATGGATAAAAGCCTCTAGTTTACTAAGGGTCGCTATGTTGTGGGTTATGGAAATTTCGAAAAAAAAACATTTCATGTTATACATTATTTATTCAGCGTGACCAATTTCAATCGTGATTTGATCTAAAAATCCCGCGGGGGTGTCGATTTGCTGTTGGTGCCTGGCCCAAGATAAAAAATAAACTATATTGGCAATATGTGCGCAGCTCCCGACGGTACGGCGGCCGTGTATACACGAGCAGTAGTAGTCTACAAAACTTCGTCTTCTTTGTCTCGCTGGGTTTATTACAATATAGCAGCCCGCCCCGGCTTCGCACTGGTGTACAACTGGACAAATTTCTTGAAATCTTTAAACTTTCATATATGTTTTTTCGTAATTATAATATATTTCCTTTTCATTATTATTATTTCCTTTATTTTACATTTTTCTTATTTTAATGCATTTATATTTATATAAAAAATACATTTGTACAAATATAAATATAAAAAAAATAGTTCCCCCCCGACGGAGGCTTTACAGCCAAGCCACCGGTGGTCAGGGTGACAGACTGAGGAACCTCCGCACAATACGTGCCGTTCCCAAAATAGCTGCCTTTTGAATCCGGCCCATGATGGCCAATGTTGATTGAGGCTCTTCGCTACAAGACCGTTCACACTGACGACTATCGGGACAACTATTGTTGAATCCACATCCCACATGTCGGTAATCTCGTGAGCTAAGTCTATGTATTTGGACTGTTTGTCCTTCTCAGCTTTCACGAGGTTAACGTCACAAGGGATGGTGATATCAACAATAAATGCCCGGCGCTCTAACCGGTCTACTAGCACGTTGTCAGGCTTATTGGCGACACTAGTCCTGTCCGTGATAATAGAGCGGTCCCAATAAAGTTTGGCATGGCCGTTTTCTAAAACTGGCTCCGGTGTGTACTTGTAATACGGCACTTCCTGACATACCAGACCATACCGAAGAGCAAGTTGCTGGTGGACAATTCTGGCTACCTGATTATGCCTGTGCAAATACTCTCCATTGGCAAGATGAAAATAACCGGAAATAATATGTCGTATAGACTCACCAGGCCGGTGGCACGCTCGACAAATATCTATCGTACCATCCTTCATGATGTATTTCCGGTAGTTATTCGTCTTTTCCTTTTCATTATTATTATTTTAATTATATACATTTTTTTGTATTTTTGTTGATTTATATTCTGTGTGTATTATTAGTGTATTTCTTAGTTACTTTATTTTTAAGTTCTCTATACCTGTATCATGATGTGTATGTATTATGTATTTTATGTTCTGATTTTAAAGCTGCAGGTAATTTCCATTAAAAGTTGCTTAAAAAAACTTTTATCTTAAAACTTCACTGTACACTATGTTGGCAGTAGTATTTGTCGATGGTAACAAAACATACTGATTGTCTGGAGATCCTACTCGAGAAAGCGCAACATATCCAACAATCTTCTCTTCCAAGATTCCTCTTCCCCCCGGACCGCTTTAGAGTGCGAACGTGTACCCAAACGATATAATTTTGTTAATTCGAAATTAAAATAAAATTGTTGAAACATAAATTCTGGTGATAAAATAGGAGTGCATAATAAACAAGGAGTAATTCATATGAAGATTTAACCTTCGTGCAGTTGCTGGTGCCCTGGTACAAGCTCTGAGGTACCGTAAACTCGACCTTATTATCATATTTAAGTCCTTCAACTAGCCGTCGCCTGCGCACGCTACAGCTATCAAGGCCACACCCCTTTATGCTAATTGGTTAAGGTAATTACAAGGCGGAATTACACTTACCGGACGGTAACCACACCCGTTTATGCTAATTTGTTAGCTAATTACAAGGCTGAATTACACTTACCTGGCGGTACTGTCGCATGCAAATCAGCGCTTGAATTATCTACAAGATTTTTTTGCAAAGGTTACGGCCTCTTTATCCTGATTGGGTATTTATTTAACATAAATACAAACGTACTTATGAGCTATTGATTATAATTGTCTCAGGCTACTTTACGTTTCTGCTGCCTTATACTTACTAGTGATGGAAAGTACACTGAATAAGTCCATATCGGACTCGAATATCAGCCTTTCGGGAGTAAGTGCGGAGATATCTCCTACCTATGTATCGAAACGCAATAAAAGGAGAAGGGAAGAGGACTATGATCAGGCTTTAAACACATTTAAAGATGAAATGAAGGCTATGATTAAGTCGCTCATGGCTGCTCAAGAAAAGGAACTTAAGAAAATCACGCCCACATTGATGGAAATTAAGCAGACTAACAGCAACATAGAAAGTTCTATATCTTTCTTAGCAGCCCAGAATGAAGAGCTCAAACTAAAAGTCGAAAAGCTAGAAAGAGAAAATAAGAAAGATAAGGAATATATCACATTGCTAGAAGAAAAACTTGAAGATATGCAACGAGAAAATCGGAAAACGAATATAGAGATTAAAAATGTGCCGAAAACAACTAAAGAAACCAATGAAGACCTAATTAATATGGTGCTCAGCTTGTCTAAAACCATTAATTGTAATCTTTCAAAAGCAGACTTAAGGGATGTATATAGAGTGAAGGGAAGAAAAGAAGGAATAAATAATACGCCTATCATTGTCGAGACTTCTTCTACTATGCTAAAAACTGCCTTTCTTGCCAAATGTAAAACATTCAATATTAAGAACAAAGAAAAGCTCCGAGTCAAGCATATGGGTTTAACCGGGAACGAGGATACCCCAATCTACGTCTCCGAACAACTAACACCCAAGGCGGCTCGTTTATTCTTCATTGCTCGAGAACTAACCAAATCCAAGGCTTATAGATTTTGCTGGACGGGCTACGGACGTGTGTATATTCTAAAAACCGAAAACTCGCCTGTTATATTGATTAAAAATGAACTTCAAGTACAAAGCTTAATGCAAAAAGATTGACTACTCAGTTTTTAATTTATTCATACTTAGTTATCTTAATATACTTTTCTGTAAATTTTTGTTCGCAAACAAAATGTGTATTATAATATCATTTTCAATAATTACTACAGTACACTACCTTACATTACACTTTCTACACACTATTTACAATTATTCTCGTACTCAAATATACCTTATTATTAATTCATTACTTACTTTTACAAATAATCACTACTACACACATTTAACAAAAATAAAAGTCAGATTTATAATTGGATTTAATATTTTTTACACAAATATTGTGCATAACCATTTATTTTTTATATACATAGATACTTATAGCAATGTATTTTTAAAAATTACTTGTTACTGTTTATGGATAACATTCTCAATATAGAAGAAGAATTAGAATCCATAAGTATATCGCGATCAACTGTATGTAATCCAGAGGATTGTAACCAGTTCTTAATTAATAGCAATATTTTAGTAAATAGACATATTAGCATCATTACTCAGAACATACGCAGTATATACAAAAATATTAATGATTTGGAAACTCTTTTGTCATTGTTACAATTCGATTGTGATATTTTAATACTTACGGAGTGTAGGATATCGTCACAAACACACATACCTACAATTGATCATTACAACTTGTATAGTAGTAAATTCAATATTAATCAAAATGGCGGTGTTGTTGTGTATATCAGAAACAGGTTCCGAAATATTAAAATAGAAGAAATTTCTCTTGTTAATGCCACTTGCATGTCCATTGCGATTGATGATGACACAATTATTTTAGGTGTTTATCGTTCACCTTCTTTTGTCAATGCAGATGAATTTGTTGCTTCTTTAGGTAAATTGTGACACTCTATTAAGCACTATGGAAATGTTATAATAACTGGTGATATAAACATTAATATATCAGCGAATAGTTCTGACAGAAACAGACATAACTATCTGAATGTACTTGCTGAATACGGAATCTTACCGGCTCATACATACCCCACTAGAGAAGTAAGTTGTATTGACCACGCTATGATACGAGCATATAAAAAAGTCGCAGTAATGGTATTAATCTCATCCGTAACTGATCATCTGAGTGTGGTTATATGCCTAACATCAATGCCTACGATTAAAAATAAGTGTGCTGGATTCGTATCAAACTTAAATGTCGATACAGCCTTGAAACAACTAGAGAATTGTAATATGTCTCCATTACTTTCTTTATCTAACCCTAATGAAATTATTTTTTCCGTTTCCGGTGCTCTAAGTTACTACACGTATTGTCACATCACTCCCGGTATTAATATCGAAAAGTTTGAATATACGCTAGCAAACACAATCTTAAAATATCACGATTACTATAATAAGTGAAAAGATACCATTTTACAAGAAAAACAGCAAGAAAGACATTGCAAAAACATAAATTCCAAGTAAGTGTTCACGATATCAAGTGACAGTCATTATAGAAATTGTAAACAAACGTGAAGTGAGCGTTAAGTCAACGCAAGCGTACCAACTTAACGGAAACACGTTTCGTTCCACGCATCTTACGACGTTTAGTTTTTGCTAATAACTATGGCTGATGCGCTAACTTCGGAAATGTCATCGTTGCTGATAAATTTAATGAAGCAAGAATTTGAAAAGCAAACTATTGCTATTACTAACTCGGTTTCTGAAAAAGTCATGCTGATAAATAATCGATGAAAAAGTAAAACCAATAATTGAAGAAAACAAGAATCTAAAAATCGAATTGCAAGTGCTGAATAAAAAAATCAACTTCTTGGAAAACGAACATAGAAAGAACAATATAATATTCCACGGTATTAAAGAAACTGAAAATAATTATGCAGATCTCTCCAAAGTCATTTTCAATATATTTTCAACGCTAGGAGTATGAAGAGGCTCGAGATGCCTGGAATACCAAAGTTGGCAAAGTGGTCTGCCCTGAAAATCTCATCGAGTTAATGCTTTCGTCTACATCGGCTTGGGAAGAAACGGGTGACTATGTAAAGTACGTATTAAAAGACCTACGTAGCAAAGAACAGGTCCGAAAAGCTGTAACTTAAAAGTATAAGCCAAGATGGAAAAGCCTTTGCTAGTCGTCCCCTCGTGAAGTAATGCCTCGCGGCCATACCACGGGGGATAGGACGTAATGACGTCTGAGGGTTTTTTTAGTCGGTAGAGGCCACCCACGGGCGAGTCCGACATACAAGGTAATAGATCCAGAACCTTACGATACGGAAGCGTATTTTTTCCCTCGAAATAAAAAAAAAAAAAAAAAAAAAAAAAAAACACACACACACACACACACACACACACACACCCACACACATGTAAAATGTAAAATGTTTTCCATTTCCATTTTTAATCTTAAAAATGAGTTAAATGTTTATTAGTTTATAATTATGTGTTTCGATATATGTATATCCAGGAGGAGGAGCGGGTGTTTTGAGATACAGGTTTAACCTACTTCAAAATTCCTGTTGCTTACTATTGCTGTACAAACTGATTTAAACAATAAATATTTTTATTTTTATTTATTTATTTAATCGAAAACGTTTGTCCTTGTGATTTATTTATAGTAAGGGCAAACGATGTCTTCACAGGAAACTGTAATCTTTTAAAGGATATAGGCAAATCCGTCGGAATCATCGGGATTTGCGGAATGTGAGCAAACTGGCCAGCCGCGGGCCCAGTGATGATTGTTGATACTATAACATTGTCTCGTAATTCCTTTATCAGAAGTCTGGTGCCATTACACATATTGGGAGGGCTTAAATTTCTTAATAGCATAATGGGAATACCTTCTTTTAATTTCAGCTCGTGGGGTGGCAAGCCAGCAGGATCGAGAGAATTTAAAAATTCTTGTACTGTATTCTTGTTGTGGTAGTTTACTGTATCTTCGATATTGCAGACGGTGTCGATAGATTTGTAGCATTTAAAATCACCCGGTACTTTTTTCATAATTATTCTATTTATCTCATTTACTGAGTCGTTTCTCGGTGACAATATTGCCCTTGAATAAAGCCAATTAAAATTTCTGTCTTTTAAATTTTCGATGTCGGGATAGATTGTGTCTATAAGAATTTCTAGACTGTTAACAGTTATAGCCAATTCATTGTCCAACAAAATATGGGGACTATTTGCAACTGTCTGTGGTAATTTTCCATCTCCAAGTTCAAGTATTTTTTGTGCAAAATTTCCATTTTGGTTATTACTTAAATGTGCTCTCATGTTTGTGCGCAAATTGAGAGTTACAATTGATTGCCATAAAGATAATGACTTGAGACACGCTTTTATAACGTCGGCACGTGTACCTTTTGTTATAACCGGCAGTGTTTGGCGAAAGTCTCCGGCCAAGACAAAGGTTACGGCCCCCATCAAATGGCTTGAGTTTCTGATGTCTTTTAATGTGCGGTCTACAGCTTCTACATGAGCCCTATGGCTCATAGTGCACTCATCCCAGATAATCAGCGACGTGTCCTGTAATAACTTCCCCAATGGACCATTTTTGCGAATTGAGCATACTGATTGTTGTTCTAAAGACACTGACAACGGTAGTTTGAAGGTTGAGTGAGCTGTTTTCCCACCATTTAATAGAGTTGCAGCTATTCCCGAAGACGCAACTGCCATTGCTTTTCTTCCAGATTGACGTACTTTGGCTAGTATTAAATTGGCAAGAAAGGTTTTGCCCGTACGGCCAGGCGCGTCTAAAAAAAATAGGCCACCTTTGTTATTTTCCACACTTTGAATTATAGCATTAATTTGATCTGCCACCATCTTGGGTACATTTGAGTTGACAAATAAAGATAACTCGTTAACATCGTATCTACAGGTCGGTATGACATTTACTACATTTTCTAGTGAGCGATTTGGAGAACCCAAAACCCAAAGTAGCTTAAATTTTTGTCGCTCAATTCTATAAGTTTGTTTTCGATCTGTATCAAGACTTCATTGTAAATATCAAAATCTTGTCCTTGTTGTTGAGCTATATGTCTGATATCTTGACACAAATCGTCATTAAAAGTTTCCCATAATTTGTGAGGTTCCGAGGGGAAACAAAATAATAATATCGTTATAAACAGTTCTCTCAGTTTTGACGGACTTTGGGAAATCTTCTCTCAGAGTTACTTCCCAGTGATTATCATTTTCCAGTAAACCCCTATCTCGGCAAGCGGCTTGGTATGTTTCTTTCACAATTCCATCAACTGTTTTTGAGTCCTGAAACGATGTTGGGCCACGTACATGATGAAGTAGGATCCTAAGATAAAAACATTCTGACTGGGAAGGATGAATGCTGTAAACTCTTCCCAATGCCGCATCTTTCTTTATGCCGGGGTGGCCAACGACGTCTTGACTTGAGGGACTTCGTGATAGAGTAGTGTTTTAGCAAACCCATCATTTCTGCAAAGGTCAAAAAACGCAATGAGTGTAGTTTTTGGTGGATTTTCTACGATATTTTGCATATTTTTCGCTGAAAAGTATACCCGTTGTCCGTTCTCTAAGTGTACTGCTAAGTGTACAACAGTAGGGTGTCTGTCATGAATAGGAAACTCTAACAACCTCCACACTGCTTCAGATGTACTAATGTACCGCCAATTCAAATAATTTTCTACTTCGTCATGACTATTTCTGATACTGAAAGTTGCCTGATCGGATCCTTTGTTGATATATTTACATATATATTTAATGGCTTGTACAGAGTGACAATATTCAAAGTTTATGTGAGCGTTGAAAGATCGACACAATATTGGCGAATATGGAACGATCCATCTGTTGTCTATGTTGGCTGTTCTCCCTCGCAGATTTAAGGTAGCGACCTGCCCTCCGTTGTCTATGTCGCGTCGTCTATAAACGGGATATCCATCCTCACCTGTCTGGGTTCGTGTTACGAAACGTCGTGGATATTTTTTTGAACATATTACATTTTTCATGCATGGAGAAGTCAAATTTTCTTCCCCATATTTTTCGTAACTATTGCAAACAGTTCTGGGTCTTCGTCTTTATTTTTGGTAGCTCAGCAACTATTATTTCATCAATTTCATCAGGCTGAATTTTTGAGGTCAGCCAAAATAACATATGACAATGTGGCAGTCCTCTTTTTTGCCACTCTACAGTTAGCATATAACATTTGACCGGCCCAAAAATTGCGTCTTTTGTTATTACATTTATAAGTTTTTTCATTTTTAAGTGAAACACTCGAGCAATCATGTCATACCGATCGAAGGATCGCTGACCGGGAAACAGTTACTGCTTTATTTCCATCCATTCCGGATTACAGGTAAAAGTTATAAAAAGGTCAGGCCTTCCATAATTGCGCACGTAAGTCATAGCATCTTGCGTCTTTTCGTGCAAATACCTTGGAGATCCAGTAAATGATGACGGGAAGATGACACGCTGACCTATATTAGCAGCATTTACGTTCGCATCTTGGTTTAAGGCATCCCTTCAATGAATATAGTCATCTGCTCTAAGCTTTTGTTGGTTTCGGCTAATAAAATTTAACCTTTCTGAAATCATCTTCGCCATCATATCCACACAATATTGATTAAATAAATCTTTGTAATAATGCAGTGTGTTAAAACAGTTGGTCCTTATTATTAAACGGAATGCATAATATTGCATACATGACACTGTCTTATTTCTCAAAGCATTCTGCTAGGGAATAGTCACATAATATCCGTCGTCTCCGTGTGTAAACATTAGTAGATATTGCAAAGTGGATATCGTAAGAGCGGTGCAATTCCGACACTCGTTGTAGATGTCCGTCTCTTCCATGCAATACAATATCCCTGGGCCCTTTGTCTTCGTCGACCAACAAAACGGCCACTTCATTTATGGAAGGAGCGTTATATCTGCATAGGGGCCATGTTTGATCGCAATGATTATTGGTCAGCTTCTGAAAGAAAATATATTTGCAGAAATTGAGGGCTTTGTCCTGCTGGCGGTAAGAGGCTATAAGATGATAGACTTGCCCTTCAATCTTAAAGGTAGGCATAAAATTGCCCTCTCTAATTTCTTTCGCCCCAAACGAAGTCATCTGAGAAAGGCTATTGTATCTACGTATATTATTCAAAAAATACGCGGAGTATGTGTGATTATTGGTCAAAAGGCTTTTTATTGGTTCTGGTGGCTCTTGAATATTAGAAAGAATAACTTTCCCAGACGCGCAGCACATACCATTTTTTAGCAAAACATTTAGGACATTTTTTAGCAAAACATTTAGGACAAACCTTATTCATTGCTCCGATTTGAATGCTACTCTGATGAGAATAATCAATATTTGGATCATAACTGAATGCCGATCTATTACTATGAGCTAAAACTCTATTACGCGTCCTTCTTCTTAACAATTGCTGTCTTTCTCTCTGTGAAAGCGTCGAGCGCGTCGCTGCGAGCGTTCGGCGCTAGATTCACGGGCACGCGTTTGCGAGTTCCTTACTCTATTATCAGCAAGGCGCTGCGAGCGTTCAGCACTCGATTGATGTTCGTACAATTGTGATGATCGAGCATTTTGTGCTGAAAGGCGAAGCGAACGTTCGGCGCTAGATTCGTTTGCCCTTATTCGTGAGATTCGTTCACTATTTTCAGCAAGGCGTTGCGAACGTTCGGCGCTCGATTCTGTCGCCCGCGATTGCGACGCATACGTTCTCTGATATGCGGCGAGGCGATCTGAACTTTCAGAAGATGATTCTCCAATACGTCTTTTTTTCACTGATCTTGCTTGTGAGCAACTTTTGGAAAGTTGAGACTTTCTTTTCCTAGGCATATTGGAATAGAACTCTTGATAAATATTTACTATGGAAAAAGTGAGAGAGTACTCTGAATATTATACCTACAATAAAGAGTTCTGAAAATAACTTTTCGACTTGGACAATAAACAATTTATTTATTTAATTCTGAAAATAACTTTTCAATTTGGAAAATAAACAATTAATAATTAGTTCTGAAAATAACTCTTTAAAGTGGACAAAAAACAAATTACTTATATATTTAGTTCTGAAAAGATCTTTTAAACTTGGACAATAAACAATTTATTATTAGTCCAGAAAAGGACTTTCAATTTGGAAAATAAATAATTTATAATTAGCTCTGAAAAAAACTGTTCAAGGTGGACAAAAAATGCAATTACAATAGCTAAAAATGTTCAACGTTGGTTACGTGCGCTGAGTAAGGAGCCGACCCCGCGAGTGAGCCGCGCGGCTACCTACTTCGTAGATGTGCCGCCTTGCCTCCCTCCATTGAAAGCGGTTCTTTCGAGCGGCGGCGCGTGCGCGGCGCGGCGACCATTATATTTTTAAACTCATAATAACTTTGAACGGAATGTCCAAATATGATAATTCAAAAAGTCAAAATAAGGCATTGAAGTATTCTCGAATATGAAGCTATTTATTTTGATAAGGAGTAATACCAAAGTAAAAAATTAAAAATTTTGAAAAAACCCACGACGGTTTAATTGTAATTGTAAAAGGATAAAATAACTATAAATCCCCCGCCTAAAAGAATATATGTAACGAGATGATGGGGACGGCTTCGTCGGGGGCTGCCATTACTTTAAGTTTGCACAAAACTTCTCATAGGTTTTCTTGCTGTTAAAACAGGTTTGGCAAAAAAATAAATATTAATATGAATTTACAGTTTTGATAACTGGTATTCCTTTTAAAAACTTTAAGAACGAAATCTTATGTTAGCTACTATATTTAAAATAGAGGTTGCAACTGGCAGCCCCCGACGAAGTCGTCCCCATCATCTCGTTACATATATTCTTTTAGGCGGGGGATTTATAGTTATTTTATCCTTTTACAATTACAATTAAACCGTCGTGGGTTTTTTCAAAATTTTTAATTTTGCTTTTTATTTTAAACTTTTTAAAGTGAATAGATACACATTATATATTATTACATAATATCGAAATACTTTATATTAATGTTCATGCAAACCCAAAAGAAATTATAAACCCAATGCTTTCTGGGTATCAAATGCTTATTGCAACGCCTGGGAGATTGTCACCGTAACATTTTCACGAAACTGAAGTCTAACCAAATCAGTGAAAATCACAAAACCCACTGGTAGTTTTGATTTTGAACAAACTAATATATACTGGAGCGCCCCGTGGTAGTTCGTGATATGGCATATAAAAACACGCAGCAATTAAACCAGAACCTATCACAGAAAACCGCATCTAAATAGGTTTCACACAAAAAATACAAGCAAATGCTTACTGCAGCGCCCCCTGGTGAGGTGTCACCATGACACATATACGAGAACACGCGCTAATTAAGCCTGATCCTATCTTTGATAACTGCATCCAAATCGGACTTGTAGTTTTAGCTTTGCATAATTAAATGTTTAATGCAGCGCCGCCTGGTGAGTTCTTGACGTAAAAAAAATCTAAAAACTTACACCAAGTAAAGGTAACTCTAATACTAAAAACTCTGCCCAATCGGACTAGTAGTTGTGGTTTTGCATTAAATATTACAAACAAATGTTTACTGCAGCGCCCTCTGGTGAGTTAACACGATAAAACATATCCAAGAACATGCACTAATTAATTAAACTTGAGCTTATCATTGAAACTGCATCCAAATCAAATTCGTCATTTTATCTTTGCACAAACAATATTTTACTGCAGCGCCCCCTGGTGACTTGTCACCGTAATATAAATTTAAAAACATGCTCTAAGTAAAGCGGAATCTAATACTGAAAACTCTTGACAATCGTACTAGTCGTTTTGGTTTTACACAAAAAAATAGAAGCAGCTACTTATTGCAGCGCCCCCTAGAGAGTTGACACAAACATAAAAATATGCACTAAGTAAACATACATGACACATATATGAAAATATGCACTAAGTAAACTAGAATCTATCATTGAAAACTGCATTCAAATCGGACTCGTAGTTTTAGTTTTGCACAAACAAATGTACTTACTGCAGCGCCCCCTGGTGAGTGGTCACCGTAACGTATATATGAAAAGAAGCACCAATTAAACCTGAATCTATCGTTGAAAGTTTCATCTAAATCAGACTAGTAGTTTTTGCTCTGCATAAACAAATGTTTACTGCAGCGCCCCCTGGTGAATTTTCATCGTAACAAAAAAACAAAAATCTTTAAATATGCAGCAAGCAAAGTTGAATCTAATTCTGAAAACTCTAGCCAATCGGATAACTAATTTCGGTTTTAGACAAATAAATACAAGAAAAATTTTGATTTTACACAAAAAAATACAAGCAAATGCTTACTACAGCGCCCCCTGATGAGTGGTCACCATAACATATATATGAAAAGACGCACTAATTAAGCCTGAACCTACCCTTGAAGGTTACATCTAAATTGGACTAGTAGTTTTTGATTTGCATAAACAAATGTTTACTGCAGCGCCCCCTAGTGAGTTTTCCCCGTAACAAAAAAAGAAAAATCTTAAAATATGCATCAAGCAAAGCTGAATCTTTTTCCAAAAACTCTTTTCAATCGGATCAGTAGTTTCGGTTTTAGATAAATAAATACAAAAAAAGTACAAACAAATGCTTACTGCAGCGCCCCCTGGTGGTTTGACACGACAAAACATATCTAAGAACATCCACCAATTAAATCTGAATCTATCACTGAAAATCTATCGAAATCAGACTACTATTTTTTGAGATAATTGAAAACATTCGTTTTCACGTAAAATGCTTACTGCAGCGCCCCCTGGTGAGTTAAGGCAATAAGACATATCTAAGAACATACGCCAATAGAACCTTAACCTATCATAGAAAACCGTATCAAAATCGGACTTATAGTTTTGGAAATAATTGACATAGTAATTTGCACAAACACACAAACAAACAAACAAACAAACAAACAAACAAACAAACAAACAACCTCTCACCCCAAACACATATACAGTCGCCGTTCCGTCGCGGGTAAAAAATAAGGTGACTTTTATATGAGAGGTAAGAAAATTAAATTTTAATAATTTTTAAACTCATAATAACTTTCAAACGGAATGTCCAAATTTGACTACATAGCTTGTATATTTCATTTGTGCTTCTGTTGTCTTTTTACTCATGTAGTATACAGGATGAAATTTACAATCATTCGGGTCTTTCTGCATAAGGATGGCGGAATAAGCCACCTGAGAGGCATCCGTATGCAATTGTGTTTCCAAGGCTGGATCAAAAATTCTTAATACAGGGTAATCTGATAGCACATGTTTTAACATCTGAAAAGCAATCTTCTCCTTTTCTCCAAAATTAAAATATTTATCCTTTTTTAATAAATCTGTAAGTGGTTTGGTTTGGCTATCATCGAATAATCCTGGATAAATTTTCTAAAATATGAGGTAAGTCCAATGAAACTTTGTAATTCCTTTTGTGTACGGGGCTGAGGGAATTTCATGACTGCGTCTGTTTTTTGAGTTGATGGTTTGACCGTGCTGTTCTCGACAATGTTCCCTAGGTACTCTACTCTCATAGTAAGTAACTCACTTTTGTCCCAGTTGATTTGCAAACCATACTCTGCCGCTCTATGTAGGACTCTCTTTAGTTTGACTACACCTTCCTCATAAGTTAGTGATGGTATTATCACATCATCAATAAAAATTAGCATGCCATCTTCCACAATCAAATCTCTGAAAATAAAGTTTACATAGCGGGTAAAATAGTTTGGGCATATGGATAAACCAAAAGGTGCTCTAGTAAACTCATACTGTCCAATTTGGGTAACAAACGATGTGTACTTAGTACATTGCTCATTTATTTTTAAATGAAAGAATGCATCTTTTAAATCAAGTTTACTAAAGATTTTTGCTCCCAGTAACCTGTCGATATGATCTTCTATTATGGGTAGAGGAAATTCATCTTTTACTATTTTTTCATTTATTTTTCTGTAGTCCACACATACTCGTATAGAACCATTTTTCTTTTTGACAAGAACCAACGGACTCGCATACTCAGAATAACTGTGTTTAATAATACCTTTCTGTAACCATTCACTTACTTGTTTATTCACTTCCTGCTGATCTTTTATGGACAAACGTCTTGGTCTCTGTGCAACTGGAATATCATCCTTCATCACAATGTGCATTTCAATGGGTGCTTCCTTTGTTTGCATAGGGCAGTAATTTCTTACCAGATCCTGTACCTCACTCCTTAGTTGCTGGTCTGGTACATAAGCGATGGAATCTTCCACATCTGTAACCAAACAGTGTAAAGGGTTATAGCCCCCCTAAGACAAAACATTTATCGACCCCTTATCGAAAACAATAGTAACATGTCGTAAAAACGGCTGACCTAAAATAACTTTATAGGGCGTCACACCTTTAGGAACAATATAGAAAATACATTTATAGCAGTGTTCATCGAAATTCACATTACAATCTACCTTTCCTAAAGAATAAACTTTAGCCGCACCGAGTCCAGAAAATTCTATTTTTTCATTGACGTACGAGATAACATTTAGTTAGAAAAACAATTCCATCGTAATTAAATTGACATCACTACCCGAATCTATTAAATTTTCCACTTTTAAACCACCAATTTCGATTATTTTCACTGATTTGTTATCACTACACACTTTGTTTACGTTTAACGCCTGTTGACATTGACAGCTTCTGTCGCACTCGCAATCGTCGCTAGCGCCGCCCGCGCCGTGTTGATTTGCCACAGGCTCTAAACGCTCGCATTCTCCAGTGCCGCCAACGTTGTCAAACGAATTTGCGAGTGAATCCGGCGCTGACTTCAAACACATAGTGCGAGGTTGCCATCTTGTCGTGCGAACTCCGTTGCCACTGCCGCTATCGCGTGGCTAACTTCGTGTTGTTTACGTACCATCGGCTTATCGGCATCTTGATTTACGCATGATGTAGCAATATGACCGAACTGGTTGCATTTGTAGCATTTTACGCCGTTCTTGCATGCGCTCGCTATATGGCCCTTTTCACCGCACTTGTAACAATTACGAATTGGCAGATAGTTAAGTTTCCGTTCTTTTTGTGCCGGCTCATTGCGTTTTTTCGCCATAGATTTCTTCATGTTCTCATAAATTGTTAATTTTTCTTTTAATACCGGATAGTTAGTTACGCCATATAAAATAAAAATAGCTTTATTAGGCTTAAAATCGACGATACCATCAATTATATATTGGATTGCTATATAGCCGGCGAATTTTCCTCTACGGCCTAACTCCTTCATAATTAGCATGTACTCGTAAAATGATTCGTCTTTCCTCTTTTTCCTTGCCGACATAAGCTCGTGTATCTCTTTAACATTTGAGCTATCAGGAAATTCCTTTTGTAACGCTACCTTAAAATCGTCGTATGATTTGAATATATGACTTGAATGAAACTTTAAGAAAACTCCAAAAGTAAGACTTACTGAAGCATATGGGGAAACACGATTAGAAAATTTAGAAAAACAGTGGAATAGATTTACGGACAATCATTCAAAAATTGTAATGTTACCTAGGGATGAAAGTAAAGGCTCGGATTATCTTTCTAGCGATTTTTATGAAAAGGTTGAAGAGTTGTATTTAGATTATAAGACAGAACTTAAAAAGCTTACTAAAACATGTAATATATCCGAAGAGTCTCAGTCTAGTTCAAACACGAAAGAATTTAATGTTAGACTTCCAAAAATATCCATCCCTGTTTTTAGTGGCAAATATTCAGAATGGTTCTCGTTCCGAGATCTTTTTGTTTCTTTAGTTCATAATAATACAAGTCTGGATGATGTTCAGCGGTTACATTATTTAAAAACTCAGCTTCAAGGTGAGGCAGAACAATTAATAAAACATATTCCCATTACAAAAGCCAACTACAAAAAATGTTGGAATTTAATAGAGAATCGATATAATAACAAGCGATATATGTGTAATTGTATATTTAAGCGTTTGTTCGCACAACGGGTAATGAACCATGAAACGTCCAGTGGTTTAAAAGATCTTCTCGATACTACCTCAGATTGTATGCATGAGTTGTCAAACTTAGGTATTAATGTTGATTCATGGGACCCTATTGTTATATATGTTGCCAGCTTGAAGTTGGACGCTGAAACTCGTAAACAATGGGAATTACATGCTAATAGTTTAAACGAAGATTTACCTACCTTGAATCAATTTAAAGATTTTTTAGAAAGTCGTTTCCGCGCCTTAGAATTTATGGAACCTTCAAAAAATAAAGCTAAATTAACATCAAACACTTATCAAACTAAGTCCTTACATGCCGCTTCAGATGTTAGATGTCCTCACTGCACCGAAAGTCACAAGTTATGGTCCTGTGGTAAATTTGCCAAGGAAGATGTAAACGTACGTCAAGACATTGTTAAGTCATTAGGACTTTGCTATAATTGCCTTGGCAATAATCACACCGGAAAAATATGCCGTGTACCAACGACATGCCGTATTTGTAAGAGGAAGCATCACACACTTCTTCATGGCAAAGCCAGTTCGTATACAGTGACAGTTGCAACGGATATAGATGAATCTGATGCAACTGAAAATGAACAAGAGGAAACTTACCCGGAATCGTCAAACCTGACGAATGAGGTCGCTAATGGTATAATTAGTAATTTTGCGACGAAACACACGCGTACACAAACATTATTAGCTACAGCCCTGATTAAGGCTGAATCCAAAAACGGAAGCCCCCAGATACTGAGAGCTTTGCTTGATCAAGGATCACAAGCGTCTTTCATATCTGAAGCAGCGGTGCAACTTTTAGGAGTAGACAAAATTAATGCAAGAAGTTGCATCTCTGGTGTGGGTGGAGGTCAAGGTGGCTTAACTACAAAGTATGCAGTTAAGGTTAATATACAGTTGTTGAAACGCCTGTCGGTTTTAAATGAGCAATAGGTCATCGCATCAAAATAGTTTGTAATTTGTATTATCTATGTATGTACTTGTTTTTCAACTTTGTCATTACACGTTCGTCCATTAAACTAAAAGGCTTCATCCTGACCAGCAGCAAGTAATTTTTATTAATCTCCTTAATCATCCCATCATGAGGTTCATTCGAACCGGATATTGTTCAAGGAAGAATTGGCTGTTATATTTGAGAATATTTCAATATTATTTCAAAAGGATTTAAAAGAAAAAACTTTTATTTGGAATTGGAATGTGGATGAAGTGGATTTATTCAATGGTGTTAAATATTGAACTTAATTTAGATTTACTAATCATAACCCAACACTCAGGTAACATAATTTAGGATAAGCTTATTGTATAAGGTGAGTTTACCATTATATTGTATTTGAGAATTGTGTTATATTATTTATTGCAGACCTGTAGCATTGTCATTAAGTGTTAGCAATAAAGTTAAAACGTACCATTTATTTATATTAGGTATAGTAAGAATTAACGCTTACATTATTTTAATTATTATAATAGTGTATAACAACTTATTATATTTAAATTGAAACACGTGCCTAGTTTAAGGTACAGTAAGCTTAATACTTACATCATTTTAGCTTTGCTTATAAAATAATATTAATTATTGTTTAAATAGTAATAGTGCACAGGTATTTATTTGTAACGTAATGTAATATTTATATAGTTCTCGTTGGGCGTTGTTAGTAAGTTTAGCGGCGAGCGTAATATTGTCGTATCATTGCGAATTGAGTTTTTTGATCACCCTCACATTATATTTTTGCATTGTGTTAAGTTATAAAATTGATTAATTTGTATTGTTGTAATTATATAAGCTTTATAAAATAGATTTGTTGCTACTTATTCTTAAAAATTCGTGGAATAAGTACAAATAGGGCTATTATTTTGCTTACTATCATATTAAATTGTAAATTTGTGAATGTAAGTGTACTTTTTAAAGATTTTTGTTGAATATAAATTTGTATTCACTTTATTTACGAAATTTTAGTTTTTCAGCGTGGATTGTGTGCCTATATCCCTAATTATAATTTATAATAGCCACATTTAATTGTATTCTGTTACTTTAGATTTCTACAAGTTATCTATTTAAACGATTAAAATAATTAAATAAATTAATTTTAAATTTTGTTTTAACCTGCTTATTGTATAAATTCCAGGTTGACTGCACTCGACTCCCAGAATGTCAGAGGAACGGGAATTAATGAAAAAGAGAGGGAGTTTTAAAGGCCGATTAACAAGTTTCATTAATTATCTGGAAGCGCTAAATATTAAAACATTAAATGAGTTTGATGTAACTGAGATGCAATTAAGACGGGGTAAGATTGAATCTTTGTACGAACAATATGATGAGGTACAGACGCGTTTGGAATGCATCGTCGAAGATGTGCAGGTACAATTCTCTGAGCGATCTGAATTTGAATCAAAATACTATAAATACTTAGCACAGGCTCAGAGCTTATTAAATAAATTTAATAAAGATAATAATTCAATTAGTAGTAATAAAAGTACTCGTGTTAGTAATCATAAATTTGTTAAGTTGCCCACTATACAATTGCCAAAATTTAACGGTTCGTATGAAACTTGGTTGGAGTTTTGATGTAATTAATAGGCTTTATACTTAATTACTTATTTATTTTAACAGAATAATACACATTAGCAAACACTTTTATAGCAGAGATGGCGGCAAGAACGTTTAACAAAACTGTCAAACGTCATCACGTAGTGAGAAGTTGAGAACGCGGCAATTTCAAATTACTACAACACTCTCTCCAAATTACAGCGTTCCTCATTGTAAAGTGAAACAAATAATAGTAGCTAACAAAAACAATAGGTTAAGTTACTCTACACATACATAGTATTACTAAACAAAGTATTACAGAATCAAGTTTTATAAGTACAGTTACATTTTCCTAATACCTAATTTACTTCTTAGATATTTAAATTTACTTTTACATAAGGGTTTAGTAAATATATCAGCCCTTTGTTCATTACTACTTATATACTTTAGATCAATATCTGTACTTTCATATTTCTCTTTAACAAACTTGTATTTAATATCTATGTGTTTACATCGTTTATGATAATTTTCATTTTTTATGACAGATATTGCACTTTGATTATCTATGTTAAGTGTTACAGAATCCTGATTATATTCATCTATATCTAACAAAAGTCTCTTTAACCAAATAACTTCCTTTGTAGCACTACAGGCAGCCATAAACTCTGCTTCAGTTGTAGATAGTGCTATCGTTTGCTGACGTTGACTGGCCCAAGTAACAGCAGCACCATTCTTAATGAATACATATCCTGTCATTGATCTTCTTGTTTCAGTATCATTAGCGTAGTCAGAATCACAATAACCTTCTAGTGTATTATTTTGTGAAGGTGTATAGTACAGACCATAATCACTAGTTTCTTTGAGGTACTTCATTATTCGTTTTACGGCATTCCAGTGAGTACTATCATAACCATCCAGATATCGGCTGACTAAGCTAACCGCAAACATTATGTCAGGCCTGCTGACTATAGCTAGATGCATCAAGGAGCCCACAGCTTCTCTATATGGAATGTTTCTATCTAGCTCCGATGTATTCTTTTCTAATTTGATACCTGTCTCTACTGGTGTACTGTTCCCATTGGCATTAGTCATACTAAATTTATTCAGCAATTTTTGTATATATGTGGTCTGATGTAGAAATATGTAGTTTTCTCCTTTCTCAATTTCTAGGCCAACAAAGTTTTTAGGTTCACATACTTTTATTTCAAAATTTACTTTTAAATCATCAATAACTTTGTTTAACACACTTTTATCCTTGGAAATTATTAGTCCATCATCCACATACAGTATTAGGTACACCTTACTACCATTTAACTGACCAATATAGATACACTTGTCTGAGTGACTATTGGTGAAACCAAATTTCTTTAAAACAGAATCAAATGTTTGATTCCAGCACCTGGGTGCTTGTTTTAACCCATATAATGACCTTTTAAGTTTACAAACATGCCCTTCAGGTACATCTAAACCATCTGGTGGATTCATATAGATATCTTCAGTTATGGATCCATAGAGAAAAGCAGTTTTGATATCAAACTGTATCATTTGCAAGTTATCCTGACACACTTTAGAAAGCAAAACTCTTACAGAGTCATACCTGACAGTTGGTGAGAATGTTCCTGTGTAATCAACCTGGTGTTTCTGTGAGCAGCCCATGGCACATAACCTTGATTTATACAGTAGTCCCGATGGTGTATCTTTCACTTTGAAAACCCACTTACAGCCAATAGTTCTCACTCTATCTGGCTTCTTCACCAACTCCCATGTTTCATTCTTACTGTGTGCTTGCAACTCTTCTTCTATAGACTTTTTCCACTTATCTTTATCCACTGATGACAGAGCCTCTCGGTAAGTTATTGGAGTATCATTTTCTTCGTGTTCTCCACCTTGACAGAGGTAAGTATTAGTTTCATATTTTCTATTTCTATTTCTAAGTGTTATATTACTAGGTCCACTAATATTTATTTCTTTTTCAGGTAGGTTCATTATCGGATAATGTTACAGATGAGTTATTTAACTCTCTTGTGCTTTGATTTGTTAGCTCAACAGATTCATCAATGTTCTTTGTTTCATCAGCACATATTTTAACATTATTATTATTTTCTGTTAGCGGAACCATACAATATTTTCTTTGTACAGAATTTTCCAGAAATACAACATCTCTACTGATAAGAATTTTTCTTGTTTTAGTATCTAATAGTCTGTAACCTTTAGTGACTTCTGAGTAGCCAATAAATATCATTTTTCTTGCCTTAGGATCCAGTTTTTGACGTTTAGCATCAGAAACATGAACCATGACTTCACATCCAAAGATTCTAAGGTGCTTCAAATTTGGCTTCTTCCCGGACCATAACTCCTCAGGTGTAGCGTATGAAATGGATCTTGTTGGACAGCTGTTCGTTATGTACGCAGCTGTCGCCACTGCTTCAGCCCCGTAGTGTTTCTGTAAATTAGCATAAGCAACATACAGCGAGCTCTCTCCATCAATGTACGGTTCATACGTTCCGCTAACCCATTTTGTTGTGGGGTATATGGATTAGAAGTTTCATGTATAATGCCACAATTTTGCATGTATTCCAATAAACTCGTTACTTAGATACTCTCTTCCATTATCAGTTCTTAATTTCTTTATTTTACATTCAAGTTGATTTTCCACAAATGCTTTAAATTCTTTAAATTTATTAAATACTTCAGACTTGTTTTTATGTACAGTAGAACTCCAATTATCCGAACTCCGACTATCCGAATCGCCGATTATCCGAATCACTTTCAGAAAAAATCAGAAAATTGTCCAAAGTCCGCGGCGTCAGTGTATGCACAACACGTGCTATGAGTCCCCACTACTCTTTCGCTACGGCTTACGTTTGTTTTTTTTTTTTTTTTTTTTTTTTTTTACCATGGCTTCGAAAAGAAAACGTGTTGTGCTATCGTTAGCGGACAAACTGAAAATTATAGAGCAACTCGATAAAGGTGTAACGGGTAAGAAGTTGTCTGAGATTTATGGTGTTGGACAAGCAACAATTTGTGACATTAAAAACAGTAAGTCAACACTATTAAACTTTGTTTCGGTGCTTGAAAATGAAGATGGAAGTTCCTCCAGGAAAACAATGAAGACAGCAACCAACAAAAATTTGGAAGATGCCGTGTTTAAATGGTTTTTGCAGCAACGTTCTATGGGAAATCCGATTTCAGGCCCAATCCTTTGTGAAAAAGCCAAAATCTTAGCAGAAAAGCTTGGTTATTCATCTTTTAAGGCTAGTAACGGCTGGCTAAGGAACTTTAAATTCAGGCATAGTGTACGCGAGTTAGATTTGGCTGGTGAGAAGTTTTGAGCAAACTCTGCAGCTGCTGAAAATTTTATTGAAAAATTTAAAACTGCAGCAGAATCCTATGATCCGGAGTTTGTTTATAATGCCGATGAAACTGGCCTTGTTTGGAAAGCATTACCAAAAACCACTTTGGCTTCTAAAAGGGAATCTAGTGCCCCTGGACATAAGGTCAGTAAAGAACGTGTTACAGTGCTTAACTGTGCCAACTCCACTGGAAATCATAAACTACCACTTCTTTTGATAGGAAAATCAAAAAATCCAAGAGCATTTAAAAACGTAAAAAAACTTGCACTCTTCTATAAAAGTCAACCCAAGGCCTGGATGGCAGCTTTGTTTACCGAATGGTATGATGAAGTGTTTATTCCTGAAGTGAAAAAGCACCAAAAATCGGTGGGAAAAGAAGGCAGTAAGGTGCTTTTAATTGTTGATAACGCACCCACTCATCCTACAGCAGAACTGTTGGAAAGAGAGAATGGGCAGTTTAAAACGACGTTTTTGCCTCCCAATGTTACAAGTTTGCTGCAACCCATGGACCAGTCTGTTATTGAAACAATGAAGCGCCATTACAGAAGGCAACTGCTGAGAAAACTGCTGATCGAAGGTGCTGAAGATGAAGAATTGGTTTTGGCAAATCATAGCAAAATAAATTTAAAGGACTGCTGTTACATGGTAGCGGAAGCTTGGAGTTTGGTTACGGCAGTGACGCTAAGACGTGCGTGGAATAAACTGAAAGGCCTACCGTCTGAGAAGAACAAAAAAAAAGAATCTGAAGAAAATGAGAAACAAGAAAATGGAGAGGATGAAGATGATGAAGATGCGTTGCCACTAGAGGAAATGAGAAAAATGATTGTAAAAATTCCTGGTTGTACAGAAGTAAGTGCTGAAGATGGAGGAGAGTGGATGGCTTGTGACACGTCTGACCCTGGTTTTCAAATTCTCAATGACGATGAAATTGTTGAAAGTGTGAGAGAAGATGTTGAAGTGGAAGTGGAAGAAGAACTTTCTGCTGATGTTGAAGTAGACGCTGGACCATCAGCGAGTGAAGCATTTGCCGGCCTCGAGACTGCTTTGAATTGGATGGAGCGTCAGCCCGAGTGTGACCACTTGCAACTGCTCACCGTCAAGCGAATGCGTGACCTGGCTGCCCGAAAACGGATGAAGAACGCAAAACAGCTTACATTGACGGAGATGTTTAAAAGACAATGATTTTTATTTCTAAACTTGTACGTATGTATGTACATATGTACATTTTATTTACATTTAAAACATGTGAAAATATCATGTTTCTTTCATTTAATTCAATAAAAAAATAGTGCAATATCAAAACGTAGCTTTTTTTTCTCTCCAATGGCAATTTTTATTAAAAAAACTCCGATTATCCGAATAATTTGATTATCCGAATGGGTCCCGGTCCCCATTAATTCGGATAATTGGAGTTCTACTGTAAATACACGAATACTTTCCTGGTATAGTCATCCACAAATGTGAGGAAATATTGCGCTCCTCCAACTGATTTCACCTCCAGTGGCCCACAGATATCGGAATGTATAAGTTCTAGAGCCTTCTTAGCACGAGAACCTTCCTTAGGAAACGGCAGCCGGGACTGTTTTCCTTCTTGACAAAATTCACATATCATATCCAGCTTATTGTCAGTAAGCTTGACACCTTCTGCACATTTGGAGAGTTTGTTCAGATCAGTCATATTGAGATGAGCCATCCTTTGATGCCATAAGTAGCTGTCACTTTCCTTTGTATCACATGCATATGCTTGTGCACTACTTAAGTTCAGACGATACATGTTATTCACTAATTCACAGGCTACTACTTCTTTTTGAGATTTGTTGAATATTTTACAGCCATTGTTACTAAACTGTACAGAACATTCTTTCTTTATCAGCTGACTCACGGAGAGAAGATTGCTTGCTAACTCAGGCACATACAACACATTGGTTACTTGTATGGTTTGTGTTTGTCCTACACTATTACATATAGGCAGATCTATTTTTCCACAGCTCTTCACTTTAAGCATTTTATCATCAGCAATACGGATGCTTGTAATTGGAGGTGATGATTCATCGTATAGCCAGTCCTGCCTCATTGTCATATGCATGGACGCTCCTGAATCAACAAACCAGCTCTTACTGTCATTTGCTGCACTGGATGCCGAGAACGCAGCGACATATCCAGTTTCTTTGCCTTGGTCCTTTTTCTTTGTTTTGCAATTTTTACTTATGTGACCATAACGGTTGCATTTGAAACAACGGGGACCTTTATTAAACTTCGGAGAACTATCAGAGTCCTTTTGTTTATATTTACTTGACTTACTTGCATACAATGCTACTGACTCGGAGCTCTTTATTTCTTGTAAGAGCTTAGTTTTTACAGAGTCTGCTGTAATCGGCACACCAGAACTTTCGAGGGCCATAATCATTGGTTTGTAGACTTCGGGTCATCATTGATGTCAAATGATATGTTTCGAAGTTTATGTGCTGCACTCATTATTCTGTTAACGTAATCTTCAACATTTTGACAATTTTCTAACGTCGTTGTAATCATATCTCTCAATAAGCCCACGCGTCTTGTCAACCCTTTGTCGTCAAAAGCTTTTTGTAAATTGGTCCACACTTCTTTTGCCGTTTTTGTCTCTTGTATATGTATGTAATTCACTGAGTCAACCAACAATATAATTTTTGCCTTTGCTTTCAGGTCGAGCTTTGAATCAACAGGTTCGCCTTTATTTTCGATACAGCACCAGAGGTCTTCATGTTGTAAATACGTCATCACGGCAAATCTCCATGTATTGTAATTATCTCGACCACTTAACTTTTCGATAAGAGTCATTGTATTTGAAGACATTTTGTATAAAAAAAATATTTTTCTACACAAACCACGCAGCTTTAGGTTATGTCGTGTCAGTTTTAATGACCGGCGACTTTGTATATGTTATTTCACTGATATTACTTCTCACTGATACTTATGACAAACAGATTACGTTCTGGGCCCATAACCTGATGTAATTAATAGGCTTTATACTTAATTACTTATTTATTTTAACAGAATAATACACATTAGCAAACACTTTTATAGCAGAGATGGCGGCAAGAACGTTTAACAAAACTGTCAAACGTCATCACGTAGTGAGAAGTTGAGAACGCGGCAATTTCAAATTACTACAACAAGTTTCATGACACCTTCACTAGCCTCATCCACTCCAACGACGAAATCGATGAAATTAATAAATTTCACTATTTACGCGCTTCTCTGGAAGGAACTGCTGCCGTGGTAATCCATTCAATTGAATTCTCGGCGAATAATTATTCAATAGCTTGGCAGGTATTGTGTGATAGGTTTGACAATAAGCGATTGTTAATTCAAAACCATATCTCCGCCTTATTTAATGTTGAACCGATTGTAAAGGAATCCTCGTTCACTTTAAAACGGCTCATAGATCAATTAAATGAAAACTTGCGTGCGTTAGAATCACTTGGTGAACCTGTGAAGCATTAGGACACACTTTTGATTTACATTATTGCACGCAAGCTAGATCAAAAGACGTTTCGTGAATGGGAGGAATTCAAGGGACGTAAAGATAAGGACAATTGTATAAAATTTGATGATTTCATTAGGTTTATTCATAACCGTGCTGATTTAATTGAAACAATAGAATTGTCACGAAACAATGTATCCAATTCATTTGTAAAGGGTTGTAAGTTGAAGTCTATGGTGGCTCAAGGTCCCACCATTTCAGATACGGCTCAGTTTCGAGAATTTGCCCTAAATGTAAAGGTAGTCATAGTCTAAATACTTGCCCACAGTTTCTTTCGTTAAGTAATAGTGATCGTTTTAAATTATTGCCAGATTATAAAGTGTGTTATAACTGTTTTCATAAAGGTCATTTTGCTAACCGTTGTAAAAAACCGGGGTGTAAATTATGTAAACGTAAGCATAATACTCTCATTCATATTTCGGAATCTAAAGATATTTTCAATATTCGCAACGACAATACGTTCAACAAAGATACCAATAGACCGTCATCATGTACTAAGAGCGACACAAATAATGTAGCCCTGTCAGCTCATGTCACATCTTGCGGTGACCGTAAGCAGTGCGAAGTGCTGCTATCAACCGCTTTTATAAATCTGCATGACCGTAATAACCACGTGCATACTGTTCGCGCCGTTCTTGACAGTGGCAGTACTTCGAGTTTCATAACTGAAAAGTTGTGCAAAAAATTAAATTTAGCAACTAGTCAGATAAACAGGTCAATTTTAGGCATAAATAACGTGAGTTCACACGTAGGTAAAACATGTCGTGTTGCCATGACATCATTAGATAACAGTTTTTCTGCTAATGTTCATTGTTTTGTTTTACCATCAATTACTAGTCAAGTGCCAAATTGTCATATAAACATATCTGATTTAAATATTCCCTCTGAGATTTGTTTAGCTGACCCTACGTTTTATAAGCCCTCTGATGTAGACATCCTAATAGGCGCTGATCTATTCTGGGACTTATTAGGGTCACACAAAATAAAATTAGGTGATGGGAAACCTGTGTTGTGTGAAACCAGATTGGGTTGGATAGTTTCTGGCATTATCAGTAATAAATATGTTAGTTTATTTTCAAAAAATGTATGTTGCAATTTTAGCAATATTGAGTCTCCATCTGTTAGTGATATGGACCAAATTAGAGACGATTTATCTCGCTTCTGGCAATTAGAAGAAATACTGATGGAGTCTTCAAATTATTCGTCGGAAGAAAAGAGGTGTGAGGAGCATTTTATTCAAAACACTTCACGTTTAGCGGACGGACGCTTTTGCGTGCGTATACCACTTAAACAAAGCCCATCTGTTCTTGGTGATTCGTTTCAAAGAGCTAGTAGATGTTTACTATCTCTTGAGCGAAGGTTAAAAGCTAATTCTGATCTTGATAAGATTTACCATCAATTCATGTCTGAATATGAGTTGTTAGGTCACATGACAGAATGCCGACGTGAGCTAAATCACAGTGGTAATTTTATTCCGCATCACGGCATTCTACGCAGATGTAGTGCTAGTACTAAATTTCGTGCAGTGTTTAATGCAAGTAGCCCTACTTCGTCGGGTGTAACCTTTAATGATATACAGATGGTAGGACCTACCGTTCAGGATGATCTGTTATCTATACTTCTTCGGTTTAGACAGCATAAATATGTCTTAACGGCTGATGTTGAGAAAATGTATAGACAAGTAGTTGTCCATCCATCTGACAGGTACTTGCAGAAAATACTTTGGCGAGAAAATGCATCAGAACCTCTTAAGATTTACGCCTTAAATACCGTTACGTACGGTACGGCCAGTGCGCCTTTTCTTGCGACCCGATGCCTTAGGCAAATAGGTCTTGACTGCACAGATAACATGATTGCCAAGATTATCAAACACGACTTCTACGTGGATGATATGCTTACCGGAGGTGACGAACTAACTCAAGTTCAGTTGATTCGTACGGAAGTCATCAAGGCACTCATGTCCGCGTGTATGCCATTAAGAAAATGGATGTCAAATGAACCAAGCCTGGTATCAGAATCTGTTGAAGCAACGGGTAACCTAAATATTGGTTCAAATGAGCCCAATAAATTACTAGGTCTAAGCTGGTATGCCACTTCTGATGAGTTTGGATTTTCTATAGATTCATCGATGACTTCTCCTGGCTACTAAACGTGATTTACTTTCAATCATAGCTCGCATCTTTGACCCATTAGGGCTGTTATCCCCATGTGTCATTAGAATGAAAATGCTATTGCAACAAA
Source organism: Dryas iulia moderata (assembly GCA_019049465.1). NCBI lineage: Eukaryota > Metazoa > Arthropoda > Insecta > Lepidoptera > Nymphalidae > Dryas > Dryas iulia. The sequence goes on from CM032442.1 coordinate 9,253,425, forward strand.
TGTGGTTAGACAAGTTGTCATGGGATGACACATTGCCGCCTAAAATTAGCATTGATTGGCAAAATATTGTCAAAGATTTACATCTTTTAAATAATTTCCGCATTCCTCGTATTATAGTCTGTAATTCATACAAGGAATTAGAGCTTCATATTTTTACGGACGCATCTCAACGTGCCTATGGGGCGTGCGTTTATGTTCGCTCATTAAATGGTGAGAACCACTGCATGGTTCGTTTATTAGTGGCTAAGAGTCGAGTAGCACCAATCAAACCTACTACCATACCACGATTGGAATTATGTGGAGCTTTGATAGGAGCCCGTTTATATGATAAGGTTATAAACTCGCTTCGGGCGAAGATTAGTCGTGTCTATTGTTGGACTGATTCAACGATAGTGCTGGGTTGGTTACAGATGTTGCCTTGCAAACTTCAGCCATTTGTACGCAACCGCGTAGCTGATATTTTAGAAAAGACAGGCACTTGTATGTGGAGACATGTTCCAACCTCCATGAACCCGGCAGACCTGATATCTCGTGGCGTCGACATCAGTACTTTACACAAGCTTGACTTGTGGTGGTCAGGTCCCGAATTTTTAATGGAGGATTCGTCTCGGTGGCCTTCTCCAGTCAAACACTCTGAGTTCTTACCAGAAACTCGACACGATGTTTCATTGGGTGCTGTCACTTATAACGGTACATTACGTGGTGCGTTGGTTCAGTTTGAACGTTTTTCTAATTATTTACGTCTTGTTCGTTCCGTAGCCTATGTATTGCGGTTTGTTAGATTTTGCAAAAAATAATAATTAGTTCATAAGTTTCTATCTGAAGATGAATTAAATAATGCACTAAATTTAATTATTTTGAAAAGTCAAAACGAATCTTTTCCTGAATATAATTTATTGATTAAAAAACAAAACTTACCAAAAGGTAGTCCTCTCTTAAAGTTTAATATTTATTTAGACGAAAATAATTTAATGCGTGTTGGAGGACGTCTTGAGAATTCTAATTTTCCTTATAATAAAAGGCATCCATTATTATTACAGTCCACACATCATTTTACGAAAATATTATTTGATCATGAGCATAAAAGATTGATGCACGCTGGACCACAGTTATTGTTAGCTTCAATTAGAGAAAATTATTGGCCCATAGGAGGTCGCAATTTAGCGAAGGCTTGTTATTATAAATGTGTGCGGTGTCAGCGAATCAATTGTAGGGTTGTTACTGCTTTAATGGGTAACTTACCACGGCAGCGTGTCCTTTCAGGTGGTCATCCCTGTGAGACTACCGGTGTTGATTATGCCGGCCCAATGACGTGCGCTAGTCGCCAAGGTCGTGGATGTAGGTTAGTAAAGGTGTATATAGCAATTTTTATTTGCTTCACCACCAAGGCTATTCATTTGGAGCTTGTGGGTGACTTAACATGTAAAAGTTTTTTACTAGCCTTATATAGATTTATTTCGCGAAGGGGAAAACCGAGTGATATTTTTTCTGACAACGGTACCTCATTTGTTGGTGCGTACAATGAGCTTTCAAAATTCTTAAAAACTAGTAGCGATTTCTTAAGTGAATGTCTGGCCAATGATGGAATAAAGTTCCATTTCATTCCCGCGTATACTCCTCATTTTGGCGGTCTCTGGGAGGCGGGTGTTAAGTCAACAAAATATCATCTTCATCGGGTGTTGGGAAATTGTAATTTGACGTACGAGCAATTTAACACCATTTTAATTCAAATAGAAGCAATATTAAACTCTCGTCCGTTAACACCGCTGTCTTCAGATCCTGCTGACTATACGCCACTGACTCCAGGTCATTTTCTCATCGGTCGCCCGCTTACTTCCACATTACAGCCAAATTATCAAGATTACTCCACCGATCAATTAACTCGTTTTCAAAGGATTGAGCAACTACGTCAACACTTCTGGACGAGATGGAGTAAAGAGTATGTTGCTGAATTACAACAACGCACTAAGTGGCGTTCATGTAAGGACCAAATACAACTTAATTCATTAGTGGTGATAAAGGAAGAAAATCTACCACCTCTGAGATGGAAATTGGGACGAATTATTGCAGTCCATCCAGGGACTGATAGAGTTGTTCGTGTAGCTGACATACAGACGTCAACGGGAGTACTTAGACGAGCATTTAACAGAATCTGCCAGTTACCAGTGATGAGTTCCAGTTGAAAGTTCCACTTTCAACGCCCGGGGGCATGTTGAAACGCCTGTCGGTTTTAAATGAGCAATAGGTCATCGCATCAAAATAGTTGGTAATTTGTATTATCTATGTACTTGTTTTTCAACTTTGTTTGTCATTACACGTTCGTCCATTAAACTAAAAGGCTTCATCCTGACCAGCAGCAAGTAATTTTTATTAATCTCCTTAATCATCCCTTCAACAGTCACTTTATGATACTTCATTCCAATTGCAAGTACAAGCTCACGTTTTAAAAAGAGTTACTTCTGTTTTACCAGAAAGAAAATTCGGGTTACCGTTTTGGGCAGATCTAGGTCAAATTGATTTGGCAGATCCGCAGTACAATCTCCCAAATAAAATCGATATCTTATTAGGAGCTGAAGTTTATTGTAGCATTCTAAAACAAGGTTTAAAGAAGCACCCGACCAATTGTATGATCGCACAAAATACTTACCTTGGATGGGTGTTGTCGGGTCAAGTAAACAATAACGAAAAATTAGGTAACAGTCACAATGTGGTAGCGAATCATGCCAAGCTAGAAGAAAACGAATTACTGAAACAATTTTGGGAATTAGAAGCCGAGCCAAACATGGTGCACGAGAAAGTCTTCACTCCAGAGGAGGAAGAATGTGAAAAGCATTTTGCTACTACCACCTGTAGAGACGAGACAGGTCGATACGTGGTAGAATTGCCTTTCCGTCGCACAAAAATTTTTGGTCAATATGGAGATACGAGAAAAATAGCCGTAAAGAGATTAATGGCATTAGAAAAGAGATTATCGAATCTTGATCAAAAAGAAGATTATCAAAAGATTATAAAAGAGTACATGACCCTCGGTCACATGGAATCAATAAGACATGAGTCAGTAGAAAGAGAAGGAAACGAGAAAGTCTGGCTACCTCATCACGCGGTTATTAGACCAGACAAGAGCACGACGAAGACTCGTATAGTATTCAATGCTTCGGATAGGAGTGCCAATGGTGTATCTCTCAATGATACATTAATGGTCGGGCCTACATTGCAATTGGAACTACGTCAAGTTATCATGCGATGGAGACTGCATCCAATTTGTCTTACGGCTGACATCATCAAAATGTACCGTCAAATTAAAGTAGCCAAAAAGCACGTAGATTATCAAAGAATAGTATGGCGTGATGATTCGCTATCTGTAATAAAAGACTTTCGACTATTACGAGTAACGTTTGGTACATCCTGTGCGCCTTATTTGGCGGTCAAAGTTTTACAGCAAATCGCTATAGATGAAGGAGAAAAATACCCGTTAGCAGCAGGAAGAGTAAAAACCGATTTCTATATCGATGACCTCATGACCGGATGTCAATCTGAAACAGAAGCAAAGGAAATATATAAACAAATGAATGACTTATTAGAAAAGGGTGGATTTAAACTACAAAAGTGGACTAGCAATAGAGAAGAATTGATGAAGTGGTGGCAGGAAGAAAATATAGGAATAAAGGATAGAGAAATAAATGAAGACAGTATAACTAAAATTCTTGGTCTTACCTGGAATCGATGCTCGGATACATTTCATTATGTAGTAAAAATGCCTACAGAGATGCCTGAAACTAAAAGACAAATTATCGCTGAAATATGCCGTTTGTACGATCCTCTTGGGTGGATAGCTCCGTGTGTAGTCACAGCAAAAGTTTTCATACAAAAATTATGGCTCGCAGGACTTGACTGGGACGTTAAATTACCATCTGAACTTTTGCTTGAATGGAAAACCTACCGGAAAGAATTGTGCAATTTGAGTCGCTTCCAAATACCCCGTTGGGTTCAAAAGGCAGATAGTGACATACTGGTAGAGCTACATGGTTTTAGTGATGCATCAACTGTAGCGTATTCAGCCGTCGTAATACATATATAATAACAATAACATTTATATAAAATACAGATATGAAAGAAAAATCATTTTAATTTTATATAGGTATACCTACGCATAGTTTTTAATATTTGCTTAAGGCAAAATAGGTAAAGAAGCGCATCAAATGATATCAGCGTCTTCCCAGAACCCGGTTAGAGACAGTTGCGGGGCGAGAGGGGTGGTCCGTCTGGCGCTCACACTATTCGCGCCTTCAGGATGGCGTGACTGCCATTACGCAACACACGACCGTAACCGTTGATTTGTGTATTTAAAATCGCAATATTGTTTTCGTTTAATTAATTCAGCGACAACAAATAAAGAATAAACGTTAACCAAAATAATAATAATAATAATAAAAGCAACGCTAACCATATCATTAGAAGGGTTGATGTGTCCAATATGATTTGTCCGGACATCGTCATTCCAAAATGCACATCACGTTGAACAAACTTTGTTAAGACGGCTTCTCCGTATACCTCATATTTTAGCTGGACTGTTATAGTTCGTCATCATGTGTTACAAATCCAAAACAAACTAAGTCATTGCAAAATGCACATCACGTTAAACAAATTTTGTTAAGACGGCTTCTCCCTGTATATCTTATATTTTAGCTGGACTGTTATAGTTCTTCATCGGGTGTTGCAAACCCGAAAAAAAATTTCAAAAATGATAGATTTGTGTTCTATTACTATTTTTAAACCCCCCCTGAGTTGGTTTTTCGTAAAAATATTCAATGTACAGACACAACTTTTTTACAGATTTATTATAGTAATAGCGGCCCGCTCGCGGCTCCGCCGCGTGCACTTTTCCGTTATATTGCAACCCTCAGGGGCGCATTTTCAAAACATAAAGTAGCCTATATTTAAGCTTAGATTATCTACTATATTTATGCCAAAATTCATTACAATTGGTCAAGCGGTGTAGATTTTTCATATAAACTTTCATCACCTATTTCAACCCTTTAGAGGTGGATTTTTGAAAAAATAAGTAGCTTATGTTAGACCCAGTCACTTTTACTACTTTCATTCTAAATTTCATCCAAATCAGACCGGTAGATTAGCCGTGAAAGCGTGACAGACAAACACACAGACTTTCGCATTTATAATATAAGTATGGATAGATAAACAGCAGCACACGAATTCTTCCCCGCCACCCATCTTATTTTATGTGTTATTCATAAGTAAATAAGACACGTTAAACATAATTAATTGTGGCACATGAATTAATAAATAAGTGTAAGCACTACAATACCCACAAAGTAATTTCAATTATTTTAGATTTTGCAAAGCCCTTCACAATTAGAAGATATAAAATAATCAACAAATAATTTGATGGTAAATGAGACAAAATTTATTTTCCATTATAATATATTAAATAGCTAACCCTACCTAAACAATGCTCAGCGAGTAATACTGATTATATTTCTTGGCGAATGCCCTTCATTGTCAGAATCAGCCATGTTTTTCAAAAGAACGACACAATAATAACAAATGTCACAATTTAAAGTAATTTAATTTCACAAAATAAAACAATAAAATATACTCGCTAATAATTAAGAAATCACTTAATTAACCAATTTCATTAATATTCGAAATAATAAAACACAAGATCGCTTGGAACTATAGCGATTCGTCGCTAACGTGGTGCGCTTGCCGTTGATGTATGAAAAGTCAAGTTCAACATGGTTGCGCTTACCAGCGACACGACGCTCCGCCAGATTGACAGTTGTCAAATCTTGTTCCGAGGTTTTATTCTATTGACTGCGCAATCAATGCGCCGTCACGGCCGGACTGACTTTCGACCGTCCTCGGGCGCATCATATTGCAGTCCTGTAACAATCACACAATTAATCGGACGGGTGTCTGTATATCTACCCGCTCACCCAACCTGACAAGTTATGACTAGTAGACGTAATGTTACTGTCATACAACTATAACTGCCTCTGAATAAGAAAAGCGTGTGTCCTTTCGACCACTCATGGACCGGACGGCACCTTTTTCTAATCACAATCACAAGCATTGCACTCTTTATCGGCATGTCAATTTCTCACACAGTATCAATTTGGACCGGACGGGTGTGTCCTTTCGACCAGCCACACGTGCATGGCCCGGACGACACTGTCCCTTCGACCAATGAACACATAAGTTTGGACCGGACGGGTGTGTCCTTTCGACCAGCAACACGTGCATGGCCCGGACGACACTGTCCCTTCGACCAATGCACACATAAGATTGGACCGGACGGGTGTGTCCTTTCGACCAGCAACACGTGCATGGCCCGGACGACACTGTCCTTTCGACCAATGCACACATAATATTGGACCGGATGAATGTGTCCCTTCGACCAGCCGCTATCAGCTGCATGGCCCGGACGACATTATCCTTTCGACCACCTTCCACACACCACGTTACTCGATGACTCTTCTCACTTAACGTGCCAACATAGTTGACTCACAAACTTTATGCGAACAATGCTTACAGATTATACGTACCACAGCTATTCGGTCTGTTGAGGTGACTACCCTTCCGCCGCCGTCATGGCCCCTTCGTCAATCATCAAACTAGTAGATATTTCAACTAACTCGTCATGACCCCGAGGTACTGGACGCAAGTTCTCGTTATTAATTTTAACGCTCACACGGTTTTCTAAAATATCCCTACCTATTATAACAGGGTCTGAGTCTGGTACTACATGAAATGTCAAGAGTTTTATAAAATTTTCAAGATAAACCTCACTTAAAATCTGTGATTTTATTTCATCACCGCCAATGCCCGTAAGATACACGAGATCATTGCGCACAGTACCTGGAAACTTACTAGAATAGCTCTCGTTTATCAACGAGCAAGACCGCTATCAAACAAAATGGCGACTGACTCACCGGATGACGTCCTCAAGGTGCCCCTCGACTGTCGATCTTCGCAGACATTGACCTCTTTCCTTACCGGAGATCCAACGCCTTTTCGTTTTCTTTATAATTTGTTGCTATGTGTCCAGCTTGACCACATATGTAGCAGGTTACTGTAGAAGTTCTCTCGGAAGCACGTGTTGCAGTTGACGGATCTTGCAACTTAGTCATCCCAGAAGAATCTTCTCGAAGACGCTTTTTACAGTCGGCTTGCTGGTGTCCGGGGATTCCACAAAAATGACATTTATCAGGAAACCTTGCGTCCACAATTCTAAGTCGCTTCAAATCAGGCTTTTGGATTTCAGTAATAGACGATCTTCGCTTTAGGGAAATGCTCCTTAAGATTCTAAACAGCTGAGGTTTGGTAGTGACAGTATATGCGTTTAGCTCACGTTGTATCAAAATATCCTTCTTACTTAAGACCGATATGACGAATCCGGTTATAACATCTTCTGGCATTCGAGTTTTAGGTATAGTTAGTATAGTTTCGATCATATTCCATAAGCGCAGACCAGCTCCCGATGCAGTTTCTTTTGTTGCAATTTTAAAATGCAATATTTCATCAAAGTAGTCTTGAAATAATTTTGGTTTACAAAATCTGGCCATTAAACATTGTTTTACAGTCTCCCATGTCAGCTCATTCAAATTTAACTTGGCCAAGCAAGAGGCTGCGCGCCCTTTCAGTCCGCTAATGAGAGCCACAAGTAAATCTACCCTCCCTCTAAATGTTTAGTCAGTACTATAAGCTCTGTAATCTTACACCAACCTTCTATATCCGCGTCTACATCATCTGGATTAAACTCTACGAGTTTCAATTCACTAGACTGGGTGCTAGCAATTGCTACCGGTGGTTGCTTCGTCGCTAACATCCGAGTAAGTAAAATTTCCATATTACTTAACAACTTAAAGGCACTATTTTCGTCAGGTGGTTGTTTTTCTTCGGTCGGTAGCGCATGGTATCCCACTTCTGATCTGGGCGAATGCCCTTCATTGTCAGAATCAGCCATGTTATTCAAAAGAAACGACACAATAATAACAAATGTCACAATTTAAAGTAATTTAATTTCACAAAATAAAACAATAAAATATACTCGCTAATAGTTAAGAAATCACTTAATTAACCAATTTCATTAATATTCGAAATAATAAAACACAAGATCGCTTGGAACTATAGCGATTCGTCGTTAACAGGGTGCGCTTGCCGTTGATGTATGAAAAGTCCAGTTCAACATGGTTGCGCTGACCAGCGACACGACGCTCCGCCAGATTGACAGTTGTCAAATCTTGTTCCGAGGTTTTATTCTATTGACTGCGCAAGCAATGCGCCGTCATATTCTTTTTAGATGGTGCATCCAAGTACTAGCACTAGCACTAGTACAATACCTATATCCAACATACCACCAAACAAACTTGGTAGAGTAAAGAAATGTGTATGTTGAATGAATTTATCTTTATTTTTATAACTATAATAACAAATTAATTAGTTAGATTCACTTAAATCACTCAGTACTATCTACAAGCTATATTATAATTAGTATAACAAACTTATATAAATAAAACATGTTTAGTTTTCAACAGAATAAATTTTATTAATTTATAATACATACTTGTTTGGAAAACATATATTAAAAAGAATATTACATTTTTGGTTACAGCATGACAATAAGAACAGTGCAGCTCAAGACATAGCAGCAAATGAAATTGCCTGCAGAAAAGAGCTGGGGTATTCATTCAACGGGTACAATAAGAGCCAACAGATTAAAGGGTTGTATTTTGAAAAGTGAAGAAGATGGGTAAAAGGAGCTCGGACACGAAAGTAGATGTAAACAATAATATTGTATTACCATTTGGCGTCTTCTGTCGTTGGCCCTGACCCCACAGATACTTGAAAAAGGTGGAATAAATGGCTTTCCTTTCTGTTCAATTTGTGACTTAACATATTCTGTTATACTCTGTAGCTACGGTCTTTTCTTTATTCTCTTAAATAAATAAAATAAAACCGCTATACCGTTGTGCTGCATAAGTGTGTTATTATTTACAATAATCTGCTAATATAAATAATTAGATCACTGCTTTATAATTAAAACAACAGATTATGGGGCCAGTTAAGCCATAACAATATTTCTTAGTTTCAATTCAATATTCAAGGTAGATGATGAATGGCTTGATACACTCCTGCGCTCCGGTCTGCCAGAAACGTATAAGACGATGATTCTAGCTATTGGGAGCTCAGGAATGAAGATTAGTACAGACTCCATTAAGTAAAAGTTACTTCAAGAAGTAAAACTGAAACATTAACTCCGCTTTTGTCACAAGTAATAATGTTCAAAACCCGAATAGGAAAAAGAAATTTAATAAAGCTTCGAGATGCTATCAGTGCAATAAATATGGGCACAAGATTCCGCAATGCAATTCTAATCTAAAATTTAATAATACACCACATTCAAGTATGTAATTAATGCTGCTGCATTCCTCGCTGATTCTGACAATGATAGTTCTGCATGGTACATTGACTCCGGGGCTACAACGCACATAACAAGACATAAGCATTTACTGAAGAATGTTACATCTCCATCAATTAAAAACATTAAAGTAGTCAACAAGACTGTTCACTGCCAACAACTGAAGCAGAGTTCATGGCAGCCTGTGTTGCCAAAGAGGCCATTAGGGTCAACCAACATCTCTGTGATCTTGGTGAATGTGATCAGCAATTAGTTTGTATTAATATAGATAACCAAAGGGCCATTAGTTTAATAAAAAATGTAAATTTTCATAAAAGGTGTAAACACATTGAAACAAAAAATCATTTTATAAAAGATAAACTTAACAGTATACTGATTTGTTAACAAAAGCTCTCACTAAAGAAAAAATTCAAAACTTAAGATGTAAAATTGGAATGTTAAAATCAAGTGATATTTGTCTTGATTTATTTGTTAAAATAAATTGGTGGTTTTCTTTGCTTATATGTGGAACGCTTAAATTTGGCAGGACTGCTGAATATTTAAATTTTAGCGCCTTCCATTCTGTATATTCTGTTATAGTCTATAGCTACGGTTTTTTTTTTTACTCTTAAAATAAAAGAAACCGCAATACTATTGTGCTGCATAAGTGAGTTATTATTTAAAATATAATAAAACTTTATTTTCTATGATTGTAAAAAATCTGGAAATTAATTTGTAAGATTTCTGTATTTGTCTCTAAACCAAAAATTATTTAAAAAAAAGTGTAAATCTAACTACAACTATGGCTTTGACTTTACAAATTATACTAGCACTTGTTATAAGAACCGCACTAACCAATCCTGTCGATTTGGTTTTTCTAGGGCACCTAGTGATAATACTGTTTGTTTAGGACCCGATGAAGCTCTAGCTAATAATGGTCGATTTTGTAACCTTAGACGAACAGCTGAAGAAGGTATGGTCAACAATTACAATGCAGACTTGCTAGAACTATGGGAAGGCAACATTGACGTGCAACCTTGCGGTAATGTTACTGCAGTTTCTTATTACGTCGCTAAATACGTTAGCAAATGTGAACCACATGATAGTGGCGATGTAATACGTGAAACAATTACCAGGGCTAAGAGACAAGGGGGCACTTTATGGCATCAGTTATTCACTGTGGCAATGGCAATTTTGTCACAACGTTTGGTTAGCGTCCCCGAATGTGCTTATAGGTTATGTCATTTACCTCTTAAGATGAGTTCACGGAAAACTGTGTTTGTAAACAGTTGCAAACCAAATGAAAGATTTCGGCTTTTACGAGTTGAAGGCAATGAGTCATCAATTTATAATAACATTTTTGACCGCTATGTACAGCGACCTGATGATCTTGAAAACCTGAGCCTAGCTGAATTTGCTGTACGTTTTGAAACAGTTTCAAACCTGGCGTGGAATGAAGAAGATGGCGACGAGGATTTGAGAGAAACGCATAATGAGCCCCAACGTTTTATTAGATTGAGAGATTATACTCGAATGCGTATACGTAATTAGCATGCAGTTCTTCGCACTAGATACTACACTTTAAATAGTGACAAAGAAAGTTATTATGAAGAAACTGCAGAGTCTTGTTTTTTGAGACGGCAATCGGAATTACGACCGTTGCAAGCTAATGTTAACCCTGAAAAATTTGCTCATGCCGAGCAAATAATACAGCAAGCATTATTAGCTCAAGCAACTGCGTTACATGCTGCTAGGCAAACTCTTCCCACTGACCATGAAGGGTTACTTTGTGCAGATGATGAAGTTCTTATTAACATTAATAACAATGGTGATGACAATGGTGAAAGAATAATAATGCCTAATGATGTATCCCTTAATAGTATACGTGGACTTAATATTCAACAACAAAATTTGTTCCAAAAGGTCTCTGTTGCGGTTGAAGCCGATTTAAATGGCGCCAATGATCAATTGTTGCTTTTTATAACGGGAAGTGCCGGCAGCGGCAAGTTGTACTTGTTAAAATTACTTGTGGAACACATCGTACGTTGTTACGCACCGACTGTTGACCCTATGCTTAAACCCAAATTTGTCGAAGTAGCATCATTAACAGGGGTCGCTGCCCGACAAATATTTGGTAAGACTCTGCGTTCTGTATTTTTACTACCTATTGAGAAAGGCAATTCTATGTCTCATAAACGTTTGAGTGGAAATAAACTAGAACAAGAGAGACGTAGATGGCGCCATATCAGTTGGCTCATAATTGACGAAATTTCGATGGTGTCGTATACTTGCGCATCATACATTTACGGCTACAGGAATACAAAAACAATGATAAGCTATTTGGAGGAGTCAACCTGCTGCTATTTGGCGATATAATGCAACTGCCTCCGGTCAAAGGAAACTGGTGCTTTTTGCAGCCATCGTGGTTTGCCGCCGAAATTAATTTATGGCATCAATTTTCATTTTGCGAACTAACTATAAACATGCGCCAACAAAATGATGTTGAATTCATCGAATTGCTAAATAACTTGCAGGTCGGTGAATTGACTACGAGTCAACTTCAATTACTCTGTGAACGACGCAGAATACCTTTGACAGGGGACTTCGCTGATGGAGTTGCTGTGCGAATCTACCCAACCGTTAATTAAACAACTAGACGATTATAATGATTTAATGACAACAGAAAATTCTAAAGTGCACAAAACTTATGCCATAACTGCTGTAGACGAGTCTCGTGAGGTTGCCACTTATGGAAAGACGCCACCGCCCAACGTAATACCGCGTAATGTAAATAGCTGTGGAGGTTTATTATCAACGCTAAAGTTAGCTGAAGAATCACGCGTTATGCTATGGCGAAACATATCGGTTTCAGATGGCCTTGTAAACGGAGCAATGGGTATTGTTAAAAAATTTAAATGGCCTGCTCTTCGGAGAGAACAAATTGGAGAAGGGGAATTATCGGAAAGTGTGTTTATTCAATTTGATGATGAGACGATTGGAAGTAGAATTAAGGATGAAAATGGCTGGGTACAGATAACTCCTACTGTTGCAACATTTCAGACAACCAAAGGATACGGAGATGTAGAGCGCCGAATGTTGCCTTTGATTTTAAGTTGGGCAGTTACGGTCCACAAATTACAAAGCACAACACTAGAAAAAGCTGTTATAGATCTAGGCAAGAAAAAATTCGCCAAAGGACAGGTCTATGTTGCTCTGAGTCGGGTCAAAACCTTGGAAGGAATAGCGTTGTCTGACTTAGATGCAAACAAATTGTTGAGTAGGCCACACGACGAAAGAGCTTTGCAAGAGATGACGCGATTACGCAACTTAAATTCAGTCTCTTGATTTTTGTTCTCATTTATCAACCATTCAGCATGACGAGAAGGTAATGGTTGTCCTATCTTTTTTTTTTAATTAGAAGCGTTGAGTCATTCCCTCTACTGTCTATGGTCTCCATGATCAGATCTACTGCAGACCTTCATTATAACCCATATGGGTGCAAAGTTTTCTTCTCATCAATATAAATTAATTAAGTTCAAACACAAGGTTCTTTAAATCATTGAAGAGTTACCTGAACTGTCCTTCGTCTTCATCATCAGACCCCAAATGAGTCATAACCCATAATCATCAATCGGTTCATAAACGACACAGTTATACAAAGTTATCCACGAACAGACATAAGAAGTTAAAAAAAAGTTTTTGTTAGTTATCTCCAAAAGTGCTGAATCAATTTCGGTAAAATTTAAATGGGACAACGTTTGATGTAAGACCTACTAAATACAAAAAGAATCATCAAAAATCGGTTCATAAACGACACAGCTATCCGTGAATAGACATAATAAATGTTTGTATTGATATTTGTTTTTGTTAATTATCTCCAAAAGTGCTGAACCAATTTCGATAAAATTTTAATGGAACAACGTCTGATGTAAGACCTACGAAATACAACAATAATCATCCAAATCAGGTCATAAACGACACAGTTATTCGCGAACAGAAATAGTAAATGTTTGTGTCGATATTTGTTTTTGTTGATTATCTCCAAAAGGACTCAATCAATTTTGATAAAATTTTAATGGGACCACCTCTGGTATAAGACCTACCAAATACAAAAAGAATCATCAAAATCGGTTCATAAACGACAAAGTTATCCGCGAACAAACATAAAAAAAAAGCATATATACGGTCGAATTGAGAACCTCCTCCTTTTTTTGAAGTCGGTTAAAAAAGTAATTGTCAAAAGTGACATGGCGCGAATTTTCTAAATAATTTGACATCTAGCTCTGGATGCCGGAGAAATTTAAACGTTACGTGAAAGCGAGTTTTTGATTTTTGTTTTCTGTGTGAAAAAGCATATTAGTTGTTTTATAAAAATTGTCATTACACTGAAATGTTGAATTTTGTTACAATTCTGCTTTTTTTTCCCCTAAATATGAATGTTGCCATTTGACTACACTATGCGTATACGGGTAATTAAATTTTTGCTTGGGCTCTGCCTCCTTCTAAGTTTTTCTGCATTTTCTTTAGCTTTCTCTGCTTTGTTTTAGCATGTCGCGATATATGAGGGAAAAGGATATTGAGGCTATGCTTGTGGCGTTAGAAAACGGCGATATTTCCGAAAATGAGGATGATATCGGCGATGAAAATGATATTGATACTAATGTTCATGAGTTGTTGCATGAGTTGGACAGTAAACACGATGAAGAAAACTTAACTGAAGAAGATCCACCACTGCTTATTGAAGAAGAGGGAGTTTCAAATAGGGTACACTCTCCGGAACCAGCAGCAGGACTTTCGCCTGGTCAATCGTTGTCAGTTAGTATAGGTATAGCAGAGTGGAGGTCAAGAAGTAGAGAACTTATTTGGAAAAAAAAGAACCTGGAATGGAATGATGAACGCGTAAAGTTTTTAGGATCAACGGAACTCCCCGAAGGAATAGCCCAGTTGGATACCCCTTTCCAATTTTTTCACAATTTATGAATGAGAGTATTCTCTCTAAAATTGTTGAAGAGACAAATTTATACATTATACAAAATAGCATTTCAAACTGTCCTCCGGTCAACATCACGGAAATTCGACAGTTTTTAGGCATACTAATATTTATGTCAGTCTTCCATTATCCCAGTGTAAGATCATACTGGGGTAAGTATGGCTTCCAAAATATAATGCAGACAATGACTATAAACAGATTTAAAAAATTACGATCGGTCATTCACTTCAATGACAATCTCCAACATCATCCTGTAGGTCATCCTCAACACGACCGTCTTCATAAGATAAGACCTCTGATACAACATCTGAATAAATGTTTCACGAGTGCTGCTCCATTTGAACAAAGATTATCGTTGGATGAACAAATGTGTTCTACTAAGGTGGCACATTTTATGAAGCAATATCTCCCGAACAAACCGCACAAGTGGGGATTCAAATTATTTGTACTTTGTTCCCTTTCAGGGTATGCCTATACATTTGAAATATATTCTGGAAAACAAAACGATGAAATTTTTCCAGGGGAACCAGATCTTGGTGTAATAGGAAACACTGTAATTCGTTTATGTCGTTCAGTACCACGGATGCGAAATCATATCATTTCTTTCGATAATTTTTATACTTCGGTTCCCTTACTTTATTACTTGAAAAAGCAAGGAATATATGCATTGGGGACTATCCAAAGAAACCGTCTGGGTAAAAATTGTAAGTTGCCTACTGTAAAAGATTTTATGAAGGAGTCTGTTACTCATGGTTTTTATGAAGAGCAAGTCGCTGATTATGTCGGTCTAGACATTTCAGTTACATGTTGGAAAGACAACAAAGTAGTCACTTTGGCTTCGACTTATGTTGGCTCTGAACCGGCGAGTACAGTTCCTAGATATGATAAAAAACAAAAACGTAAAATAGATATACCCTGCCCAAAAATAATCAAAGATTCAAACGCCGATATGGGCGGTGTTGATCTTATGGATAGCTTCTTGGGCAGATATAAAATCAGGATCAAAAGCCGCAATGTGCCACACATACGTCTGTTCTATCATATGATTGATATGGCCGTAATCAATTCATGAGTTCTCTATAAAAAAAAGAATCCAAACATGATATTGGCTGATTACAGAGGAGAGCTGGCAAAAGCATTATGTAACTATAAAGAAACAGAGATTAAAAGAGGACGGCCTTCCAATTCAAGTTTAGAGAAGGAGTTAGAAGCAAAAAGAAGTCGGGGAAATATGAAGCCTGTTCCACCAAAAGATGTTAGGACATAGAATATGCGCCTTATGTTAATATACGCCTTAATATGTTAAATTCTTTTTTTACAACCACAGTTATCAATATAAATCCCCAAATTACGTCGCGAACACTTGATTTTTTATCTCGTGCTGAAATAACAGATTCTATTCCATTTTCTTTTAAAACTGTATCAGAAGAGGAAGTCAAGAAGTGTATTTACGACATCTCGACTAAAGCTATCGGAAGTGACAACCTCAGCCTCGACATGATTCTTCCTGTGCTGGAGGACATTACACCAGTGGTCACCCACATTATAAACTTCTCACTGTCTCGTAATGTCTTTCCCGCACAGTGGAAGAGTGCTTATGTCATTCCTTTACCCAAAACCTCCAATCCCACCGCTATCACTGATTATCGCCCTATGTCGATTCTTCCCATCCTATCCAAAGTCCTTGAAACCATTGTTTATAATCAACTCCACTCCTTTCTTTCCTCTCACAACCTACTGTGTCCTTACCAGTCTGGCTTCCGCCCTTTCCACAGCACAGTTACTGCCCTGCTGAACATTACAGAGAACATTCGGTTAGCCATGGATAACACCAAGGCAACCGCTATGGTGCTGCTGGATTTCAGTAGTGCTTTTAACTCTCGACTTTGATATACTTCTTGCTACTCTTCGTGCAGTTAACATCCCTTCCACCGTTATTAACTGGTTTCACTCTTATCTCTTCGGTCGCCGGCAGTGTGTGAGATCCAACGATACCACATCGACTTGGCTAGATCTCACTGCTGGTGTTCCTCAAGGCGGCGTTCTTTCTCTTCTTCTATTTTCCGTTTTTATTAATAATATTTCAAAAGTCATTTCTTCTCCCTACCATCTGTATGCCGATGATTTGCAGTTGTATCGACATGGTTATTTACAGGAATTGCCTGCGACCATTGCGACTCTAAGTGATGACCTTGTTGAGATCGAAAGTTGGGCTGAATCTTTTGGCCTTTTAGTAAACCCAACAAAATCACAAGCAATTATCATATATCGTTCTAGACTTGAGAGTAAAATCAATTGGGAGTCAATGCCTAAGATCTTGTACTCTGGAATTGTAATTCCATACAAAGACAAAGTAAAATATTTGGGTCTAATTATCGACAGCAACTTGACTTGGAAAGACCACATTAACGATCTTAGTAGGCGCATGCATTTCTCTTATCATTCTTTAAAGCGTCTCCAATACTTCCTTTCTCATAAAACTAGAATTATGCTAGCGCAATGTCTTCTTCTGCCCATTCTATTTGGATGTGACTGAGGAGCAACTTAACAAATTAGAGCGTCTTCAAAATCTCGCTATACGCTTTATTTACAGTCTACGTAAGTATGATCATGTATCTCAATTTCGCGCTCAGCTTAATTGGCTCCCTATCCGTCTTCGTCGTGATATGCACATCCTTTCTTTCCTTTTTAAAGCACTTAACTATCAAAATTTCCCTTCCTACCTCCGTTCCCGTTTCAATATCCTTCCACCTCCCTCACGCTCAAGAAGGTCTTGCGTTATACCAATGCTTGAGATTCCAAAAAGCAACACAAAATTTCTCCAAACGTCCTTTACCGTACATGCCGCATCCCTTTGGAACAAACTTCCCAGGCGTATCCAGAACAGTCCCACAATCCTATCATTCAAGTCTAATTTAAAAAAACATCTAATGGAAAAAAACTAAAGTTTCTAAGTATATTCATTCATATTATGTTTATGTATATATATATATATATAATATTATGTATGTATTTTTTTTTGGCGGTAGGTGCACAATAAGTGATACGCTTTTTTGTTGAGCTCTCTATTAAATAATCAGTAAAAGTTATAAATACATACCGAATCTATATGTAATGACGAATTAGAAGCTAACTTACCTGCCAGCAATCTATCCTTTTATCAAAACATACAATACAAGCATTTTCTCGACTGTGACTGTGATTGAGGTGACTGACATTGTGGTGACCCTGACTAGCTGTGAGTACTGAACTATAATAATAACTACTTTAACTATGGAAGCAATTAAGCACTCAATCCAAGAACTTTCTCAACAATTTAACAGCAAAATGAATGAATTCCAACAAAATTTAAATTCATGTACAAGTATAACGACTACAAGTCCGACATCTCACTTAGCAGCACAATTCAATTCTTTCCGATCTTTTGTGATATCTGCACTTGAAGGTCTCCAATTGCAAGTGCAATTACTATCTAAGCAATATGATCAGTTTGAGATGCGTAGCAGGAGAAAGATCTTACTAGTCTCCGGCATGCCATGGACTAAAACAGAAGATACTACCAGCACTGTCGTCCAGGCTTTGTCTTCACACCTTAAAATCCCTGACCTCTCTGTTAATGATATAAGCAGATGCCACCGCTTGGGTACTTCCTCCCCGGATAAGTCTAGAGCTATATTAATTAAATTTAAAGACATCAACCTACGGGATCATATCTGGTTTTCTAAAACTAAGCTTAAAAATACTGGGATAACTTTATCTGAATTCCTGACAAAAGCCAGACATGAAGCATTCCTGGCGGCTAGACAAAGGGTTGGAGTAACAAAATGTTGGACAAAACATGGTGTTATTATTGTAGTTGGTTCTGATGGTAAACGCCACAGAATCACTTCTGTAACTGAACTGAATTGCATTTCTAATGGGGCTGAAGGTGGGCCTACACAGGTGCAATTATGGATGACATCGGCAACTGATAGTAAAGGCAATAAAACAACTTTGACCAATCGTACGAAGAGACAAGTGAAAAATAGTTTTATTTATTAATTTATTTATTCAAGATGAATTATTTGTGTCAATATTTCACATTATACACTAGTACTTAAGTTTCTAAGCAATTTCACAATAATGTATGTATATATTTTTCATTTTTCCTTGTTGTCTTTTAATTATTGCACTGTATAATTATCTTTTCTTTTACTTTCTATATCACTTTGCAATATGTGTTATACAAAACACGACTCACAGTATCAGTTATTATTTGTTTACTACAAACTGATTTCAACATTTGTTTAATGAATTATGTAAGTATTTCTTTTCCTTTGCTTTTTTTTGTTTTTTGTTTTCTTTTTGTTATCTTTTAATTTTTATACTATTGTATGTACTGTACTGTATTATTTATCTTTTTATTTTACTTCTTATATCACTTAACAATATGTTTTGTAATTTATACAAAATGCATATCACATTTATTTACTTCAAACTTATTTTGACGTAAGCAACTTTTGTGCCTAATGACAGCTGACGTTCGACAGTAAATAATCTCGTTCCTTAATAAGCAATAGTTAAATGTTACTCAACGATATTCATATGTTTGTAAGATTACTGCAAGATTTGTCATATGCGCAGTATATTATCTACTATGTAAAGTTATTTATTTTTGTTTTTTTTTTACCCGCGACGGAACGGCGACTGTATATGTGTTTGGGGTGAGAGGTTGTTTGTTTGTTTGTTTGTTTGTTTGTTTGTTTGTGTGTTTGTGCAAATTACTATGTCAATTATTTCCAAAACTATAAGTCCGATTTTGATACGGTTTTCTACGATAGGTTTAGGTTCAATTGGCGTATATTCTTAGATATGTCTTATTGCCTTAACTCACCAGGGGGCGCTGCAGTAAGCATTTTACGTGAAAACGAATGTTTTCAACTATCTCAAAAAATAATAGTCTGATTTCGATACGATTTTCAGTGATAGATTCAGGTTTAATTGGTGGATGTTCTTAGATATGTTTTATTGTGTCAAACCACCAGGTGGCGCTGCAGTAAGCATTTGTTTGTACTTTTTTGTATTTATTTGTCTAAAACCGAAACTACTGATCCGATTGAAAAGAGTTTTCAGAAAAAGATTCAGCTTTGCTTGGTGCATATTTTAAGATTTTCGTTTTTTTGTTACGGGGAAAACTCACCAGGGGGCGCTGCCGTAAACATTTGTTTATGCAAATCAAAAACTACTAGTCCAATTTAGATGAAACTTTCAAGGATAGGTTCAAGCTTAATTGGTGCGTCTTTTCATATATGTGTTATGGTAACCACTCTTCAGGGGGCGCTGTAGTAAGCATTTGTTTGAGTGTTTTTGTGTAAAACCAAAATTTTTCTTGTATTTATTTGTCTAAAACCGAAATTACTAATCCGATTGGATAGAATTTTCAGAACTAGATTCAGCTTTGCTTGATGCATATTTTAAGATTTTTGTTTTTTTGTTACGGTGAAAATTCACCAGGGGGCGCTGCAGTAAACATTTGTGTATGCAGAGTAAGAACTACTATTCCGATTTAGTTAAAACTTTCAACGATAGGTTTAGGTTTAATTGGTGCATCTTTTCATATATGTGTTACGGTGACCACTCACCAGGGGGCGCTGCAGTAAGTACATTTGTTTGTGCAAAACTAAAACTACGAGTCCGATTTGAATGCAATATTCAATGATAGATTCAAGTTTACTTAGTGCATATTTTCATATGTGTGTCATGTATGTTTACTTAGTGCATATTTTCATGTTTGTGTCAACTCTCTAGGGGGCGCTGCAGTAAGTAGCTGCTTCTATTTTTTATGTAGAACCAAAACGACTAGTAGGATTGGAAAGAGTTTTCAGTATTAGATTACGCTTTGCTCAGTGCATGTTTTTAAATTTATATTACGGTGAAAAGTCACCAGGGGGCGCTGCAGTAAAATATTGTTTGTGCAAAGCTAAAATGACGAATTCGATTTGGATGCAGTTGCAATGATAAGCTCAAGTTTAATTAGTGAATGTTCTTGGATATGCTTAATCGTGTTAACTCACCAGGGGGCGCTGCAGTTAACATTTGTTTGTAATATTTAAAACGAAACCACAACTACTAGTCCGATTGGGTAGAGTTTTTAGTATTAGATTTACCTTTACTTGGTGTAAGTTTTTAGGTTCTTTTTACGTTAAGAACTCACCAGGGGGCGCTGCATTAAACATTTAATTATGCAAAGTTAACACTATAAGTCCGATTTGGATGCAGTTATCAAAAATAGGATCAGGCTTAATTAGCGCGTGTTCTCGTATATGTCTCGTGGTGACACCTCACCAGGGGGCGCTGCAGTAAGCATTTGCTTGTATTTTTTGTGTGAAACCTATTTAGATGCGGTTTTCTGTGATAGGTTCAGGTTTAATTGTTGCGTGTTTTTATATGCTATATCACGAACTACCACGGGACGCTCCAGTATAAATTAGTTTGTTCATAATCAAAACTACTAGTGGGTTTTGTGATTTTCACTGATTTGGTTAGACTTAAATTTCCTGAAAATGTTACGGTGACAATCTATCAGGCGCTGCAATAAGTATTTGATAACCAGAAAGCATTGGGCTTATAATTTCTTTTGGATTTGCATGAAGATTAATTATAAAGTATTTCGAAATTATGTAATAATACATAATGTGTATCTATTCACTTTAAAAAGTTTAAAATAAAAAACAAAATTAAAAATTTTGAAAAAACCCACGACGGTTTAATTGTAATTGAAAAAGGATAAAATAATTAGAAATCCCCCGCCTAAAAGAATATATGTAACGAGATGATGGGGACAACTTCGTCGGGGGGGGGTAGTTGCAACCTCTATTTTAAATATAGTAGCTAACAGTATAGATTTCGTTCTTAAAGTTTTTAAAAGGAATATCAGTTATCAAAACTGTAACTTCATATTAATATTTCAATTTTTTCCCAAACCTGTTTTAACAGCATGAAAACCTAGGAGAAGTTAGCAAACTTAAAGTAATGGCAGCTCCGACGAAGTCGTCCCCTTCATCTCGTTACATATATTCTTTTATTGTATATATTTATATATATTATTGGTACAAAATTATGTTATATCCTGTTTTCTCTAACTCAATTTTTTTTTTATGCTGGCAGGAATTCGATGCACGATTCGAACTAGTTTTTATCGGTATTGAATACCTATTTTAAATTATTATTATTTATTTATTATATATATTTTAAATAGCTTCACGCTATATCCCGCACACAGCAGGGTAAGCAGAGGGAACCTAGTGTTAAGACACTCCGTTCCCCACTTTCCGCCGAATTCGGAGGCTTGCGTGTTAAGTGGCGGAACTCAACGCCGCGCTTTACCTCGACACCAAAGCGAAGAAAATGGAAATATAATTTCCACTCCTCGAGTGGGAATCGAACCCACAACCAGTCGTTTACAGTCACACTCTTGTGCCACTGGGCCACGACTGGCCACATAGGCCATATATATTTTACTACTATCATAATTTAAAGTTTATTTATTTTTTTATAAATTGTATATTTATATTTCAATTATATATTATTTTATATATTTTTTTTTATTTATCATGTATACAATATATATTTTACTACTATCATAATTTAAATTGTTTTTATTTTTTACTAGCTGACCCGCACCCACTTCGTTGGGTGGTAAATAGCCCATGTCACTGTCCATCCTTTTATTTAACTACTATCTCCACTTAAAAAAAAAACATCAATTCATCACTCCGTTTTGCCGCGAAAGATGGACAAACGACATCATCATTATCCACAGGCTGCATAGATTGTTTTTATGAGGATGTTAAAGTTGTTAATGATGAAAATATTTAAATGTAATTAATACTAAGTTTTCACTTCTGCCGGGAGTCCCGAAGTGTAACCCGGTTGTTTTAGGATAGATAAATAAAGCGATTATTGTAGAGCTTCTCTATAAACAACATTAGACGTTAAATTATTTTCTGGTAACAAAATATACTGATGGTCGGGAGCCCCGACCCGTGATAGGGCAACGTAAAGTTGCCCATGCGTAAAACATTCTTTTCGTAAATCAATTCCTACTAATTTGAATGTTTGGCCCTGGGATTTGTTTATCGTTAGTGCGAAAGAAATTTTTACTGGAAATTGGAGCCTTTTGAAGGGTATAGGCAAATCAGTAGGAATCATGGGTATTCTTGGTATATGAGCTAATTCACCAGCTGCAGGGCCGGTGATAATCTTCGCTACTATTAAATTATCTTTTAGCTCCTTTATAAGAAGTCTCGTGCCATTACACATGTTAGGGGGGTTTAAATTTCTGAGAAGCATTATCGGCGTGCCTACTTTTAACGACAATTCATGAGGTGGTAGCCCAGCGGGGTTCAGAGAATTTAAAAATTCCTGGGGATAGTGTACTGCGTCCTCGATGTTAGTGACGGTGTCTATGGATTTATAGCACTTAACTTCACCCGGTACTTTCTGCATAATTAAATTGTTTATTTCGTTGACTGTTTCATTCCTGGGAGAAACTATTGCTCTACAACACAGCCAACGAAAATCATTTTGATGTAAGTTTTCGATGTCAGGATATATAGCATTTATCAGACTATCCAAATTATGGACTATTTGGCCTAGAGACTCATCTAAAGTAACTGCATAATTGGTGCCCAAATTTAAAAATGGAAAAATTCCTTCTCCAAGTTTCAGCAGCTGTTGTGGAAAATTGCTATGCGCATTTCCATGTAAGTGAGCTCTCATGTTGGTGCGCAAATACAAATGTTGAACAGATGTCCAAAGTTGAGACGATTTTAAACATGCCTTCATAATATCTGCTCGCGTACCTCTGTTGACGACTGGAAGCGTTTGTCGGAAATCTCCAGCAAATACAAAAGTGATACCACCCATAACATTAGCAGAGCTTCGGAGGTCTTTTAAAGTACGGTCCACGGCCTCCACATGAGCTCTATGACTCATGGTGCATTCATCCCATATTACCAACGACGCGTCTTGCAGTAACTTACCAAGAGGCCCATTTTTCCGAATAGAGCACGTAGACCGTTGATCTAAAGATACAGATAGCGGGAGTTTAAACGTAGAGTGAGCAGTTTTTCCTTCGTTCAAGAGAGTTGCAGCAATTCCTGACGAAGCTACTGCAATCGCTATCTTCCCTGATTGCCGTATCTTAGCAAGTATCAAATTTGCGAGAAAAGTCTTTCCGGTGCCTCCTGGTGCGTCCAAAAAAAATAATCTCCCCATGTTATTGTTCACGCTATCCACAATAGTCTCATAAGCATGTCTTTGATCTGGTACTAATTTTGGCACATTGTCATTTACAAACGCTGTTAGATCATTTCTGTTATACTGTTGTACCATTGTGTCAATAGTATTATTCTGGGTACGAACGGGAGAAGGTAATCCAAAATCACTTAAATTTTTGTCGTTTAATTCTAGAAGTTTGTTTTCTATTTCAATTAATCCTTCATTATAAATTACTTCAGTAAAGGGTAAAGTGTTATCCTGATTTTGTTGTCTGATACGATGTCTAATATCTTCACAGAACTGATCTTTGAAAGTATGCCATAACTTCAATGGTTCCGATGGTTGACAAAATAAAAGTATGACTACGAATAACTCCCTTAGTTTTTTTGGAGAATGTGATAACGAAGCTTCGCTTAAAGTATTACCCCAATGGTCATCGTTTTCAAGTAAACCTCGGTCACGGCAAGCTGCTTGATACGTCTCTTTGACAAAACCGTTTACAGTTTTGAGGTATGCAAATGAGGTCGGACCGCGTACGTGGTGCAGTAGAATCCTAAGATAAAAACACTCCGATTGTGATGGATGTATCCCGTAGACTCTACCTAAAGCGGCATCTTTTTTTATCCACGGATGTCCAACTACATCTTCACCACGCCTCCTTCTAGTGAATTTATTATTTGCCCATGTATAGTACTGCGGGACTTCATGATACAGAAGAGTTTTCGCGAATTCATCTTCATTACAGAGAGCAAAAAATGCCAGTAATGTGGTATTGCGTGGGTTTTGGATAACTTGATGAGCTGTCCCTGGTGTAAAATACACCCTTTGACCGTTCTCTAGATGAACAGCCAAATGCACTACAGTAGGATACCGGTCGTGAATGGGAAATTCAAATAAGCGCCAGACAGCTTCAGATGTGCTTATGTACCTGCCATTTAAATAGTTTTCGACCTCATCTTGTGGGGTTCCTAAGGCTAAAAGTTGCCTGATCTGAGTTTTATTTATATATTTACATATATACTTAATGGCTTGGACAGAGTGGCAATACTCCACGTTTATATGAGCGTTAAAAGTCTTACATAGTAGCGGGGAGTATGGAACAATCCACCTATTATCTGTCGTCACCATGTTGCCCCTAATTTGTAGCGTAGTGCTCCGACCGCCATTTTCTGTATCGCGCCTACGATAAACTGGATACCCATCCTCTCCGGTTTGGGTGTCGTTCATGAAACGGCGAGGGTATTTTTTTGTGCAGACACCGTTCTTCATGCATGGTGCAGCTAAATTATGCTCTCCGCAGGGTCCATGTACCATATTTTTAGTTATAATATTGTGTAGTACCGGATCAATGTCTTGATCGGGTAGCTCCGCAACTATGACGCTGTCGATCTCGTCTGGTTGTATTTTACTTTCTAGCCAGAACAGCAAATGACAATGAGGTAAACCGCGCTTTTGCCATTCCACACTTGCCATATAACATTTTGTTTTACCGAATATCTGTTCTTTGACAAATAATTTGATGAATTTCTTCATCTTTAAATGAAAGACACGGGAAATTATATCATGACGGTCGAAAGACCGTTGTCCTGGTAGTAGCTCCGCCTTAATCTCAGGCCATTCAGGGTTACATGTAAAAGTGACAAATAGGTCAGGTCTACCATAATTTCGGACGTACGTCATCGCGTCCTGCGTTTTCTCGTGCATGAAACGCGGAGAACCCGTAAATGAAGATGGCAATATGACATGTTGACCAATGTTTGATGGGTCAACATTTGCGTCATGATTTAAGGCATCTCTGAGATGAATGTAGTCATCAGCCCTCAGTCTTTGTTGATTCCGGGAAATATAATTTAATCTTTCAGATATCATTTTCGCCATCATGTCAACACAATATTGACTAAATAAGTCTCTGTAATAATGTAACGGATTAAAAGAGTTAGTTCTAAACATTAATCTAAATGCATAAAATTGCATACATGAAACAGTCTTATTACACGCAGAACCCTGCTGAGAGATAGTCAAATAATAACCGTCTTCTCCTGACACAAACATTATGGGATACTGTAGTGGATCATAGGACCGATGTAGCTCAGAAACTCTCTTGAGCTGTCCGTCTCTCCCGTGTAAGACTATATCCCTGGGACCTTTGTCTTCATCGACTAAGAGAACGGCTACCTCGTTTACAGTAGGAGCATTATATCTGCCTCTGTGTGCTGTCTGTGGAGTGCGATCTGAATGAATAATTAACTTTAAATTATCTGAGGAGTTGAGTTCTAAATTTTGTTTAAAACTTTGTATATACGCGTTATGATTATTCAGAACGGTCTGTAATTCGCGAATTAAATCCATTTTTAAGGTTGGTGCGATGCTTGATCGCAACGATAATTGGTCTGCATCCGAAATAAAATATATTTGCAAGAACTGTGGGTTTTGGCCTGATGGTGGTAAAAGGCTACCAATGAGATGATACACCTGTCCTTCAATTTTAAAAGTGGGCATAAAATGACCTTCCCTGATTTCTTTTGGGGCTAAAGAAATCATTTGAAAAAGACTATTGTATTTACGTGTATTTGTTAAAAAATGACCAGATAATGGATGGTTATTAGTTAAAAGATTTTTTATTGGTTGTGGCGGCTCCTGAAGGTTAGGAAGACAAACTTTACCTGAAGCACAGCACATACCATTAGGTTCATCCGCCCATTTCTTGGCAGAACAGTTAGAGCAGATCTTATTCATGACTCCAATTTGGACGGACGCTTGTTGTGCATAATCAACCTGCGGATCATATCTGAAAGCCAGTCTGTTGCTGTTAGCTAAACTTCGATTGCGAACTCTATTTGTGGACAACTGCTGTCTCTCTGCCTGAGCTCTAAGTCGCTGCAAACGCTCGACATTCGACTCGCTTTCGCGCAACTGAGAGGTCCTTACATTTTGTTCACGAAGACGTTGGGAACGCTCCAGCCTCGACTCTCGTGCACGTAACTCAGAGGTTCTCAGATTTTGTTGTGCAAGGCGTTGCGAACGTTCGACACTCGACTCTCGTGCGCGAGCCTGAGAGTTTCTCTGATTTTGTTCAGCAAGGCGTTGTGAACGTTCAGGTGAAGATTCTCCCATACGACGTATTCTTGCTGCCCGTGCTTGAGAACTATGGTTAGAAAGTTGGGACCTGGCTCTCTTAGGCATTTTCAAATGTTTAAGAAAATGTTAATAGCCTGTAATATTCTAGCTCTGAAAAGAACTGTTGTTTAGTCCTGAAAAGAAATGTTTTTTATTCCTGAAAAGAACTGTTGATTAGCTCTGAGAAGAACTGTTGTTTAGCTCTGAGAAGAACTTTTGCGTAGGTGTAGTTTTAAGAATGAAGTCTAATAAAAATCGAATGAAAATGATTAGACTTCGCGCACGACCGCTGCGTAGGGAGCCGACCGCGCGACTGAGCCGCGCGGGTACCTTACTCATAGATCTAAACTCCCCTCCCGCACTCGCATCCCCGCCTTGGTGACGCCCACTTCGCAACGCAGAAATAGTAATATTTTAATTTCGCCATAACTTCAAAACCAAACGTCCAATTTTAATCTTTTAAATACCAAATATTATCTACATAAACTGTACTTAGTGATGAAATAATTTATTTTGATAAGGATTAATAGCATGAGTAAAATAAATGCGTTTAAATGTGTTTAAAATTAAGATTTTTAAATAAAAAAATGGTTGTTGTGCCTCACTCGACATAGATAGGTATAGTGTGTCGCGGACTTTTTTGTAGATATTTATAAGATCTCCAATTAATAAGAACATTTTATGCTTCTATCTTTTATAGTTTAGGCAGCGTACGCAAAATAAGTAACTTTTCTGGTTGATTTTTTACACTTTGTGTCCGAAAAAACCCAAATATTTTAAGGAACCCTATTTTTTTCCAAAATAAAATTTTGCCTATGTTACTCGTGGATAATGTAGCTTTCGAATGGTGAAAGAATTTTTAAAAACGGTCCAGTAGTTTTTGAGCCTATTCATTACAACCAAACAAACAAAGTTTTCCTCTTTATAATATTAGTGTAGAAAAATTATATATATGTGGTTGTATGTATATATATGTATATTATCACTACATAGTATAAAACAAAGTCGCTTTTTCTGTCCCTATGTCCCTATGTATGCTTATATCTTTAAAACTACGCAACGGATTTTGATGCGGTTTTTTTTAATAGAGAGTAATTCAAGAGGAAGGTTTATGTGTATAAAAACATCCATTAAATAGTGGAAAAGTACTGTTATTTTTGAGGTTTCTAATGTGATGTCGTTAATTTTCAATTTTTTTCCGCTTACATTGCAAACGCAGGCTGAACCCTACGAGATTTATCAAAATAATGTGCTAATTATTTGTACACATTGAAAAGGTCTACAGAAAACTCCGCGATGGTATATGCCTATCTCTTATGGATATCACACAATAACATTTTTTTGTCATTTACTTTTTACGACAAATAATGGCTAATTTTCGAAGCGATTTTAACCAATACAGCATTAATCCTTATCCAATTAAATAGCTTAAATACATTGTTGATTTAATATAGATCTATATGGCCCTTTACAGCACCAGATTTTAATGAATATTTTCGAAGATATTACAGATTTAAAATTGCGGAACGTAGGCCGGCCGAGGCGGCGCGGCGCAGCGGCGGCGGCAGCGTGCCTATAAATAGCGCGATTTCGGAGGCCGCGATTTGCCCTTGCGTCTGTCGGCTCCCTCTCGAGCAGCCATTTAGTGCTTGCATTTCGCAGGGACTGAGTACCCTCTTCCCTCACCCCCACGGTGTCGCTGTAAAGACCACAGGGTCAACAGCAATTCCTCAATCAAAAAAAAAAAAAAAAAAAAAAAAAAAAAGGAGGCCGCGATTTATAGCACTTTGAATTTTGCAGCGATCGGACGCGTTTATTATCGGAGCTCTCTAGCGAGGAAAATAACATACTTAACAAAAACGTGCTTTTCAGCGCGACAACGTATCAGTTATTATAAGTACATAAAGTTAGATAAGATTAGATTAAATAAAAATCATTTTAATATTAGGGAAATTGTTTTCAAAAATCGTAATATTAAGGTGAGGTATTTTAAGTTGTAAGTTCAGAAAAAAACTAACTAGAATAGGTATCTTTTGTTGTTGATGTTGATTATATATTTTTTAAGTATAAAAATACTTAAAAAATATTTTTATACTTAAAAAATATATAATCAACATCAACAACATTTAATTAAAATCGTTGTTTAAGTTGAGCTATTTCAGTTTAAAAAAAGAACTGAATAAAGCACGGTTTTTTTAATTTTTAAACGGTTTTATTTAGCTCACCCCGTTTGTTTTATTCTTGGGTCAAATTTAGTAATTCAAATTTCACCCTCTTCCTGTCAACCGATTAATCTGAAATTTTGTATACACTTTGGATTTTGGTGACAATATAATTATGTTTATTCATTATCATTATAAATTCAAGATGGCCGCCGTTACAAAATGGCGGATAATTTAGGTTTCATTAATCCCATCAATATGGGTATCAAATGAAAGGGCTCAACAAGCAGAATACAATATACTATAAAAAATTGAAATCCAAGATGGCGGCCTTACAAAATGGCGGATAACTTAGGTTTTATCAATCCCATCAACATGGGTATCAAATGAAAGGTCTCAACAAGTAGAATACAATTAACTATTCAAAATTAAAATCTAAGATGGCCGCCGCTACCAAATGGCTGATAACAATATTTTATCAATCCCACCAATATGGGTTTCAAATAAAAGGGCTTGACAAGAAGAATACAGTGCACTACAAAACCTCAATATTTAAGACTAGACGTCAAACAATACCCAGCAGTGGG
This sequence comes from Dryas iulia moderata, assembly GCA_019049465.1. Lineage (NCBI taxonomy): Eukaryota > Metazoa > Arthropoda > Insecta > Lepidoptera > Nymphalidae > Dryas > Dryas iulia. Next base: position 9,282,963 of record CM032442.1, read on the forward strand.
ATAAAATGTAGCCTATGTTACTCCTGAAGGTTAAGTCTATCCCTGTGCCAAATTTCATTCAAATCGGTCCAGTAGTTTTTGAGTTTATTCGTTACAAAAACAAAAAACAAGTCTTTCCTCTTTATAATATTAGTATGGATGGGCGCAGCCACTAAATGGCGTATAATAATAAGATTTAAATTTAGAAATTGAATCTGTAATTTAGGTATCTGATTAATCCAGCCTAAATCCACCACCCAAGTCAAGATTTTGTATCGTGTTGAAGACTGTGTGGCGTTAGGGTGGCTAAAAATGATACGTCGTTAACGGTACACCACCCAAGTTAAGGTGAAAGGTTAAAACGCGCCGAGAACTGTATGGCATTAGGGTGGATAAAAATGATATGTCGTTAGTGTTTTCCCCTCAAGACTCAGGCGCATCTTGTTGTACATAGCCTTGCCCCTTTATTGGACCTCTGGGGTGGTCGACCGTTTAAATGTCCATTACTCGTGGGAACAAAATGGTAAAAAAAAATATAAAAAATACAAACACAAATAAAACAGAAACTGCAACACAACGTAAACGAAGGCTTCAAAAAGCGAAAGAAAAATGCGAAATAAAAACTAAAAACTAGAAAATAAAAATAGGTAAAAAAACTTTTTAAGTTAAACGGTTTTATGTTAAACATACATTGCAATGTTTAATATAAATGTACTAAAAACCAAAAAATAATAAAATAGATACAGTCGTGGGAATTATAAACGTATGCATAGACTAGACTAAAATAAAACCGTGGGGCACGTCAATTGTCTACAAATTATAGACTTAATGTGCGATAGAAGAATCGTTTAATTCGTCGTTAGGCAGTTGGCCCGCAGACGGTGCGCAAATTACTTACTATTTTGCTGGCTAGCGAGGAATCGTTTCACTGCTCGTAGTTTGTCTTTAATCGACAAAACTTATGATAAAAGTACTACTCGCTCAACATTATGAAACCCTAAAACTCGCTTAATCGAGCTTGCTAACTCGTTTCCACATTCTAGCCCTACTGTCGGCGCTTCACGTATGCCGACGACGACGGAGGCGCGGGGCGCGGGGCGCGCGGGCTCGCGGCCCGTTGCGCGTGCGCCGCGATTCACCGGTCACTCAGCGAGCGACAGCCAACTAGGCGGACACTTTATCGTCCTTGCGTACAATTTTTAATACTGCAGATTTTCTGGTCATTCGAGCCGTCATTTTTGGTCCTTCGAGCGAAAAACCTGCATACTTTCGTCGCATTACAATTGCAACGCAACGGTCCTTGACGTCGCGTGGTGTACATTGACCTCGCCCAAGGACAAAGGACAAGAAGTCGTCTCCGTCATCTACGTGGCAGCCTTCGTCGTCTTAAGAAGCTGATGTCAGGGAGTATATTTCTGTATTTGAGTGAGTCCATCCAATTAATTATTTCCAACTTTCCCTATTGAATTTTTTTTTGCCGAATTTTTTAATTTTTTAATATTTCTCCATAATCCATTTTCATCTTTTAATTAATTACGTTCCATATTTCTTAATTACTTCATTGATACATTATTTATTTATTTTATAATAAAAAATACGCACGCGCTGGACACGTGTTAACCTTGAAACCGGTTGTCTTATCGCATTGAACCCGTTCGTCCACACAAACAGGTGCTGCATTTTTTATATCCATTCATTAGGATTCCTTTGTTTGATTTTATTCTTTTATAACTCTTTTTGTTTCACATTACAACATAAAAACTTTTAAGATGTCTGATAACTTAAAAACCCTTATTAAAAAACGTAGTTCAATAAAGTCTAAATTAACAATATTTAATAATCATTTAATGTTAATAAAAAGTAGTCCCGAATTATCAGAGTTACAACGTTTTGAACTCATGGAACGCTTTCGTAAATTTGAAAATTTATATAATGAATTTGACGACTTGCAGAATACGATTGAACTACTATCCGAGGATGCCGAGTCTACGTTTACTGAGCGTGAGGACTTTGACCGTCAGTATTTCAATCTGGTGGCACTCACGCGCAGCCTGCTCGGTGCTTCGTCCAACGGTGCTGGATCCGAGGCGGGCTTCAAAGATGCTGACTCAGGTGCACATATTTCCAATTCAAGGAATTTTATTCGTTTGCCTAAAATAGATTTACCGCATTTCGATGGGACCTATCAATGCTGGCTAGAATTTCGCGATACTTTTACATCTTTAATTCACGATAATACTACGATTAATGATATCAATAAATTCCATTACCTGAGAGCTTCACTCCAGGGTAATGCAGCTTTAATTATTAAAAATATTGATTTTAAAGGCGATCATTACAATATTGCATGGGATCTTTTATGCGAACGATACAATAATGATCGCATTCTTGTCAAAAACCACATACAAGCCCTTTTTGATGTCGAATCAAATATTAATCTTTCTCGAAATAATATTATTGTTGCTTTAAATAATGATCATTCAAATAAATTCGTTCCAAAGAAAACTACTCAAATACCTAAAAAATCTAATAATAATTTTAATAAATGTCCGCTTTGCTCCCAAGCACATGCTTTATACAAATGTGATTCATTTCGAAGTTTATCTATTGAAAGTCGCATACAAAAAGCAAATGATTATAATGTTTGTCTTAATTGCTTACGCTTAGGCCATTCTGCTAAGCAGTGCAAACTATCACATTGCAAATATTGTAAAATAAAACATAATACGCTTTTGCATTTAAATTCGAATGACTTCAAAACTGTCAATCCATTGCCTTCTTCTTTGCACCCTGCTACGTCAAATGTTGCACTTTCGGCCAATTGCTTGCAGCTTGCTACTTCTGCGCATGTATTACTGTCCACAGCTCTGGTGAACGTGATCGGCGCGTCGGGTAAAAAGTACACTGCACGTCTACTGCTGGACAACGGTAGCACGGCGACCTTTGTTACGTAGACATTCTTCGAGAAACTGGGTTTGCCACTGGGTTTGAAATTGCCACGCAAAAGTAGATTGCTTCCTTTGACTCCATTCATTGACAATCATAATATCATTATATTGGCCTCAAGGTGGCAGAAACTTATCCAGACTTATCGTAAATAAATGCCTCACATGTTTCAAAAATAGAGCACAAAATGTACAGCCTCTAATGGGTCAATTACCTAGTGCTCGAACTAATCTAGAATTTCCATTTCTCAATTGTTATGTAGATTACGCGGGGCCAGTATTGATAGCCGATCGTAAAGGCCGCGGTTGCAAACTTATAAAATCTTATATGTGCATCTTTGTTTGCTCCGCAGTAAAAGCAGTGCACTTGGAGCTCGTCTCTGATCTTAGCACTGATGCTTATTTGGCCGCGTTACATCGTTTCATAGCGCGTCGAGGTAAACCGCGGACGATAACATCTGATAACGGCACGAATTTCGTAGGCGCATCTAATGAAATACAGAACTTTATTAAATCATCTAATGTTGCATGTGAGATAGCACAAGAGGGTATCGACTTCATTTTCACACCTGCTTATAGTCCTCATTTCAATTCATTAGCAGAAGCAGCAGTCAAATCATGCAAGCATCATTTAAAAAGATTACTTTCTCTAACCCATTTCACGTTTGAGGAGATGACTACGTGTCTCACTCGCTTCTATTTGAAGCGATTCTAAATTCGCGTCCTCTAACACCTCTCTCTTCAGACCCTAATGATTTTTCGGCACTAACTCCCTCTCATTTTCTAATTGGACGACCACTCTTATCAGTACCATGCTCTCAGGTGACTGAAGCCAACATCACTCGACTGGACCGATGGAGGAGAATCCAGTATATACGACATCATTTCTGGAGCCGCTTTCATAATGAGTACACTTCTTTGCTACAGGCCAAATCCAAATGGTTTAGTTCCAGAGGGGAGGTGAAACCAGGGTCTTTAGTCCTAATCAAGGACAAAACAACACCACCGCTGCTCTGGTCCCTGGGTCGGGTCACACAGACCTTTCCCGGCGTTGACGGAGTCACGCGGGTAGCAGAGATCAAAACGAAGAGAGGAACAATTCGTCGTGCATTCAACAACATCTGCCCCCTTCCTGATCAAGATTGAAGAGCACTCTTCAACCCGGGGAGTATGTCGGCGCTTCACGTATGCCGACGACGACGGAGGCGCGGGGCGCGGGGCGCGCGGGCTCGCGGCCCGTTGCGCGTGCGCCGCGTTTCACCGGTCACTCAGCGAGCGACAGCCCACTAGACGGACACTTTATCGTCATTGCGTTAAAACCTTTAATACGCGAATAAATTATTATAATACAGTCCAAGTTTTTATTACACCGAAGTCCCGTTAGGGCTCCGTCACCTACTTATCACACGTCCATCGTTGTCGGTTGAACAACTGCCTAATTATAGTGTAACATTACAAAACAAACATTTTAATCAAGGATTGTAGACAATTGACGTGCCCCACGGTTTTATTTTAGTCTAGTCTATGCATACGTTTATAATTCCCACGACTGTATCTATTTTATTATTTTTTGGTTTTTAGTACATTTATATTAAACATTGCAATGTATGTTTAACATAAAACCGTTTAACTTAAAAAGTTTTTTTACCTATTTTTAATAACTGTCAATTATCTTTTGTCTGTAAATGGTAAGTATTTAGATGTTAATTTGTGCATTACCTATGCACAAATACATATATAGAACTAAGTAAATTTTGTACACAAATCATAAAGTCATGTCTGGAAGACGTCATCGTTCGAACATAGGTCGTAGTACAGTGAATGCCAGAAGAGTACGTTCAGCAAGAGATGAAGAATCGTCAACGGAACGTGAGGCTCGGCTCAGTCAGCTTCGGGATAGATATAGAGCTGAGAGAGAGAGAGAATCTTCAATAGAGCGTGAAGTTCGCCGCAGCCGGGATCGAGATAGGCATACGGTTCAGAGGGACAGAGAATCGTCAGTAGAGCGTGAGGCTCGGCTCAGTCAGCTTCGGGATAGATATAGAGCTGAGAGAGAGAGAGAATCTTCAATAGAGCGTGAGGTTCGCCGCAGCCAAGATAGGGATAGACATCGAATATAGAGAGCCAGAGAATCATCAGCACGAGTTACTAATTCATGGGTAAATAAAGAAAATTCTGCCATGAATTACGATCCTTCGATTTCTTACAAGAACGATCGTATAGTATCAATAGGTACAATGTCAGTAGTGTGTGAACATTGCTTGGCATTGAAATTCAAGGACGAATCGAAAGGCATGTGTTGCTTACACGGAAAAGTAAAATTAGAAGAAATTCTACCTCCACCTGAACCACTTCAATCTCTACTTACGGGTGACCATCCGAAATCCAAACAATTCATGCGCAATATACGCCGTTATAATAACGCATTTCAAATGACCTCTTTCAAGAGTAAGCAAGTCGTTGAGCGTGGTGTCATGCCTACATTTAAAATTCAAGGGCAAGTGTATCACTTAGCTGGGAGCTTGCTACCACTTCGACCTGATAATCAGAAATTTCTGCAAATTTATTTTATTGCAGATCCAGATACACAAGTATCAACGCGGTGTTCAAGTGTCGCACAGTCAATTGACAGAGATTTGGTTAGATCTCTCCAAGATATGTTACATTCTCATAATCGCTACATACAGTCTTTTAAAACTGCGATTGAGAATGTTCCAGCAGATACTCCCGACTTTAATGTCGTAATTCATGCAAATAAAGTTCCTGTTGGAGAACACAGAGGACGATATAATGCACCTTCCACGAGTGAAGTAGCAGTGGTGATAGCTGGACAGCAATTTGACAAAAGAGATATTGTGTTACATAGTCGTGATGATAATTTACAAAAAATTTCAGAGTTACACAGATCTTATGACAGCTTACAATATCCTTTGATGTTATGCCGTGGCGAAGATGGTTATGCCATTAATGTTTCTCAAGTTGATCCAATCGGTGGTGCACCTCTGCGTAAAACAGTGTCATGTATGAACTACTATTGCTACCGGATAATGACAAGGCGTAACAATTTCAATCCTTTGCTCAGATATGGAATGTTAACAAATCAATACTTAGTTGACCAATATGCAAAAATTGAATCCGAGAGATTGGCCTACATCCGTAATAATCAAACTAAATTGAGAGCTGAAAATTATGTTCATCTTCAGGACGCTTTACAGGCGAATGAACACAGCAACGGCATTGGACAGTTGGTTATACTACCTTCATCATTCACAGGTGGACCTCGATATTTACATGAAAAATCGCAAGACGCAATGACTTACGTTAGACATTACGGTAAACCTGATTTATTTATAACAGCAACATGTAACCCAAATTGGCTGGAAATCAAAGAAAATATTAACCCCAATTTAACTCCACAAGATAGATACGATATAATTAACAGAGTCTTCCACTTAAAAGTACAGAAACTCCTGCACTTAATTAACAAGTCTCATATATTCGGTCCGCCGCGCTGCCATATGTACACAATAGAATGGCAGAAACTTGGTCTGCCACATGTGCATCTGCTGGTGTGGTTAGTGAACAAAATTAGACCAAATCAAATTGATAACGTTATTTCAGCTGAATTACCGGACAAAGAAGAAGATCCTGAACTGTTCGAAGTTGTAAAGAAACACATGGTACACGGCCCTTGCGGGACTTTAAACCCAAATTCTGCATGTATGCGAGATTCCAAATGCAGCAAAAAATTTCCGAAGTCGTTCCAAACTCAAACATCTACCAGCGATGATGGATATCCCAAATACCGTCGACGATCACCAGAACAGGGTGGGCAAAGTGCCACCGTCCGAAACCTATATATTGATAACCGATGGATCGTTCCATATAATCCGCTCCTTTTGAAAATTTTTGATGCCCATATCAACGTTGAGTTGTGCAGTAAATACATTACTAAAGGTAGCGATCAAGCCACTTTCAGCATACAATCACCAAATGAAGTGGAAAAATATCAGTCTGGACGTTACATCTGCAGCTCTGAAGCTGTATGGAGGATTTTATCATTCGAAGTGCACGACCGGGCTCCCACAATTGTCCATCTTGCAGTTCATTTAGAAAATGGACAAAGAGTATATTTCACTGAGAACAATATACAAGAAGTTGCTAATAACCCGCGGGACACAACATTGACAGCATTCTTCAAGTTATGTGCTCAAGATGATTTCGCGAAAACACTAACATATGACAGAGTTCCAAGTTACTATACATGGAACCAGAGTAATTCTAAAACCTTTCAACGACGAAAACAAGGTACTGCGGTCGATGGTTTCCCCGGAGTAAAAAAAACGGATGCTCTTGGCAGAGTCTACGTGATTCATCCCAACAACAGCGAATGCTTTTATCTGCGAATGTTACTCTATGTTGTAAAAGGCCCGACATCCTTTGCACACCTAAGAACTGTACAAGGTGTTGTTTACAATACTTATCAAGCAGCATGCAAAGCTCTGGGGCTCTTGGAAGACGATTCTCACTGGGAAAACACATTATCAGAAGCAGCTACTTGCAGTTCAGCTACATCACTAAGATATTTATTTGCCATCATAGTAGCATTTTGTCAAGTAACTGATTCTGTTAATCTATGGAATAAATTTCAAGAAAGTATGGCCAGTGACATTTTGATTCAGCGACGGCGAGAGTTAAACAGGGATGATGTACAATATGATCAAAACATATTTGACAAAGCATTATTTGAATTGAACAAAGTAGTGCAATTACTTTCGGGTAAATCAATCAAGGATTTTGGGCTACCGATGCCAGTTAATAATATTAACTCAGACTCAACGAATAGTGCCGAATACACAAGAGAAATATCATACGATCAAACGAGACTTTTACAAACAATAGCTCAAGATGAGCCACGACTAAACAACGATCAGAAAAAAGTATTCACTACATTACTATCATCAATTGATAAAAATGAAGGGAGAATGTTTTTCCTTGATGCCCCAGGAGGTACAGGAAAGACATTTTTAATCAATCTGCTTTTAGCAAAAGTGAGATCTACCGGAAAAATTGCAATAGCTGTCGCGTCATCTGGCATTGCCGCTACGCTTTTGGAAGGAGGCCGAACCGCACACTCTACGTTCAAGCTTCCGCTGAAAATCGCCACCGATGATAATAACAGCGTCTGTAGTGTTTCTAAACAGAGCCATACAGGAAAATTGATGCGTGACTGTTCATTAATAGTCTGGGACGAAGCTACTATGTCGAACAAGACGTCTGTGCCACAGACTCTGTGGAAGCACTGGAAAGGACAATGCGCGATTTGCGCAGCAATAATTCACCTATGGGTGGATGTACAATTCTGTTCTCAGGAGATTTTCGTCAAATCCTACCAGTTGTGACTCGAGGAACACGTGCGGACGAAATAAATGCTTCCCTAAAGAGATCCAAACTTTGGCCACACGTCAATAAATTAGAGCTCAAAACTAATATGAGGGTTTTGTTATCTTCACGTGAGAATAGGCTTTTTCCAGAGATGCTGCTAAAAGTTGGCAATGGAGAGTTAACACAAAGTGATGGAAGGATTAACCTTGAAAACCTTTGTGTTTTGAAAGACAACATCCAAGAGTTGGTCGACAATGTCTATCCCGATATTGATAACATAAGTTGTAAGACTTTATCTTGGTTTAAAGAAAGAGCGATTCTGTCTCCAACTAACGAACAAGTGGACAAGGTAAATAACTTGATTCTTTCAAAGATTGATGCGCCGACGAAAATATACTACTCGGTCGATACTGTTTTTGATTTAGAAGAAGCTGTTCATTTTCCTACAGAATTTCTTAATTCTTTGAACCCGTCTGGACTTCCTTCTCACAAAATGGTGTTAAAAGTAGGTTCTCCTGTTATTTTATTAAGAAACCTGAATCCACCTAAACTTTGCAATGGTACGCGTTTGCTGGTAAAATCACTAAAATCTTTCATATTAGAGTGCACAATACTCACAGGATGTGGTACTGGGGAAGATGTATTGATTCCCCGAATTCCTCTGATACCATCGGATTTACCGTTCCAAATTAAACGACTACAGTTTCCGGTGAAGACATCTTTTGCAATGACCATAAACAAATCGCAGGGTCAAACCTTCAACGTTGCAGGCTTAGATTTGAGCGTTGAGTGTTTTTCACACGGCCAATTATATGTCGCTCTTTCAAGAGTAACCTCTAAAGAAAATATGTTTGTATTGTCTAATGACAAGAAAGCTGTGAACGTTGTATATAGAGAGATTCTGTAGTATATTTATTGCAAGAAGAAAAAAAAGTAAAAAAGTAAAAAAAAATAAGTACAAATGTAAAAAAAATGTGTAAAAATGCAAAAAAAAGTAAAAATGTAGTATAAGAATATAGATATTCCAAAGATAGCAGTAAATCTTCATAGTGTAGGGAAAGGGGAATTGTTTTACTACGAATTTAACGCGTGCGAAGCCGCGGGCAAAAGCTAGTAAATAATAAACGTAACACAGAAAGTGATAACTTGAATGATGACATATTTACTCAATGCAATTCTACAACCTCTGATGATAGCTTCCACAGTTTACCGCCACCTCTAAACTCGATATTAAATACAACATTTCTAAATCACAGTAAAAATTTCAACGTTGTACATATAAATGCACAGAGCATACCTGCTCATTACCCTGACCTGCTCAGTTCATTCGATGTGACAAATTTACATGCAATCCTGGTCTCTGAAACTTTTTTAAAACCGTGTTTGCCTTCAACATCGTTTGCATTGCCAGGGTTCCATTTAATAAGGAACGACAGGACAGAAAAGGGTGGTGGAGGTGTTGCTGTCTATATTCGTAGTCATATTCCTTTTAACATACTAGACAAGTCGCCATCACCCTACTCGAGTTCCTCTGAGCACTTATTTATTGAGGTACTGTTCGGAACATTAAAATTATTACTCGGAGTATTCTATAGTCCATCATCTCACATTAACTACTTCCAGACTTTTGAAACGTTGCTTGAAACTTATGCACCGGGGGTGGATCATATTATAATAATGGGCGATTTCAACACCTGCATGCTTAAAAATGATTGGCGTACAAAACAGTTAAATAATATCATAAATAGTGTTAATTTAAATATCCTTCCTTCCAAACCTACTCATTTTTTTCCAAATTGTCCTCCATCTTTACTGGATTTAATGATAGTTTCGTCTAATGAGAGAGTTTTAACGCACGGACAACTAGGGGCTGAGGGTTTTTCATATCACGATCTGATATATTTATCGTATAAAATTCGGCCGCCGAAAAATAAGCCAACAGTTGTAATGCGAAGAAGCTTTAGGAACTTTAGTAATGAAAATTTTATGCAGGATTTGAACCAAATACCATGGGATGCTATATTAAATGCCCCAACAACTGATGATAAAATCAGTATCTTTAACTCACTTCTTATAAAACTTTTTGACGTACATGCTCCTCTTCGACCTGTTAAACTTAAACATCTCCCCGCTCCTTGGCTTACAGAGAACATTAAAATTCTCATGTTGAAGAGAAACAGAGCAAAATCTAAATCTAAAATGCGTCCCACAGAAGCAAATCTGAGCAAATACAAAATACTACGGAATCGTTGTAGCTAAATCTGTAGTGTCGACCAACGCAAATATATACACGAGTCGGTCACGAATAATAGCCCAGCAATGGTATGGAAGTTTCTTGATACCTTAGGTGTTGGAAGAAATCGTAAAACTACACTCATAAACGACAGAATGGATCTTGATAAACTTAATAAGCATTTTACAACTGTAAATCTTTTAAGCCAAACTGTCAAATCCAGTACCCTTTTGTCACTCTCTTTATTGCCTGTTTCCTCATTAACCCCTTTTAGCTTCCACTCTGTCTCTGTTGACGAAATTAGACGACATATAGCCGCCATAAAATCAGACGCAATTGGCACCGACGGTGTGAGCCGTAAAATGGTTCTCCTGACATTGAATGCTGTGCTTCCTATACTTTGTCATGTTCTTAACCACTCCCTTTCTACCAATATCTTTCCTAGTTCTTGGAGATCGGCTTACGTTATTCCTGTACCTAAAACTACCAATCCTACATCTTTTACACAATATCGACCCATCTCCATTCTTCCTTTCCTATCCAAAGTACTTGAGAGAATTGTACATCAACAGCTATCTTCATACCTGACAAAAAACAATATTTTATCATCTTTCCAATCTGGTTATCGTCCAGGACACAGCACAGTTACGGCACTTAATAAAGTTTGCGATGATATCAGAAGTGGTATGGACAACCAAGATATTACTATACTGGCACTATTAGATTTCACTAATGCTTTTAATACTATCGATATTGACATACTTTTGGCTGTCCTTAAATCCATGAATATATCACCAAACACTACCGAATGGTTTCGATCTTATCTAACTGATCGTGAACAATGCATTCGTATTAACGACAAACAATCCTCATCATGCCGTCTCAGTGCTGGGGTACCTCAAGGTGGTGAGCTTTCTCCGTTACTTTTCTCCATTTTTATAAATTCCATTACATCTTCACTATCACTATCCTATCATCTTTACGCTGACGACTTGCAGATTTATACGACTACGCCTGTTGTTGATATTGCTACTGCAATAGAGCGAGTCAATTTTAACCTAAACATTATAAATAACTGGAGTAAATCATGTGGCTTGTCCATAAATCCCTGTAAGTCTCAGTTATGCATCTTCGGCAATCCAAAGCAACTCTCCAAATTAGACCAATCCCTTCTTCCTTCGGTAATGCTTGATAATTGCAAGATGGAATTCAGTGTTGCTGTGAAGAATCTGGGTATCAGAATTGATAGTTCTCTAAAATGGGTTCCTCAAATAGTTGAATTAAGTCGCAAAACGTTTTCTGCTATAGGGAGGATGAAGAGATGGAAAAACTTATTGCCGCTCAAAACTAAAAAATCATTGGCCCAAACTCTTCTTTTACCCATACTTGACTATGCAGATTCCTGTTACCTGGACTTGTCACAGCAATTACTGAATAAGCTTGAACGTCTTCAAAATTTAATAATTAGATTTATTTTTGGTTTGAGAAAGTACCATCACATCTCACAATATCGAGTTCAACTAAAATAGCTGACCATGAAGCACCGTCGCAATTATCACGCACTTATCCTTTTGTACTCTATCCTGTATCTACCGATAACTCCGTCATACCTCAAAGAAAGGTTTAAATTTCTCGGTTCCCATTCCAAATCCTTTAATCTCCGTTCAAAACATGACAATGTTTTGGAAGTACCGCTATGTCGTACTAAATGTTATAGTGAATCATTCACTGTTAAGAGTGTAAAGTTGTGGAATGAACTACCGCGTTTTATTAGGCAGTCACCATCTCTTAATATATTTAAGCATCGTCTTAAAAAACATTATCTATCGTTATAGTTATTTATACCATATAATATATCTTTATTATTTATGTTTTTCTTTCTTTTTCCTTTATATATATATATATTTATCTAAGTATATATGTACGTCACACTTATGTATAACATATATATAACATATGAGTATGTATGTATGCATGTATGTATGTATATTATTTGTTTGTAAGTATGTTTATTATAGTTTAATATGTTTATTATAGTCGCTTGCACTGTTTTCCGCCAACCAAAATCTCTGTTAATAAATACACTGTCAATAAAAGGTTGCCTGTAAGAGATCACTCCCAGTGATAAGGCCGCCTTTGCACTAATTTATTTTTAATATACTTGTCAATTCTGTATTTTTTTTTTGTGCAATAAAGAGTTTTTATTATTATTATTATTATTTATTTATATAGGTATGTATGTATGGTTATGTTTATGTATATTTTTCTATGTATATGTATATATTCGTTTTTTTTTTTGTTGTATTCGTATATTGTACATTTAAGTCTCCCGCTATACGTTCTTCATCCACTATCACAGGTTGGCTGGAAGAGATCTCTTTTTGGGATAAGCCCACCTCTTGTTAACTTTTATCTCTGATTTTGTATTTACTATATGTTATTTTTTAAGTGCAATAAAGAATATAAAAAAAAATAAAAAAAAGTATTGCATGTAAAAAGTGACCATAATGAACGAAGATGCGAAAATAAAAATAGATGCAAACTTCCCGGCTGCAAGGGATATTCTCGCACCGAATGCACAAAATGCAAGGTGGCTTTATGTCACACAAAGCACAGGAATTGTTTCGCAAGTTTCCATGGCATACAACCCTAATTTTCAAATAAATATCAGCAATAAATAAAATTTTAGCTAACGATTTTTTTTACTTGTATACGCATATTGTTGCCAAATGTCAACAAACAGTTTTAAATAAAAAAAATATGAATATTACAAGATTTTTTTTATTATTTTTCCCATATCATATGACTGAAAAGCTATCAGAAAACATTTTTTTAAAATCAAAATAATAAATCATGCATTTAAGGGTTAATTACAGATTGAGATTGGAGACATAATATAATATATATATGATTGGAGACATAATATATATCAAGCTAATGTTCAGGATGTTAATGTGGGAGCTTCTACAAGTAGTGAGCGCCATCGATGTCTTTGTGTTAACTGTGGTTGTTCTCTCATACGGATGAGATCTCACAGACTGCACACGGAGTCAGAAAGAGAGGCTCGCATAAGGAACATAATATTGACATGGATTAGTCCTACACAAGTAAGTTGTTCTTACAGTTCACATTAATAATAAGTTTGTAGCATCTGTCTATTTATTAACGATTTTTACCATAATATCTAAATTAAGTTTTTGGCCTTTTACTAAAATAGTGTTTCTTAAAGGTATTAAGGCAATTACTTTATCAATTATGAATATGAATATATGCAAATAGGTAGAAGCTGGTTTATATTAAACTTAATGTTGAGATTGTGGATTATATTATATGCCTAATTGCTAAATTATTAATAATTTAAAATATTATTAATATTCATGATTAACTAGAATAACCTTGTTTCAGTTGGGCATAATGGATGAAATATGCCATCCTTGCTGGCAGCGAAGTGATCGTGTTGCAAATCGACCTGTGGGACCAACTCCACCAAGAAGTCTCAATCAGCCTTCAATTATTTTACCTAATTTTAAAAGAGCTGCTGACTCAGAGAGTAAATGTTTTGTACCAGAGTGTAATTCCTTAGAAAGACTAGTTGTTCCTAAATGGTTAAGAATTAAACTCTTTTCCGAGTATAAGTTTTATGTACCAATAAATTGCAGGATATGTAGTTATCATTTATATAATGATAATTGGCAGCTTCTTGACATGATTAGTGAGCCTATTCATAGTTTTATGTCACACCATATAGAGGACTTTGCAACTTTTGTAAATGAAAGAAAACCATCCTTAGATTTTTCTAATATTGAGACAATGTCGGAAGAATTAGTTCACTTTTGGATTGGTATGTCAAAGGAACAGTTTAATAATATTCTAACATTCCTCTCAAGACTACGCAATATTAAAAATGGCAAGTTGATAGAATATCAGTATTGCTTAATGTACCTAGATCTACACTAACTGGACTTATTAGCAATGCCCGACAAATTATTAGTAAAGATTTTGTCCCACAGCATTTAGGAATAAATCATATAACTAGAGCACAAATAGCTGAAAGAAATCTAACAATTCCTAATGGATTGTTTGGAGGTGAAGGCAGACCTATTATTATAATGGATGGCACATACTTGTACATTCAAAAAAGTTCAAATTATATGTATCAAAAAGACACATACTCCCTACACAAATATAGGAACCTAATGAAACCTTTCATCATAGTATGTACTGATGGATATATCATTGATGTATTGGGCCCCTATCCAGCCACAACATCTGATGCCAGTATAATTATAAAAGAGTTTAATGAAGAAACAAAGCCATTAAGGCAATATTTTCAAACAGGGGATGTTTTTATTCTGGATAGGGGTTTTAGAGATTGTGTACCATTATTAGAAAGTCTGAATTATCGTATTTTAACACCTGCATCTCGAGAGGAAGGTGAAATGCAATTATCAACGCTCGCAGCTAACCGATCAAGAACAGTGACAATCTGTCGCTGGGTAATAGAAGCTGTCAATGGCTTATTTAAACAATGTTCTAAATTGCTCAGACATGAGTTTTGTAATAAAATCTCCTCACATGCCATGACAGATTTCAAGTTAGCTGCAGCATTGATTAATAGATTTCACCATAGAATTAGGGACAGAGAGGATGCAGAGCTAATTCTTAATATTGTCAATACTAATCTATATAGAAACAATGAACTTGCAGACTTTATAACTGAAAATAATTTAAATAGAAGGCGTACACAATTTCAAAATATAAATGTAAATATTCATGATATTTCTTTTCCGAGATTAGAATATGAAGAATTGATATTTTTTGCATGTGGTACTTACCAATTAAAGCAAGCCAGGTCATACTATGGTGAGCATATTAGAGGAGATGGGTCCTATAGTATAGAAGTGTGCAGGGAAGGAAGCAGCAACCTACTGGAAGGACTCTCTTCGGCTGAAAATGGTCATAGGTTATTACGAGCCAAAATTAAAAGCAGGCATATCAGCCGAAAAGTATATCTATATATATAAAATTCTCGTGTCACAGTTTTCGTTGCCATACTCCTCCGAAACGGCTTGACCGATTTTGATGAATTTTTTTGTGCTTATCCGGTATCTATGAGAATCGGCCAACATCTATTTTTCATCCCCCTAAATGTTAAGGGTGGACCACCCCTAAATTTTTTTTTTTTTTTTTTTCAGACAAAATTTTTTGTTTTAATTTTTTTATGATACAGCATACAAAAATACCTACAACCCTAAATTTTCACCCCTCTACGATCAACCCTTATTTTTTAATAGCCATTTTAGTTATTTAATCATTTTTCCTCTCCGGTCGAAAACTGATCAATCGTCATTTAATTAGTTATCCCCGCCAGATGTCTACAGGTGTCATTTCTGACCCAGTAAACAGCACGGAGTAGGGATGAGAACGAAGCCGGTCTCCTTTCTTTCTCACTCCCTACACAGTTGTTGGCCATCATTATTGTTTATGCATCAAGTGTATTAGTAACGTTGACAATTATTATTTTGCTATCTCAGTGTAACTCTCATATTAACTTTTAATCATTCCTATTTTATAAATAATAATTAAATTATCAATTTTGAGTGTATTTTGCTCGATTAGTTAATCAAGTGATTTTTTAACCTCAAAAGTACTCAACACGTGACACGAACTTCCAATAACAACGGATTCTGTGTTGTAAGTATATTTTTTTTATTTATATCGAAAATGTTGTTGATCTTATAAAAATGTAAGTTTAATTTGATTTTATTAAAAACATTTAATTGAACAATTAAGATTTTCATTGTTTCCAAAAAATCAATCGTTATGAATCTTTATTATGAAATGTCAATGGAAATATTGGTTGTATGAAAAAAATATAAAAGCTAGTGTTTTCATAAAATTTAATTTTTTACTTTCGTTTGAAAAAATTTTCTATTAAACTTATATTTTTGTTATAATTACATAAATTAAAACTAATCATTTCAAAACTGCTGCAAAAATCCTGGCCCTAATTATACTTTTAACATTTTTCATCATTATATAATTTCATTAATTCTATTTATGTATGTTTTGTACAGTGAGCAATGCCAAGAAAATGCAAAGGGGCTGATTTGAACCGCAGTACAAGTAAAGCTCGAAACTTGCGAAATAGTAGATCCGAAAGAACAGAAGAACAAATCCAGCAACAAAATACTGATGCACGTGTCAGAATGGCGCAATTGCATCAAGAAGAGCCAGAAGATACACGAGCTGAACGCAATGAAGTCAGAAGATTAGAACAACAGCAATCACGCCGTTTCACAGTCAATAGACGAAGAACAAATGACCAACAACGACAACAGGTACATCGAGCATTTATATCTGATTCATTCCTGCGTCTAGCATTCCAGTATGAGCCCGATATTGAATATTATGCTCATTCAAAAGTGGTAATTGGTGCTATGGACAAGGAATGTCCGCATCGTCATGCTCTGAAATTCAAAAATGAGCCAGCTGGGATGTGTTGCGCGTCAGGAAAAGTGCAACTACCTGAAATTGAAACACCACCTGAACCATTGAACGGCTTACTTATCGGCACGGATCCAGATTCTAACGTGTTCCTGAAGTCAATTCGAAGATTCAATTCATGCTTTCAAATGACATCGTTCGGAGCAACAGAAATAATTCGAAATACTAATGCAAATGGTCAACAATTCAATTCTACATTCAAAATCAGAGGCCAAGTTTATCATAAAATGGGCTCACTGCTGCCAATGCCAAACGAACCACATAAATACTTACAAATCTATTTTATGGGCGGCGAGGATTCCGGAAGCGCACTTGCCAATCGCGTGAATGCACGTTGTGATTATAATAACCTTGATTCACTTTATGCCAGGCGCATCGTCAGCGAGCTAGATGCTCTTTTGAACGAGCACAACGAGTTGTTGAAAATATTCAAATCACATATGCACCAATTACAAAGCGATAATTACGCTATCGTCATTAATCCTGATAAAACACCAGCTGGAGAGCATATTCGTAGATTCAATGCACCCGTTCTTGATGATGTTGCTGAAATCATGGTTGGCGATTGTACAGCTGCACGAGAAATTGTGATTCGTAGAAGAAATAATATTCTTCAGTTCATTGCTGACACACATCGTTCATATGACGCCCTCCAATATCCGCTAATATTCTGGAAGGGCCAAGACGGATATTGCATAAACATAAAACAACGAGATCCCGTATCAGGTACTTCCTTCATTATTAATTTGATCATTAATCATTTAACAAAACAATTAAATTATTGAACGTAATAAATTTAAATAAATTTTTATGAACAAATATTACAGGAGCTGAAACAAACAAGAACGTTAGCTCAAAGGATTATTATGCGTACCGATTAATGATTAGACGTGGCCTGGACAACGTCATTTTACGATGTCGTGAGCTTTGTCAACAATTCATGGTCGACATGTACGCGAAGATTGAGAGCGAACGACTACGATACTTAAGATATAATCAACAAAAGCTGCGCGCGGAAGAATACATTCATTTGCGAGACGCTATCAACAACAACGCCGACGTCGCCGAAATTGGTAACCATGTCATTTTACCATCATCGTACGTAGGCAGTCCACGTCATATGCAAGAATATATACAGGATGCTCTGACTTTCGTGCGCGAATATGGACGACCATGTTTATTTATCACGTTCACATGTAATCCAAAATGGCCAGAGATCACATCTTTGCTACTGCCTGGCCAAAATTCAATACATCGCCATGACATTACAGCACGTGTGTTCAGACAAAAGTTGAAGTCTTTAATAAGTTTCATTACTAAATCACATGTATTCGGTCCCACACGTTGCTGGATGTATTCGGTTGAGTGGCAAAAGCGAGGATTACCTCATGCACACATTTTGGTTTGGTTCATCGACAAAATCCGTCCTGAAGAAATCGATAGTATCATTTCCGCAGAAATTCCAGATCCATCCACTGACCAACTGTTGTTTGATATTGTTACAACAAACATGATTCATGGTCCATGTGGTACTCTTAATAGTTCATCGCCTTGCATGGCTGATGGAAAATGTACTAAAAAATTCCCTAAAGATATGAAAAAGCATACGGTCACAAATGTCGACGGATACACAATATATCGTCGAAGAAATCCTGAAAATGGCGGACAATCATTTATTAAAAATATCAACAACACAGACATTGATATTGACAATCGTTGGGTGGTGCCATATTCGCCTCTGCTGAGCAAGACATATAATGCTCATATTAATGTTGAGTTCTGCAGTTCTGTGAAGAGCATCAAATACATTTGCAAGTATGTCCATAAAGGCAGTGATATGGCTGTGTTTAGAGTGGAAAATACTAATGTGAATGCTCCTCCAGTAAATAAAAACGATGAAATTACGCTCTACCAAATTGGTCGGTACATCAGCTCCAATGAAGCTGCTTGGCGTATCTTTGGTTTTCCAATTCATGAACGGGATCCAGCAGTTGTTCAGTTAGCCATCCATCTTGAAAACGGTCAGCGTGTATTTTTCACGAACGAGACAGCGATTGATCGTGCAATAAATCCACCTAAAACTACACTCACTGCATTTTTTGAATTGTGTAATCGTGCGGATGATTTTGGTGCTTTTGCACGAACATTACTCTATTCACAAGTACCACGCTATTTCACATGGACTCAAACAAAAACATGGATGCCCCGCAAGCAAGGCTCACCAGTCGCTGCATGTCTCAATTTATTTAAATCAAACGCCTTGGGGCGATTATTTACAGTCAGTCCAAGACACACTGAGTGCTTTTATCTTCGACTGCTGTTGGTTAATGTTACTGGCCCATTATCATTTCAAGATATACGTAAAGTGAATGGGCAACAATATCCAACGTATAAAGATGCATGCCTTGCACTCGGCTTGCTGGAAGACGACAACCAGTGGGAGTGCATGCTTGCTGAAGTTGCATTGAACTGTACAGCAATACAAATTCGTCGACTATTCGCTATAGTGTTGACTACATGTTTCCCAGCCCGAGCACAGATATTATGGGAAAATCACAAAGATTCAATGACTGATGATATATTGCATCAACATCGTATACGATGCCACGATCCAACCATAACATTCAGCGACGAAATGTACAATGAAGCATTGATTGCTATTGAGGATCTTTGCATTGTCATTGCCAACTTACCACTTAGTAATTTCGGTATGAATTCGCCAAATCGAACTGCATCTGATTTAATGAATACTGAAATGAATCGTGAACTGCAGTACAGTACTGTAGAAATGGCAGCGATTGTTGCCCGCAATGTCCCACTAATGAATGAGGAACAAAGAACCATTTATGATCGCATTATGCTCGCAGTTTCAGCTGGACAAGGTGGGTTCTTCTTTTTGGATGCACCGGGTGGAACTGGCAAAACATTCGTTATTTCGCTAATTCTTGCTGAAATACGATCAAATAATGGCATCGCATTGGCCGTTGCATCATCGGGCATTGCAGCAACTTTATTGGATGGAGGTAGAACAGCACATTCAGTATTTAAGCTGCCACTAAATATTCAGAATAACCCTGACGCAGTATGCAACATTAAGAAACAATCGTCCATGGCCACTGTGCTGAAATGGTGTAAAATTATTATTTGGGATGAATGTACTATGGCACACAAACATTCACTTGAGGCGTTGAACAGGATATTGAAAGATATTAAAAACAGTGATAAACTATTTGGCGGAACTCTGTTGGTCCTTTCAGGTGGTTTCAGACAAACACTCCCAGTCATTCCACGTTCAACATACGCCGATGAGATCAACGCTTGCTTAAAATCATCTCCATTGTGGCGTAATGTTGAAAAATTACAGCTAAAAATAAATATGCGCGTTCAAATGCTTCAAGATCCATCCGCTGAAACATTTTCAAAACAACTCTTAGATATCGGTGATGGAAAAATTGCTATAGATGAAACTGGATACGTAAAATTACCGACCGATTTCTGCATAATCGCTGATTCGCAAGATACTCTCATTGAACAAATATTTCCCGATGTACACACACAGTACATAAATCATGAGTGGCTTGCAGAAAGAGCGATTTTAGCGGCAAAAAATGTAGACGTTGACAATTTTAATCTGAAGATACAAATGTTGTTGCCAGGGAACTTGGTATCATATAAATCTATTGATACAATTTGCGACGACAGCGAAGCAGTAAATTTTCCCACAGAGTTTTTGAACTCACTGGATTTGCCAGGCATGCCACCGCATAATTTACAATTAAAGGTTGGATCTCCAATTATCTTGATTCGTAATTTGAACCCGACCCGGCTGTGCAACGGTACGCGATTAGTCATTCAAAAATTAATGAAAAACGTGATCGAAGCCAGGATTTTAAATGGCAAGTTCAGAGGTGAAAATATACTCATACCACGGATTCCTATTATACCTACAGATGTGCCAATTCAATTCAAACGTATTCAGTTACCGATTAGATTGGCATTTGCAATGACTATCAACAAATCCCAAGGTCAAACGATGTCTGTTTGTGGATTAGATTTGAGAACACCATGTTTTTCACACGGACAATTATACGTGGCATGCTCTCGAGTGGGTAAACCATCCAGTTTGTTTGTGTTAGCTAAAGATGGACTAACAAAAAACATTGTTCACGCTATAGCATTAAGAGATTGATATTGTTTAATATTGTTACTGTCGTAATTGTTTAATTAATGATATATAATTTTAAGGAATAAATTATAATAACTTAAAAATAATGTTTGCCTTTTGTTGATTTTATATTCCTCCATCCTTCACAGCGCTCCATGCTTATTTCACGCATATACCACATACATACAATATACACATTCTAACATACATACATACTTACAATAAGTAAGCTATTTTTTGTCTACACTAGAAATTGCTAGGAAATTATTTATATGGCAAAACAACGTTTGCCGGGTCAGCTAGTTATTTTTATATTATATATGATACTAATAATATGATAAGTAGGGAATCGATAAAACAATATACTTGTAATTGTATTGTAGGCCGAAGGACAGTAGGTTGCTGCGCACATGTTATGACAATAGTTTGGTATTAAGCTGGGCACGGTATCAAAATAATGTAAATGCACCTGCCCAGTTTTTAGATAATATATTACTCACATATGACAGTGATTAATTTAAATAAATCATGAGTAAAAAAGTTTGTTTAATTTTATTAACATCTTTTTATCAAATATTACATAATGAAAAAAATCCTCTACTGGTAACTGGATACAAAATAATTATAATATTCTGGTAGTAATAAGTACAAGCTTTTGAACCCCTGTCAAATTTATATTAATATTAGCTGTTCACGTTTAGCCGAAGAGCCCATACAAGTGGACATTGTCCTTTGATTAAGAACTATCAGCTAAACATTTATTTGCACAAAACATTACATTCAAATTACACAAAAGGTTCACATAAAACTTTGTACCAGTATGGCAGTAAATCACCTTTGGACGTAAAAGGGACCTTTCAAACGACTTTGGAGACGAAAGGACAATCTGTGCGAGCGTTCGTCTATGTGGTCAATGGTGGATCTAGAGATTTACTTGGAAAAGAAACTGCCATTTGTCTAGAATCTAGACGAGTGAACCTAGACTCTAGGTGTAGTGAGAATACAATACATGAAATAACGCAAACCGTTTTCAAAATTCAAGGACTTTCTTCTTGAAATCCCAGTCGATGAAATTTGCAAACCTGTATCACAGCCCTATAGAAGGATACCAATTCCTATTGAGAAGAAAGTTCAGTAACAAATACAGGAATTACTGGACGTTGATATTGTTGAGGACTAAACGGTATCGAAGACAGGGTCCGTTCTACTACGACACCAAGTATTGATACTGGAGCGTAGCCCTAAATTGTACGTCGTGCTCCAATAAATAATCAGGGGTGTGTGATGAAACAGAAAAAGTTATGTGGGTACTTTCAAAATTATTAAATTCGGGGTCTAATAATTTTTACCTTTCTTCTTTTGAACCGAGCGTTCATTGTTTTGGTTTATGGTGTCTGAGGTAGACCGCGCTAAAGTTTTACAACTGGGACGATTGAGAAGGTCGGGTAGATTGTTGTTTGGGGGATGACGCGAGGAATTCGCTTAATGAGTGTACCACAAACGATAGGAAGTGAAGTAATTTTACAACCGAGTTTCAAACATTGTGTCCTAAAGAAAATGGCGTAGCTTGGGTTTTGTTCAATGTTATGAATAAAAATTGAAATGATTTTTCTACCTACGTTGAATTTGCACGTAAATCTTTAAGGGGGAGGGCGATATACACCCTTAGAATATATGCTGTTGAAAAGCAAAATTATAATTTCAGCCTATTGGGGGGATGTGTTTTGGGGGGTTGTTTTATAGGTATATTACTCCATAGTGGCTACGCGCCTTTACCGAGACGGCGTGTGTATTGGGAAAACAACGAAGCTGCAAACAAAGTTTTTATAGTCTAGTCGATGAGACGAAACCGCTATGAACAAATATTTAGGTATTTTCAACAATTAAAAGAGAAGAAGATTTAAAAACTCAAAAAGAGAAAGACAAAGTTGTATCTGGCGCAATAGTAAAAAAATACAAGTTATGGAGAATTCACAATAGTGCTATATCGTATAAAAGACTTCAGAAATCTAAAAACTAACCTCTATTGCCAACGAAACGCACTCGTCTGACATATATTGCATCAGAACATCGTAATATAGATCAAAATTTTATGAAAATGATGAAACAGTCGAAGATAAGACTTTCTGTCGTTTACGTTGTGGGACCTACATTACCTACCACACGCAGCGTTCATACATAACATGAAGCATAAGACCGTCGCGAGCCGAAGGCGCGCGGTTACTAAAGCGTAGGAGCACATACGCCGAGTTTTGTATGGACGCAGACAGGCGCATATTTATATGGCACCCCCCGCGGTGACGGTGCGCCCCTCACCTCTTGTACAATTCGTAAGAAATAATTATTATTCTTACATACTCACTCGCTATTGGTAGAAAAGCCAATGTTTTGATTTGTACATAATTTTACTAAAGATTTTTATTTTTAACATAGCCCTTCTGATTGGTAAATCAGTAATTAAATTATAACTCACATTATAATCCAATTTCATTGGTTATAATGTGAAAGTTTTTATTGGAGACGAAATTCTGTAAATATTGTTTATTGGTTATTTATAATTGTCATTTTTGTATGTATGTACGGTAAGAGTGAATAATTGAAGATTATTAATAATTAACTACTATTATTAATAATTACCGAAAGTCGAGGTTAACCCTTAATTTGATTTTGTTCACTGTGAGAAACATATGAGAAAAAAAATGATTTCGTTATATTTTTACACCAAATTCGTATTTTTTGTAATATTATCATACCGTATATAATATTTTTTAATAGTAAAAACATAGTCTACGCACCTGGCAACACTTTTACTTGTCATTGTCAAAGCAAAATGTCGGCGCCTCGCGGGTCGTCTATGTTCCGCAAGGTAAATATAAAGATTTTACTTGATTTTCTATTGTTTCAAGTATTTTAATAATAAAAATATTGGCGTTTGTGCCTATACAGCATGCTCCCTCAGATACCAGTGATAGGTCCGACATGGACAATGAATTGGCAGATCTGCATACTCCAAGTTTAGCTTCCTCATCAGCACCATCTTTAGATTCATCTTTAGAGCGAATGCATATTTTAAGCAGTCCTGAACCTGATGCTGAAGATCATGACACCTTTGATTTTACAGAAACATCATTGCAATTGACTCCAGTTCTACTTCAAATTTGCCCAGCTACACCGACTAGAGAACCGAACTACGAGAACATACCTTCCTTATCTTCTATACCATCTCTTCCGTCTGAAGCCCCTTTATCAACTCCTAAAAGTGCTACCAGGAAAACTCGAGCCCAAAGGCACATTGCACAGTGCTGGCTAAAAGACGAAAGAAAGTTCCGAAATTTGTACTAACCTATAAATGGAAAAAAAGAATGGAGAACCTATAAATGGAGAAGGTTTTTCGGGTAGGTGCAAAAAAAAAAGGAATAACGTTTTTTTAAGTTGCTCCTAATTAAATTCATTTTAAAAATAGTATATGTGAAAGTTATTGGATAATAAGTAATGTTTTAACTTTCACCTACCTGTCAGCACATAATCCTACAAAAATATCCACTAAAGCACCTATATACACCTTTCTGTGAGCTTTGATCCTGCGGCAGCAATATGGAGGCCATCAAGCAGTCAATACAGGATTTGTCTCTTGAATTTCATTCCAAAATGGCAGAATTTCAGCAGAATTTGAGCTCTTCCATACCAGCGGCAAGCCCAACTTCGCACATTGTGGCTCAGTTCAGTGCATTTCGGACTTTTGTACTGAGTGCACTAGAAGGCCTTCAGATGCAGGTTAACATCCTGTCAAAACAGTATGATCTTCTTGACATGAGAAGCAGGAAGAAGATCCTGTTGCTGCATGGTGTGCCCGAGGGAAATGAAGGTGTCTCTACTACAGCCATCAAAATTTTGTCGGAGCACCTCAAAATGCCTGATTTACATCTTGATGACATCAGCCGATGCCAGCGCTTAGGAAAGACATCGGTTAAGCCTAGACCCGTGCTACTCAAATTCCGAGATTATTCATTAAGAAATAAAATCTGGTACGGCAAAACTAGTTTGAAAAACTCTGGCATTACTCTGTCCGAGTTCCTTACTAAATCTAGGCATGAGGCGTTTATGGTAGCTCGGAGACGCTTCGGCATGAACAAGTGTTGGACAAAAGACGGATATATCATAGTTATTGGTCCAGATGGGAAGCGCCACAGTGTTTCTTCTTGTAGTGAACTTGACAACATAGCAAGCGCCTCTGAGGCTCAAACTGTTCTTAAAGCACCCACGACAAGTACAGTCACTGGAGACACCAGAACAAAGCCAGCTACACAGGTTACACGAACGAAGAGAATCGTTAGAAAGTAAACAAACTTTTTTTTTTATCTATCTATTTAGTTCTTTTACTAGCGATTCACTATTTCTATCACTATGATCATTGAATTGCGTGCTAATGTTCTGTACAATCTTGTAATAATGCTTTTACTTCGATTTTACCCACCATTTCAAGAATTTAATAAGAAAACTATTGTTGTTTACTTCCTGCATTCGACATTTTGACAGATTGTCATAGTGACAGAATTTGACGTTTAGTTCAATGGTCGTATTGTAAGATATGTTAGCTTTGGTTTGTGTCACAGATGATATTTTATCATTCTGTGTTCAACGTTTCCTTTCACTCTTAGTATCATAATTTACTTTAAAAATAGCTCATTTTGTTTTTGTTTGCTCGTAACTGTTTTTGGTATATAGTGTATTTATTTTAAATATTTTCAAGCTGACGGGCATGTGATATGAGTCTAGAATAATTATTTTAAAATTGTTTTTCATATTATTATTATTACTATTTATTTATTTATTATTATTATTTATTTATTTATTTTTTTTTTTCTCTTTTGGTAATTATAAATATTTATAGTTATTACTATTATTGTATTTGTTAGTGAATATTTATATATTTTATAATTATATATTGAGCTTTATTTTCTACTAGCGACCCGCTCGCGGCTTCGCCACGTAAACTGCCACTTTCAGTACAATGTCTATAATATTTGATAACATATAGCGATAACTGTTATAGTAAGAAAACGTACGAAATCTGCTATCATAATACATCCACATATATGATGGCAGATTTCGTACATATATATCATCTGGTATATATGTACGAAATCTGTAGATTACTCGTGAAATCATAAAAGATATAGATATAGATATTTGCATTTTTATAATAATAATATTAATGAGTACGGATATATCTAATACAATGTCAACTATATAATAACAAATGGCGCTACCCGTTGCAGAAAACGTAGTGACATCTGTTGTCATATAGATTATATAAATATATAGATTATATAAAGTTTTATAGACCGGTCAAATGTATATTTAATAAATGTTATGCATATTTTATTTTATAATTATTTTGATTAGTGATATTGAAACAAATTTAGCTTCACTCGTGAACTATCGACATAATTTGAATGTTTTTTTTTAATTTTATTTTTCTGCAGGAGTTATGTTGAATACCGGGACGAAAACTATCCCATATGTTGCTCTAACCTCTAAGCTAACTCTATACAAAAAATCATTAATTTCTACCCGGTAGATACCGATATACAAATGATTTACTTATATCGGTTATTTATTTTTTCCAAAAAAACTACATAGGATACCGGGATAAAAACTATCCTATATGTACCTTTGGACTATAAGCTATCACCATACTAAAATTCATTCATTTCTATCCAGTAGTTTTTGCGTGATTGGCGAACAAATTAACAGACAGACAGACAGACAGACAGACAGACAGACAGACAGACAAAAATTCTACTGAGTGGATTTTTGGCCTCTGTTATCGATATATTAATGCACCCAATTAAAATTTTTCTGAAATTTTTCATGTACAGAATTGACTTTTCTACTCTTTTATTATATATAGAGATATATACATACATAAAGTTATTTAATTACATTTAAATTTACTATTAGTACTTGCTTTGTGACTAAACTCAAAATGAACAACGTCGACTTAAATATAGACAGTTCGGAGGACGATACATTTGACCAATGTATATCAATGTCTTCTAACAACAGTTTTTATAGCACTTCTGCACCACTCAATACTACCTTGGACTCGACTTTTTCAAATTGTGCCAAGCACTTTAATGTAGTTCATATCAACGCCCAAAGCATCCCTGCACACTATCCTGACCTATTAGCCTCTTTTGATGTTAAAAATGTGCATGCAATCCTAGTTTCTGAAACTTTTCTAAAGCCTCACTTACCTTCAACTTCCTACTCATTGCCGGGATTCCACCTTATTCGTAACGATCGTACTGGAAAGGGTGGTGGTGGCGTTGCCATTTACTTACGTAGCCAAATACCTTTCTCGATTATTAATAAATCTCCTACATTATACTCAAAAACTTCAGAACATATTTTTATTGAAGTGATGTTCGGCACATCAAAGCTTTTACTTGGCGTATTTTACAGCCCAACACTACATATTAACTATTTTGATGCTTTTGAGTCTCTGTTAGATAGATACACGCCAAATGCGGATCACACCATAATTATGGGCGATTTTAATACATGTATAATTAAAAATGACTCACGAGCTAACCGACTTAAGAATATAATTAATAGTACCATTCTTAATCTTTTACCTACTAACGCTACCCACTTTTTCCCTAACACCACTCCATCTCAGCTAGATTTAATGATCGTTTCTTCCCTTGATCGTATCGCCACTTCTGGTCAACTATGTGCCGAGGCATTTTGGTATCATGATCTTGTATACCTTAGCTATAAAATTCGACCACCAAAACTCAAACCTACTATTATTATGCGCAGAAGTTTTAAAAATTTTAATAATTTAGCTTTTATGCAAGATCTGAACCAAATACACTGGGAAAGTGTACTAAATGCCTCGAGTACTGGTGAGAAGATTGATATATTTAATTCCCTTCTAATCGAACTTTTTGATATCCATGCTCCTTTACGTCCCATTAAACTTAAGCACCTTCCAGCTCTTTGGCTTACGAAAGACCTAAAGAAACTTATGGCGCAACGCAACTCTGCCAAATCTAAATATAAAAGAAATCCTACCGAAGATAACTTAAACAGGTTCAAAAAACTACGGAATCGGTGTAATAAATGTTGCAGAGATGCACAGCGTAATTTTATTCACAAATCCGTCGACAACAGTAGTTCCGCCAAAGTTTGGAGGTTTCTTGATGCAATGGGTATAGGACGTTCACGAAATACTGCTGTTTTAAGTGACGACATTGATCTTGATGGCATTAATAAATATTTTACGAGTGTTAGCTTGTTAGACCAATACACTAAAAATGACACCATCAAATCTATCCCCTCTATACCCTGCTTTTCTCCTTTCTCTTTTAACCCTGTTTCCAACCAAGACGTGAAAAAACACCTGCAAGCTATTAAATCTGATGCCATTGGTAGCGATCGAGTCAGTCGGAAGATGATTCTTTTAAGTATCGATACTGTACTCCCTATCCTCGTCCACAT
This sequence comes from Dryas iulia moderata, assembly GCA_019049465.1. Classification (NCBI taxonomy): domain Eukaryota; kingdom Metazoa; phylum Arthropoda; class Insecta; order Lepidoptera; family Nymphalidae; genus Dryas; species Dryas iulia. The sequence goes on from CM032442.1 coordinate 9,311,686, forward strand.
TTTCAATCACTCTCTCTCCACGAGTACTTTTCCAAAGACCTGGTGTCAGGCGATAGTCATCCCTATTCCTAAAATATCTAACCCATCTTCCTTTACAGACTATCGACCAATCTCCATCCTCCCGTTCCTGTCCAAAGTTTTAGAACGCATAGTCCATCAACAACTCTCATCTTTCCTGACCAAAAATAATATTCTATCCCCCTTCCAGTCTGGCTTCCGCTCTGGGCACAGCACTGTCACGGCATTAAATAAGGTAAACGATGATATCAGATTTGGAATCGATAATCAACATGTTACTATTCTTACCCTGTTAGACTTCTCCAACGCTTTTAACACTGTTGATTTCGATATCCTCTTGGCTATCCTCAAATCTATTAGAGTCTCCTCTGAGGCTATTGAATGGTTTTTCTCATACCTAAACGATCGAGAGCAATACATCTGCCTCAATGAAAAAAGATCATCTATCTGCCGTCTTAGTGCTGGTGTGCCCCAGGGTGGTGTCCTATCCCCTCTACTTTTTTCTATTTACATCAATTCCCTTACTAAATTTTTGTCCTTATCCTTCCACTTATATGCCGATGACTTGCAAATCTACACAACCACGGATGTTTGTGACATTGCAAGAGCTATTAGTTTAGTTAATTCCGATCTGCAAAAAATAAGCACCTGGAGCAAGTCATACGGTCTATCAGTAAATCCCAAAAAGTCCCAAATATGTATTCTTGGTAGTCCTAAACAGCTATCGAAGATGCATTTCCCCTCTCTTCCCCCTATAATATTCGACAACAGCATACTGGATTATTGTGATGTTGTGAGGAATCTAGGTATCAAAGTGGATAGTAGACTCTCTTGGGCTCCTCAAATTTCTGAGTTGAGCCGCAAGATGTATTGTGCTATTGGTAGGCTAAAGAGATGGAAGTATCTGTTACCTGTCAAAACTAAAATATCGTTAGCACACTCGCTGTTACTGCCTATTTTGGACTATGCAGACACTTGTTACCTGGATTTATCGCAACAATTGCTCCAAAAGCTGGAACGCTTGCAGAATCTCGTCATCAGGTACATTTTCGGGCTGAAGAAATTTGATCGCATCAGTGAGTATCGTTCAAGGCTTCGATGGCTCTCTATTAGAGATCGTCGAAACCTTCACGCTCTTACTCTCCTTTATTCCATCCTCTTCCACCCTGATTCTCCCTCGTATCTTAAGAACCGCTTCATCTTCCTCGGCTCCAACTCCTGTCTTCCGCTAAGCCTCCGCTCCCAAAACGACAACATGCTTGAGATTCCATTGAGCCGTACTCGCTGTTACAGTGAGTCGTATACTGTCCAAGCCGCGAAGCTATGGAATAAGTTACCACGATTCATAAGACAATCTAAGTCCTTGAATGTGTTTAAAAGTAGAGTTACAAATTATTACCTTACGATGTAGTCTTTATGTGTATGTATGTGTATGTTTTATGTATAAGTAAGTGTATGTATGTGTATGTTCTATGTTTAACCCTTTCAGACCTCGCGTGCACAATTGAGGACATAAAAGTTTTGAGTCTTTTTACTACTAAATTTAAATTTTACGTAAATAAAAACTGTTGTCATCGCTTGCGAACATTCTAAATTATTAAAAATGAAACAACTAGCGGCATCTATTGATACGTGTGTGCACTTCTAAGCCATTTTCGGTCAGTTACCAGCGAAACTTTGAACTGAGTAGGTAAGTCATTTTTATTTTATTGAAATTTCAAGTTTTTCTGCTAGATATGTTTTGAAATAAATATAAATGGATAAGTTATACTATATAGGCAAAGAACAAAGTATTTTACATCAAAATTTTTAGTTATTTGTACAATAAATCGCGAATATTCGTTATGTCCACAAACGTGGACAGTAGGTATTGGTTAAACATTTTTTTCAAAATAGGTACTTTGCTGCTGTTAGTAAATAAAGTTATTTTCTGGTAATAAATGTTATAATTTATTATAAAATTTGCGTGGTAAAGTCTTAAATTGTGTTTATTACAGGTAAATTTATGATCAAATTATAATCATGTTTTCGAGGGATGCTTTGAGAGCTTTGGAAAAGGATAACCAGTCGGAATTTGAGCTATCTTCGGATGATGAGGATGTGGGAAATAATAATAATGTCCCATTTGCGAGACACGTTAGGTTGGGAGCCGATGTAGTAACTCAGAATCAAAGAGAGTACACCCCACTTGACCCCCCTGACGAACAAGAAGACGAAAGTGAAGACGAAGAAAGGTCAGCTTTCAATTACGAGTCCGAGCCTGAGGCGCCAAGAGAGCCGGATATTGTGGAGGGCGAAGAGGAGCAAGTTACGCCGAATGCTGAACTTTTCGATTACCTTACGCCAAAACCGAACATAAAGTGGAGGCATAGACAAATAAATAACACAATACCAACGGATTTCTTGCTACCAATAGCTTTAGAACCCATCGTGCAAGATCCCATTTGTTATTATAATAGATATGTTCCTGTAGAGCTTTTTGAACAAATGGCCGAAATGACAAACTTATATGCAGTACAGTCAGGAAAACCAGGTTTAAGCCTACGTCCAGCTATGAAATTGAAATTTTATTTGGTTTGCACATGGCAACGGGAGTTTTCAACTATCCAGTTTTGAAAATGTACTGGGAAAATCATATTAGCATTCCACTTTTCACTAACAATATGGCAAGAGATAGGTTCTTTGAACTTCGTAACAATCTCCATTTAGTAGATAATATGAAAAAGCCTACTAATTGCACTGACGTGTTTTATAAAGTAAGACCAATCTATAATGCGATCCGAAGCCGATGCTTAGAAATACCGCTAGAAAAAGAATTGTGTGTCGATGAACAAATAGTTCCTTTTACAGGGAAACATTCTGCTAAGCAGTACATCAAAGGAAAACCTTGTCCATGGGGAATGAAGCTTTTCTTTTTGTGTGGGAAAAATGGCCGTGCCTATGACTTTATTATTTATCAAAATTCTATTCCAGAATTAGACAGGTCACTGATAAAGAAAGTAGGCTTTGGAGCTGCGGTAGTATTACATCTAATGAAAAGAGTCGGTGACAGTAGAGGTCATGAGTTATATTGCGATAATTACTTCTCGTCTTATTACATGCTCCAAATTTTGAAACACAAAGGCATAATGGCTACCTGCACTGCGCGTGTCAATAGATTTACAAGGCCACCGTTGCTTAGTGACAAAGATATAAAAAAGAAACCAAGGGGTTTTGCCGAAGAGATTTGTAGTACGGATGGAGATGTCACCATGGTGAAATGGCTTGATAACAAACCAGCCAACTTAGCTTCCAATTTCGTTGGTATAGGAGAAAAAGATATGGTGAAAAGATGGTCCAAAACAGAGAAGAGATTTATAGAAGTCGAGAGGCCTGAAATTGTAAAAAAGTACAATCACGCCATGGGAGGGGTAGATCTCCTTGATCAACTTATGAGTTATTATAGAACGTTTATAAAGTCAAAGAAGTGGCCTTTGCGTATGATATTCCACGCATCAGATTTGGCAGTTGTTCAAGCCTACCGCGAGTATGATATGGATTGTGACTTGCTTGGGATACCAAAAGCAAAACGGCTCGCACTTCTTCACTTTCGTCGACGCTTAGCTGAAAGTTTAGTTCTTCGAAACAAAATATCAGGTGCTAAAAGGGGTCGTCCAAGTAGTTTGAGCAGTCCTTTACCAGTAGTTCTTCCTAGAAGACCAGGAGAAGTACGTCCGTCAACTGAAATTGCTCGAGATGGTATTGGTCACTTTCCAGCTCATGACGATGGTTGTGGAACGCGCTGTAAGTTAACGGGGTGTAAAGGGAAATCCCGCATCAAATGCATAAAGTGCAAAGTGCACTTATGTCTGACTAAAGACAAAAATTGCTTCCTAAGTTTTCATACCTAAGTAACTAAAGTTCCTATTATTTTGTTGTCTTTTTAGAAGATTTTTTATGTTGTTTTATTTTGTAAGAAGATTTATTTTTGTTTTGAAGATGTTTAATTATTTTTAGTTTGAATTTCATACTTTTGTAATAATAAAAATGGCCAAAATCAAGCTATTTGTTATTTGTTCAATTATACCCATACATCAGTTATTATAATCACTTAGGCCGAATGTCCACATTTGATCACATAAAGAAAACATCAATTTTCTCGGAAAATAATCTAATAATCAATTTTTTTTTTGTTTTTCCATGCTCAATAGGCGAATATCTAACTGAAATAAAATCGGCTCAAACAAATTCTAAAAAATAAAAAATCAGGTCTGAAAGGGTTAAGTAAGTGTATGTATGTGTATGTATGCATAATGTATATATTTATTATATGTGTGTATTTTATGTATTCTATGATATGGTGTATATATGTAGGTTTAAAATAATACTATATAGTATTCTATGTTTTGCTCAGAACGCACTTTGCCCGCTCTTGTGCTCTGTACTCCAATAAGTAGGTTGCCTGGAAGAGATCGCTGTAAGTGATAAGGCCGCCTTTTCATACAATGATTTATATATAAGATCTTCTTGTGTAAAACTGTAAAATTATTTGTGTGAAATAAAGAGTTTTTTATGTTATGTTATGTTATGTTAAAGCGTCACCTTCCGTCACCAAGCTACAATTGAAGAAAACCAAGACCATAATATAATGAATGCCTCTTTCCTGCCCACTGCAGATTCCCTAGAATATTTTAATTTATTTTTTTCTTCAGACATTGTGACTGATATTACCGTACAGTCAAATCTATACTCTGTTCAAAAAACTGGCAAATCTATTCAAGAGACAGAAGACGAAATGCGTGATTTTATAGCTATCCATATACTTATGGGTATTGTCTCAATGCCTAGTTACCTAGACTATTGGAGCAGTAGATTCCGGTATGCTCCGATAGCAGATCTAATGAGTTTAAAACGCTATCAACAGATTCGTAGATTTCTACACTTTGCTGATAATAGCTTAGAAGATACTGATAGATATTACAAAGTAAGACCAATAGCAGAAAAAATAAGAAAAAACTGTTTGCTGCAAGAAAATGAAAACAAATTTAGTATAGATGAGATGATGATTGCTTATAAAGGAAGAAAGGCAGGCAACAGAAAGCAGAACATGAAAGATAAACCCAACAAGTGGGGATTCAAAAATTACGTGCGAGCTGGAGTAAGTGGCATGATTTATAACTTTATCCTATATGGAGGAGAAGATACATTCCGTTTTCATAAATTCACTGAACAAGAAATTTCAATTGGGTTTGGGGCACAAATTGTAATAGCTCTGTGTCAATCTATTCAAAGAAAGCCAGACACCATATTTTGTGACAATTTTTTTTCATCGCCTGAGTTATTTTATATTTTAAAAGAAAATTATGGCGTATTTGGTTTAGGTACGATTCGTAACAATAGAACCAGGGGAGCTGAATCTATTTTGCCTAGTGAAAAGGCAATGAAAAAGAAAAAAGAGAGGAGCTTATTCACAGGTCGTATGTGACAAAACCAAGCTGGCTCTCGTTCGCTGGAACGACAATAAGCCTGTCACCCTGATAAGTTCATTTGTTGGATGCACACCTGTGCATAAAATAAAGAGATATTGTAAGGTAGAAAAGCGAAAGTTAGATGTTGACTGTCCTCAAATAGTAAGGGAGTACAATAAACATATGGGGGGTGTAGACCTGGGTGGTATGTTAGTATCTCTTTATAAAATACCGTTCAAGTCTAGAAGATGGTATATAGGTATATTTTGCCAGTTGTTAGATATAAGTATAAATAATTCATGGATTTTATATAAAAAAAATACTAACGACAGAAAAAAAATGTCTTTGAAAATATTTCGGCAAGATCTATATCTAAATTTAACAAAAAAGAACCGGTCTGTACGTTCTCACTCTATCGTTGAAAATTCAACAATAAAGAACCCTAAGTTACCCAGGCCCATTAGCCCCATACGTTTCGACAATATTTGCCACTTTCCTAATACAAAAGAAGACATGGGGAGGTGCAAATATTGCCTAAAAAATACTACTGTGTACTACATGAAATGTAATATAAGACTCTGTTTTGTTACGGAAAAAAATCTCGTAATTGTTTTCTCAATTTTCATACAAAATAATACAAAGTTTTTTGTGAAATGCTAGAAGAGGCTCTATTATGTTATAAAAGATATTTTGTTGTCTTTGTTTTTTTTTTTATATAAATAAAAATATTTTGTAAACCGCACTACTTGTTTGAATGTGTACCCTAATTTGATTATGTTCATCACAGTAAACATTACAATAAAGTGGTATTTCTCGACAGATTTGGCAATGTTCACTCTGATGAACATTGGTTTCCTGGAAACCTGAAGGTCGCAACATTTTTTTTTTATTATCTTCTGGATACCTTACTACCCTACACTTATAAATATACATAAATTTTACATATATATAACACATTGAACCTCTACCAAATTAAGGGTTAAAGTGATAAATTAATCACATTTGTCGATTTTATTAATAATTTAACCCTAGTAGTGATAGTGTAGTGAAATGTAATAAATGGGCAAGGGTTGCGGGGCGGGACGGTGTGTGCGACGTGCGAGAGGCGCGGTGGGGATGCCACTCGAGCGAGGGAACAGCGTAGGTGACGCGACAGTTGGCTCGTTGTTATTGTTTCCAAAGCACGCACGCGTTATTTGTTGTTGCTGACGTAATATTGGGTAAACTAACTTTGAGATTGAGATTTAAAAATTACACTGGTATATATGTTGCGGTAAATCTGATTGATTGAGATTAGTTACTCATCCTTACTGAAATCATAATAAAAATAAAATAAATACGGCACAAAAAAATATATCACCCGCAGGGTGCCAATATTGGAGTGGACAAAAAAAAGTACGCACTTATGAAAAAAACCAAATAAATGATCATATCCCGTTTGTAATATTTTGTATGACCACCTTTTGCTGCGAAAACAACCTCTGGACGTCGGAGCATAGTTTCAACAACATTAATTAATATTGCCGATCGATTTTTCCCAGGTCTTCAGTCAAAGATTCGAACAACTTCTTTTTATTCGACACGTCACTTTTATTGACGTTCTGGTCTAAAATTGACCATAAATTTTCATTCGGACTTAAGTCCGGTGATTGCACAGGCCAGTCCAACAATTTATTTTGGAAGATCGGAAAGAAATTATTTTTCCGAGCCACATGTTTTGGATCGTTCTCTTGTTGGAAGATGAATTCATCTTCTTCATTCTTCTTTCAGCGACGATTCTTTTAAAATTTCATTGGTTATATCTATATAGACATCGACCGTCATAATTCTCTATATATAGAGCACGTATACGTATGAAATTGACGACTCCAGACCAGGCAAGACACCTCATAACTAATACACTACCTCATCCGTATTTGACTATCTTATGAAAATTTTTTTTGGAGAGCTGTTCCGTCGGTTTGCACCAAACTCATGTCATGTCGTTCATGACCAAATAAATAAAATTTGCTTTCATTACTCTAAATACTTTTTTCCAAAAGGAAATCGGTTTATAAACGCGTTTTTTTGGCGAATTCAAGGTTCTTGATTTTGTGCATTTTGCGAATCGGAAAGTGACATTGTGTGAAACTGTTGTTTAAGTCCGCTCGTTGATGTCTCTTCCGAATCATACGATCACATACATTCAAGAGAGTATTCTCGAGTATTGCACGCCAGGTTAATGGAGGATTTATATTCACCTCTTCGATTATTCTACGATCATCCACCGCAAGGATTTTTGTATTACTCAACCTTCTCGCAAGTGTTTTCGCACGGTACCTTCACTTATTTCACATTTCCGGCCAATTTGCCCTTTCGAAATACCTATTTTTTTGACTTTTAACGCCAGTTTTCTATTTTGAATAAATATTTTCGGCCTTACAGATAACTCGCTGAAAAATTGTGAAATTCTCACGTTTACATTCTATTTGCCTTGCTAAACTTCGTTGGGAAAAATCGCATCGCAGTCACTCTTGACAATATGACAAGCTTGGGTGCGTACTTTTTTTTGTCCAGCACATAAGAGGCAGGTTTTAACGTTTAAACGCCGACGCCGCCGACGAGTACACATCGGCTCCACGAAAAATAATTACTAAAATTTAAAATTTTAGAGCCGCGCGTGTGTATAGTGTTTATACCTATCGTTTAACTATCTAAAACCAAGGACCTGTGTGCGCAAGCCATCGTCACTCAAAAATCCCGGAAAAAAAGGAAAAAGGATCCATTCAAGATCAAGCCTACATTATCGGTACACGGGTGCAAAAGCAAGAAAGAAACGAGTTGCATATTCTGTTGAGGACACCCAGTCAACACCAGGATCGATAAATACGCTCAAGAAAAGAAAAAAATTAAAAAAAACAACATTCGGATATTTATATAAATAATATAAAATTTATATAAATTCACGGCGATCACGCGACAAATTGCAACCAGTATATAACCCAATGACCCAGATAATTAAATTACGCTGCATCAAGCAATAACTGCCATACGAGACGTCAAGGTCAAAGCCCGACGTCATAAGTAAATATTTTCTGGGATTATAATTGAAGCCAGTTAGATTAGGAGAACTACGTCCAAATCCTCCCTTTACACAGTGACGTCATTGGAATCGGCGCAACGGTCTGCATCAGCAAACACATCACCAACGCAACAGTTCTTAAGAATTCGAGATACGCAAATCATCAGCGGAACCAAAGAGAGTCCAGGTATTTTGTAAATAAATAAATTATAGAAATTACCAACATTGCAAATTGTAATTTAACATATTTAATATAGCTTAGTCGTTTATAAGTATAAGTAGTTATTTAATACAGAATGTCTTCGCAAGGTAAAAATGTCACGCGTCCCAAATCTCCCCTCCCCGCATCCTCTAACATTAAACCCCTTGTAGGATCAGGATCGCTTCGAATTAAATCTTTAAGGGACAAATTTACAAAACCCAAAACTCACCAATCCCTTAAGTCGTTGCCAACGGCTGTAAATCGGGAGAAAGCAAGCGAAAAATCAGACCTCATTATCGCTTCGGAACCAATGCCATCCGTTGTTTGGGAACAATGCTGTATTTCTCCACCTCGTCCCATCCAGGACGAAGAGGAAATAGAATTAAATCCGTCCTTCTGCGACGAATTGGTGCGTCGTCGTAGTCTCCTGATAAACACCGGGAAAAGGATAGGCGTTGAAATGGATATGGCCACAAGAGAAGCAAATGAGATGCTCCTTAAGGGCAAACATGCACTAGAAACAGCCAGCAATATGAAGAGGGAGTACAAGACTGTTGTATTGGAGTGTCTCCAATCACTTTACGAGATAGTTCTTGCTCTTTCTGACTCCAGATCTAGGCACAAGAACAATCTGGAAAAGGAAAAGGCAAGAAATTCTGCTGAGCTAATTGCAGTGGAGAGAGCGCACCAACAGGCGATAAAGACAATGTACAAGGAATTGGTAGATCAATTAAAAATGGCAAGAGAGGAAATCACTCAGTCACATAAGGCGACCACTGCTATACGGGAGTGGCTGAGCTACGAGACAAGGGAGCCCTATAGCCAAATAAGTGATATTCAAAAATGTGTGAAGGTTTTAGAGACACATCTCAAAGTAACAGAAAATAAAAAGTTAAAACCGACAAAGGATGTTGAGTTAGAACAACTTCGTAAGGACCACGTTGATATTAAACTTAGCGTGGAGAAAATGTCCAACCAGCTCGATGAAATGAGAAGGTTGCACACAAAGACCCAGGAAAAGACCACGGCTAATTGGACGGGCACAAATGAGACTCTCGAACCCCTTAATGCACAGCCGGCCACCGAACATGCCAGGCATATAGAAGATCATAAACAAATTAAAAATCAACTTGGTACAATCCTCTCTGAAATCAAAACACAGAAATCGCAAAAGGCTGCACAAAAGAGAGAACCTTTCCCTCACCTGCCGGCTCTTGCCATAAAGGAGCACCTGCAGCCAATAACGGAGGGACTCGAAGCAGTCACATCTGAATTGAAGACGCTGAGACAAGAAAAACATCCGCTACTGCCTGCAGATGTAACACTTGATAGAGAAATGTCTGAAGCAATGAAAACGAAAACATCATCGGCATCATACGCCAAAGTAGCAAAGAAGACTCCACCACTAAAACCAAACCATACTTTGATTATATCATCTACCAATCCGCAAAACACTGGTGATAAGGTGATAGAGAAGATCAGGGACGCTCTCGACACTAAAACATCTGGTGCGAGAGTGGATCAGGTGAGGAAAGATCGCAACCAAAAAGTTATAATTCGCTGCAGCACGAGAGAAGATTTAGATCTTGTGCATAAAAGAGTCAAGATGGACAAAAATCTCAAAGCGGAGGTTGCAAAGGCCGGCAATCCACAGATAATAATTAGGGACGTGCTTTCATATCTAAAGGATTCGGAAATTGTAGAAAACATCCTTGTTCAAAATAGGCATCTTTTGAACGGTGTAGATACAAAAGAGAGCACACTGAAGGTTAAATATAGGAAACGAGCCAGAAATCCCCATGAGTGCCACCCTATAATAGAGCTATCGACAAACTTATATCAGAGATTCATAGAGGCAGGAAAAATATATATAGGCTTACAAAGAAGGCCTGTGGCCGATCACTCTCCACTTGTACAGTGTACTAAGTGTCTTGGCTTCGGACACACCAGAAAGATCTGTCAGGAGAAAGACGACCTCTGTAGTTATTGCGGTGGCGTCCACTCTTGGGATAAATGCAACCAAAAGATTGAAGGCAAACCACCTACATGCATTAACTGTGCCGAGATCAAAAACAAGAATGTGAACCTGGAACACAATGCATTCAGCATAGAGTGCAATGAGCGTAACAGATGGGACGCTATTGCGAGATCGAAGATAGCGTACTGCTAAAGGCGCCGAGGAAAACCTACAAGGAGTCTCCCAAATGCTAAATGGCCAAACCCAGCATCTGCGTTTTATTCAAGTAAATCTGCATCGGGCCAAGATAGCAACACTGGAACTGCTTCAAGTAGCAAAAGATACGGGTATTGAATTGGCTCTAGTACAGGAACCATATGTAGGGAAGAGTGGTATCTTAAAAGAGCATCCTGGAACCCGTGTCATACAGTGCACTACAAATAGGCAGCTACCGGTAAAGGCGGCGATCATTGTCTTCGGAAACCGGTTGAAGATCATGCACGACCCTCAGCTGGTTACTGAAACGGAGGTTGCGGTTACGATAGTTGCTGGGAAGATAATCTTTGGAGCAGTATCCGTATATCTGGAGGGAGATAAAGATATCCACCCGTATTTAATCAGAATCAGGCACGCGTGTGAGAGACTTAACACAAAAAACCTAATAGTAGCCGGTGATGTAAACGCATGGAGTCTATGGTGGGGAAGTAGTAAGGAGGATGAAAGAGGGAGAGAATATAGTGCATTCCTAAATGAAATGGGCCTCCATCTCCTGAACACTGGAGATACACCAACGTTTGAGACGCTCAGAAATGGCAAAATGTGCACAAGCGTCATAGACGTTACAGCGTGCAGTCAGTCGTTGCTGGGCAAAATCGACGATTGGGAAGTGAAGAGAAATCTCATATCATCAGACCACAACGCTATAACCTTTAATCTGCGTCTAGGGAGACCGCTTGAATCCTTGAAAGCGAATACCACTCGTATATATAACACTAAGAAGGTAAAATGGTCTGATTTTGCGGCACATTTTAAGAGTCAGTTGATGAAAAGGGGAATAAATCTCGACTCCATAAGGAGATCGGAAACACCAGCCCAATTAGATGCCATCGTATCTTCATATACGGATGCTATGCATAATGCATGTGAGGACACCATACCCAAGCTTAAAGCTAGGAATTGCAATCCAGTACCTTCATGGTGGTCATCTGAACTAGAAGAGCTTAAGAATGACTCTCTAAGGAAAAAAAGGCGTATTAGGAATGCTGCTCCGTCGAGGAGACAATTCGTTATAGACGAGTACCTCCAAGCCAAAACCTTATATGCGAACGAAGTAGAAAAGAGGAGTACGCAGGGCTGGAAAGATTTCTGCTCAAATCAGGATAAAGAAAGTATGTGGGATAAGATTTACAGAGTTATAAGGAATACATCCAAGAGAGAGGAAGATCTTTTACTCAAAGATGCAGAAGGTATAACTTTGACCCCACAAAAATCGGCAGAACTACTAGCTGAAAAATTTTATCCAGATGATGATGTGTTGCTCGACCAGCTAGATCATACACGAATCCGAGAACACACGAATGACGACATGACCAAAGATCTCGCTGAGGATGACCCGCCTTTCACAAAAATGGAGCTTGATACCGTGTTATATAGCCAGAATCCAAAGAAAGCCTCTGGCCCTGATGGATTAACCGCAGACATATGCATCTCGGCAATTAGATGTAATACAGGCGTCTTTCTGGCATTAGCTAACAAATGCCTAGAGTTGACGTATTTTCCAATGGTATGGAAAATAGCTCACGTTGTGATTCTGCGGAAGCCAGGCAAAGAGGACTACAGTCATTATAAGTCCCTTAGACCATTAGGGCTGCTCTCTGTTCTTGGTAAAATCGTCGAAAAACTTATTACCGTACGTATACAATGGCATATCCTCTCAACATTAAATAATAATCAATACGGATTCACTCCACAGCGTAGCACAGAAGACGCTCTGTATGACTTAGTAGGACATATTAAACAAAAAATTGGAGTGAAAAATATGGTTGTGTTGGTATCATTGGATATAGAGGGTGCGTTTGATAATGCGTGGTGGCCGGCACTAAAAGCAGCATTAATAGAAAAGAGGTGCCCCCGTAATCTTTACGCCACGGTCTGCTCGTACCTGACAGACAGAAAGGTCGCAGTTAATTATGCCGGAGAAACATATGAGAAAAAAACAACAAAAGGATGCGTTCAAGGTTCTATCGGTGGACCCACCTTTTGGAACATTATTCTGGACTCGCTGTTAAAGAAGCTGGATAGGGACGGAATATTTTGTCAGGCGTTTGCGGACGACGTGGCGCTAGTATTTGCCGAACACTCTACGCATTTACTGGAGCAGAAAATGAACACCACGTTGGAGACAGTTGTTGAGTGGGGAAATCGAAACAAGCTAAACTTTGGAGCGCATAAAACTAACGCAGTGCTGCTAACGAATAAAATGAAGTATGATCTTCCCTGCCTGTTCATGTCGGGTACCACTATCAACTTGGTCGAGGAAATCAAACTCTTGGGGTTGATAATTGATCATAAACTCACCTTTAAATCGCACGTGGCTGCACAATGTAAAAAAGCAGCAAATATTTACAAACAACTTGCGCGCGAAGCGAGGGTGACGTGGGGCCTTAATCCAGAAGTCACAAGAACCATCTACGTGGCAGTTGTGGAACCCATAATGACTTACGCAGCAAGCGTCTGGTCTCATTCAACTGATAAGCAGATGATACGAGACCAGTTAAACACGCTCCAGCGAGGTTTTGCTCAAAAAATCTGCAGAGCATACAGGACGGTGTCTCTTACATCTGCGTTTGCAATCTCTGGTCTACTACCGCTGGACATTAGAATTAAAGAGCATGCGAGTCTCTACAGAGCGAAAAAAGGTTACTGTAAAAATTACCTTCCACTAGGAAAGGAACTTGAAACGAGTAGTAATTATCTTAACCAACCACATCCATCAATGCAGATTACTACAGATTTTGAGTTGCTGGAAGACTTGAATCCTGAGACCATCACCACACACAACATCAAGGGCCCTCAGATCTTTACTGATGGTAGCAGGATCGAGGGGAAAGTGGGTGCTGCCCTATCTATATGGGAAGGAGGAAAAGAAACTACCAACGAAAAGTTTAGCCTAAATCCAAACTGCACGGTTTTTCAGTCGGAGCTTTATGCCCTATTCAGGGCTACTCAAATTGTGGCAGATAGTGATGAACTAATAGTCAACATCTTTAGTGACTCTAGGTCATCATTAGAACTCCTAAAGAATCCAACTTCTAGCCATCCTCTAGTTATGGAAGTTAAGGAGAACATACGAAAAATTAGGGCACAAGGGAGAGAACTTAGACTTTTTTGGCTACGAGCACACGTGGGTACTGCAGGGAATGAGCGTGCCGATGAACTGGCCAAAAACGCAGCATTCACGAACACTGCCCAAGACTATGATAAAATACCCCTGTCGTATATTAAAAGAGCGATAAGGGAGGAGTCTGTCAGCATATGGCAAGGCAGATATGAAACATCACAGACAGGTTCAGTCACCAAAAAATTCTTCCCGGATATAGAAGTAGCCTATAAAATAATAGGGACAACGAAGCTTACTCCATTACAAGTTCAAATGCTAACAGGACATGGTGGAATAGCAGGATACTTGCATAGATTTAAGCTAAAAGATTCCCCGGGGTGCGAATGCGATAGCAATATAGTGGAATCAGTATGGCATATACTACTGGAATGTCCGAGATTCGCTGCTGACCGCTTTCAACTTGAAGCAAAGATCGAGAAGTGCCTGTCCCAAGTTGAACAGCCAATTATAATGACAGATCCATACTCTAGGAAGCCACTTCTCGACTACGATGAAAGGGCTTTCCGCATAGCTTTTATTAGAAATAGTACATTGGATCCAACAAAATCGCGTGCTCTCTACGCAAATTCAATGCAACCTTTACAGTCTGGCAGCTACATACACGCTGATGACCTAAAGCCCTCCACATGCATACATAAAAATCAAGCCAGAAATACAGACGCCATGATCCCGTTACTGCTACAGGCAGAAATAGGTCAGACGGGATTGAGAACTAAGGGAGTGGCGCTATTTATGGACGATAGCATTGAAAGGTTGGGTATAAGCTTTTGTATGCCCAGAAACAATAAGTTTATTGCAGTTTCACCTGGTCTTGCTGGTTTATTGAACGGGAGCACAAACAGAACGGCAGTACGACGCAAACTGTATGACGCGCTCCCCATTAAGACGGTCGGAAATATCACTTGCCCAGTAGTGCTATCAAAGAATAAGTCTATCATACTACTCGACAGTGATACACGAACGCCATTCCAGCGGGCTCGCGAGATGCTTACGGAAATGGGCAAAATCGTTGGATATGGCGTACGTGTGATTAGTATAGACGCTATGGTGGTCGACTACAACAAAGGTGAAGTAGCGGACCGACTGGGATGTATAAAAGCCTCAGAACAGCATGAGGTATTAGTTTATGAGAACAGAGGCGAAGATCTTAGTTATCTTAAACTCAAGAACTCAGAAATTCCAGCGGAACAACTACAAACAACTCCCACGGCCACAGAAAGTAGCTCAGAGCGGCTTCAGCGTAAGGTCGCAGAGGATCAGGTCAAACTTAAAGAAATAGTACATTTACAGCCTTCCACCGCGAAATCAGCGTGCAGCGCCATTATGTCAGCTATAGGAAATGTGCTACGAAAGAAGAAAATTTCACCAGAGGACAGGCAGGCTGCGTCTGTAGAGAAATTCACAAGGACTTGTGCCAAGAATCCTTCTGTCCCCGCTCGGTCCAGGCCCACTAGAGCGTCAATGAACCAGGTGAGCCCACCTATCTTAATACCTATCTCGGGGCTCCAAGACCACTACAGAAACGCATTCCTCGAATTTCTCGCAGTTTTAAAGGCTACCAAACAAGTGAAGCTTAGAACTTGTGAGGAAATAATGCGTGCCTTTCAAGGCGGATTTTCAATCTTGGATATAAAGCTAAAAGAGGCAGAAGCTGCCATATATAACAATTATACAGCCCTAACCATCAGAGGTACCAAGAAAGATAAATACATGGCGGCTTACAATGCTGCAGTTGGTTTTGTGGAATTGAATGAAGAGGAAACCAGACGAACGGGCAACCTTAAATTCAATACACCCACTAACGATCATATTGTAGTCATAGCTAAATGTACGCAGGTGATGTTGGAAGATAGAATGCTTGAGAAAGCAAAAACTTTTGACAGTATTCTAGACCCCACGTCATCGGCAGCATGGCATATACCCAGGATACAGTGGATCAACGGGGTCCCCGGATGTGGCAAAACAACCTGGATCATAAAACACTTCGACACAGATAGAGACACAATTATCACTACTACAACAGAAGCAGCAAATGAACTTCGGGAGAAGCTTTCGGTACGTATAGGGAGTTTGGTTAAAAGTAGGATTCGCACTATGGCATCAATGTTGGTTAATGGGATGAGACAATCAGAAACGTACAGACGCCTGATTGTTGATGAGGCCCTAATGAACCACTTTGGTGCGATAGTGACGGCTGCTAGAATGACCCAAGCAGACGAAATAATATTGATCGGTGATGTAAACCAACTTCCCTATATTGACCGAGAGAATCTTTTCGATATTTTCTACCGTGCTCCATACCAAATAGCCAATATAACTCAGGATCTAATGTGCACCCATAGAAGCCCCATGGATGTTTCGTACGCCCTACAAGCGATATATACTGGTATATATATCATCCAAGGAGGCAGTACGCTCACTCCGAATTGAAAACATCAAGGTAACACCCGTTCCACGAGACTTAAAAGACACCCTCTACCTCACATTCACTCAAGAGGAGAAGGAATACTTGATGAGTCAGGGATACGGTTTAGAAATGGGTTCAAAAGTGCTGACGATTCATGAGGCCCAGGGTCTAACCACTAGCACAGTTGTAGTAGTAAACACAAAATCATCGAAAATACAGCTTCACGATAGTGTCTCACACGCAATCGTTGCGATAACGCGCCACACCAGCAACTGTTCCTACTACTGTGGTGGTGAGGACGACGCGGTTAAAAGGCTGATAAGAAATGCAACTGGGGCAACGACTAAAGGTATTATGGAATATAATTTAAAGATGGCCATTAAAGATAGAAACGAAGCGGTCATATCCTCTACAATAGCGATAATGCCTTCATTTCCCATTATTTGAATAAGAAATTGTAATATTAATAAAATATATTAAAATAATTATAATATTAATAAATGTTAAGAAATATGTAAAAGATAGTCATATTAATACTTTGTAATAGATGTAAGTTACATTTAATAACTAAGAAAACTGGACTCTCTTATGGTATATTTAATAAACTTAGTTTTAAGCTCTGATATTGTAATCAAATAAGGAATTAATATATAAAAACAAAAAGATTATTTTAAAAAAAGGTACAGACCTTATGTCCGTAGTGGTGTTAATTAAATTGTTAAAAAAAAAAAAAAACGTTTAAATCGTTATTTTACGGGATTCTTGTATTTGCAACCTGTAGCAATGGCAGCATAAAGGCAAAATAATTGATCTTTCGATATAATCACTAAGGGTTTCATTTATATATATTTAAAATAGGAATAGCATATAAAAGAGACACTGAACTGTGCGTACTTTTTTACGTCCAGTACTGTATATTTTTTTTTTTAAATATTTGTGTTTTATATTCAATATATGTATATGTATTTTTATATAACTATATTGAATTATGTATATACAATCTATGTATCTATTCTATTTACTGTGTAATATATTATTACACAAGCATAGAAATAGTCAATTATTGAATTATTGATCCTTCAAAACATTTTAAATTTTTTTTATTTGTACTAACCCGTTTCTGTTAAAACCAAGGTTCTTTCTACAAAGGTTGTCTGGCAGAGATTGCTACCAGCAATAACACCGCCTTTGCACACTCCGTATTATTTTATGATTTATTGTGTACTGTATTCTGTATTGACTTTGTGTGCAATAAAGAGTTTCTATCTATCTATCTATCTATCTACCGACGCTGAGAAAATGGATCAAGATACTGCTGCTCAAGACCCAAAACCTCTGGCTGAGGTAGACCTGGCAGCCATCTCCGTACAGTCACGGATACTACCATTCTGGAGGGACCTTCCACGAGCCTGGTTTATACAATTTGAAGCCGTCGTAGACCCCTTGAAGACGTCCAATGACCAGAAGTTCCGTTACGTCCTACAACAGCTGCAAGCCACGGACCTGCAACACGTCACTGACATCCTATACGACACGCCGGCTACTGATAAATCCGTCACATTGAAGAACCGCCTACTCACTCGCCATATATGAAAAATCCGACGTAAAGAATTTCCAGAAGCTCGTCAGCGGTCTACAGCTGGGAGACCAGAAACCCTCTCAATTGCTTCGCAAGATGCGAGAACTAAGCGCCGGCATGATTACGAACGAAGTACTCCGTATCGAGTGGCTTAATCATTTACCTACTCAGATACGCGTGGTTCTATCAGTAAATACTGAGTCATCGCTCGACACACTCGCCGCCATGGCCGACAAGATGGCGGAATACTCCGGCCCGCGACGATCGCCGCGGTATCGACCGCAACAACAACAACGAACGCCGTATCAACACAAATAGCAATATTATCGAAGCAGCTAGAAAAATTGACGCTAGAAATAAATGAAATACGCGGCCGCTCCACACATCGTCAATACCGTCGCTATCGCTCTCAGTCAAGACCACGATCAAGTTCAAATACACCTAGAAACAAATCATCTGTGAAGCCCTGTGATGCCACGTGGGAACGTAAATATCATTACCGATTCGGCGATAAAGCGAAGCGTTGCGAGTCGCCGTGTTGCCGAAGAAACAAGGCTAACAAGGCAAACTAGCTCCGACATCGACTACGGCGGACCTCGATGTCCCTATTGCAAGTAACCGCTTATGTATCTACGATCGCAACACTCGAGAACGTTTCCTCGTGGATACCGGCGCCGATATATCCGTATTATCAGCATCAAACTATAGAAGCAACACAAAAATCGAAAACGCCTGCAGATTATTTGCCGCAAACAACACACCTATCAAGACGTATGGCGAAAAAACGTTAAGATTGGATTTTGGTTTACGGCGAAACTTTCTATGGACATTCATCATCGCCGACGTCAAAACATCGATCTTGGGAGCTGACTTTCTACGACACTTTAAACTACTAGTAGACCTGCACAAAAAGAAACTAATAGATAAAGTCACCGAACTTTCCGTCGCTATCGAAATTTCCACAGGCGCTGAAAAAGAAACAGAAACGGTACACGTAATCGGCACAAACCAAGCCTATTACCACGTACTAAAGCAATATCCAGATGTACTACGACCCATGTCACTCAAACAACCTTCAAAACATAACGTCGTCCACCATATCGAGACAACTGGCCCGCCACTCTACGCCCGTCCGCGTTCACTTCCACCGGACAAGTACAAAGCTGCAAAGACTGAATTCGAGAACATGCTGGAAATGGGCATCTGCAAACCGTCAAACAGCCCGTGGGCGAGCCCGCTACACGTTGTGAAGAAGAAGGACGGCGGCTTACGAGTTTGCGGTGACTACAGACGATAAAACGCGGTCACACTACCCGACCGCTATCCGATAAGACAAAAATAACAAGACAATATTCTCGAAGATCGACTTAAAAATGGCCTACTACTGGATACTAATCGCCGAGGAAGACGCGCAGAAAACCACGATTATAACTCCATTCGGTCTGTTTGAATTCAACTGCATGACCTTTGGACTACGTAACGCGAGTCAGACATTCCAGCGATTTATGCACGAAGTACTCCGAGGCGTCGAAAACTGCTTCTGTTTCGTCGATGACATCTTATTATATTCCGAAAACGAAGAAAAACACATTGAATTATTACATCAAGTATTACAACGATTAGAAAAATTTGGCGTCACACTAAAAATCGAAAAATGCGAATTCTGAAAAAACAAGATTAATTTTCTCGGTTACTCAAAGTGTGATCAAAATTGTATCCATCTCGCTTACGAATAAAATTGTGCAATACGCAACACGCTTTAACAATATTCGTAGCAAAATCAACATTAACGTTTAAGGGTCGATTGAAAATTCTAAATTTGTTATGAGTATACCAAACGTACATTCAATAAAACGCCTTGCACGTGTTAAGCGGTAATTGTATATTCTCTTATTTCGTAGTAAGTGTTTACCAGCATATGGTCGTTGCAAGTATTGTGATAAGGCAAATCCTTCATCACCAATAAACGAAAACGGTATAAGTATTCCATTGTCAGATATAGGTTTTGGTTGAGGTATATTATAATTTCCTTCTCGTATTTTTTTTGACCATTTGCTGCTGTCATGTACTGTCGAATCAGCGCTCTTTCCATAGCATCCGACATCTATATCTATGAAATTGAGGCCATGAGACCTATAGTGGCCTAACTCATTTTTTTACAATATTCAGTTTATGATTTTTTCCAGTTCAAATTGATCATTTTGATAGAACCAGAGTGGCCTAAAAATGATACAACGAATTTTTAATAGATGGCAGCATAATCATTGTTATGGTTTTTAGTCTGTGATCTAAATTTGAGGTGCCATACTAGCCTAAGTAAGATAGGCCACTATGGTTTAAGCAGTCTTTAACTTCACTGTCATGATGACTTTAGTTGACAGTCTGTGGATGACAAACGTCATTATTTTCGCGCTCATACGTGCTTGCTTTATCGTTCAGCAAATTATTTTTAATTGTTAATAAGTGGCTATTTGACAATATGGAAAACGACCGACAAGAATACAATGTGGATAACGAACTTCGAGGTATATATTACAATATTCCGTTGTATTGTATTGCAATAAACATGAAGTGTTATTTGTAAATTGTCTTCTAAGAGTTTTCATTGTTTACAGAAATCTTTGGGTCTGAAGCAGAAGAAGATCCATTTCAAGACTCTGGTTCAGAATACCAGCCATCTGGACGTAATTCGACAGCATCTACTACTAATTTAATTGAAATTTTAGGTGACGAAAACCAATCCCCAAATAATGTAAATTGTGAAATTACTCCAGTTCAATGTAAACCTAGAAAAAGATTGAGACAACCTAGCAAATGGAAGAAAAATGTGAGAAAGGAAAAGCGTTCAAGAGGTGAGGAATATATTAATGTTAAAGGTGTTCTAGTGCCACCAAAACAAATTGATACTGCTTGTGAGTGTAATTGCCAATATAAGTGTCATGAAAAGATTCTGCCTGCTCTGCAAATAATTCTGTTCAACAGCTTTTATGCTTTGGGAAATTATAACTTGCAGACATCTTACCTTTTTTCTTTAATTAAGGTGATGCCAAAAAAGACATGCACTGCTTCTGCTGAATGTAGGCGTTCAAATTCAAGGGTATATCAAGTTCTTAATGGTGATGGCTTGTATGTTACTGTATGCAAAACATTTTTTAAAAAGCTTTTTGGTGTCAGTGATGGCAGATTGTCTAGAGTTTTAAAAGATAAACTAGTTATTCCCACACCTCCCACATATCTAAGAGGAAACCACGTACCTTCAAATAAAACTCCAGAGAACAAAATACAAATTGTTAAAAACTTTATCAATAAATTTCCCAAATATGAGTCACATTATACCCTACACAAGAGCACAAACCGAATGTATTTGCACCTGACTTGGGCTTGCCTAAACTGATTTCTTTATATAAAGAAGAAACACCACCTTCTGAACAAGTGTCAAATTTTATGTTTAGAAAAGTTTTTAATGAGCAATTCAACCTATCTTTTCATGCACCAATTACTGATTCCTGTAAAAAATGTGATAATTTTAAAATAAAAATAGAAGCTGAAGAATTATCTGTCAATGAACTTGATTTTCAAAGGAAACTACATCTCTTAAGGGCTGAATCTGCAAGAAATAATTTAAAGATAGATAAGAATAGAGCTGCAGATGATTCTGATTTAACAGTTATAGTATTTGGTCTCATGAAAACTTTACCTACTCCTGTTATTTCTACAGGAATTTGCTATTATAAAAGACAGCTTTGGACTTACTGCCTGGGAATTCATAATGCTAATAATGATGAAGTAACCATGTATGTGTGGGATGAAACTATAGCTTCCAGGGGTCCTCAGGAGATTGGTTCCTGCTTATTGCGTTTTATCAAAGAGAAAGTCAAGACTAAAAAGTTAATTATGTACTCAGACCAGTGCGGTGGTCAAAACAGAAATATTAAAATGGCTACTCTTTGCCAGTATATTGTTGCCCATCCAGATTACACAGTAGATAATATAGACCATAAGTTCTATGTCAGTGGGCACTCATACTTAGCATGTGACCAAGATTTTGGATTAGTGGAGAAAAAGAAAAAGTTTTTCAAAAATATTTACTTACCGGATGACTGGACTACTGTTATTAAGGCAGCTAGGGACAGGAACCCATTTGATGTCATAAAAATGACAAAAGATGACTTTATTTCAACAAAAAAGCTGGAGAATAACATTACCAACAGGAAGATAACTGCTGAAAAATCAAAGGTACAGTGGCTCAGCATGCAGTGGCTCCTGTTTAATAAAATGCATCCATTTAAATTATTTTTTAAATATTCTAATAATGAAGTTTATTTGAAAATGTAGATTTAAAGAAAAGGGGCTCTACAGATTTGACTGGCATTAAGCTGGATCCTTTATACCCTGATGGAAAACCCATAAGTTGTGAGAAAAAAAGGACTTATTAGATCTTATACCTCCAGTGCATCACAGCTTTTATACCAGTATCAAAGATAATGTGTCGGTAAGAAATGTCATAGATGTTGAGGATGACATTGATAGTGACTAAGAATAATAATATTTATTTATTTATTTATTTTATTTATTTATTATTATATTATTTATGTATTATTTATGTATAAATAACAAGAAAGGTATTATTGTTATTGCTGTTGATGTTGCTTTTTTTTGTAAGTGTTTTTTAATAAACAATTGGCCTAACAACCAAGGGAGTTGCTGGGTCTTCTACTGGGCGCGTCCCCCGGGTGGCGGACAGGAGAAACCACTCGTACTTGCGGGCGAGTGGACCGGACTTGTCCGGCGCGGACCAAAACAGCAGGCATGGGCGTGCCTTTAGTCCTTCGTTAAAGACACGGCCTAGGGGAGCACACCCCGACAGAAAAGCACAAAAAAAACAACATGGCAGATTGTAATAAAATAATATTACCCCAGGCCGGTAAAGCCGCGAGGGACAATCCGGCCGTGATACGGCACGCAAGCCCGTCGATTCTGGGGGGGGGCAAACCAGTCTGTTGTGTTGTGGGTGAGGAGCCCGCGAAGGGCGGAGTTCTTGGTGAGGGGCCTGAGAAGGGCGGAGTAGTTGGTGCAGTAGGAGTTGGTGTTGTTGGTGGAGTCGAGCCTGGTAAGGGCGAGGAGGTTGTTGTGTCCAGTGGGGGCGGCGACAGTTGTAGTGTAGACGTGGCGTCAGGCAAGGCAAGGGAAGACCGGAGATTGTCTGTGTCGAGTGGCGCGGCGGAGAGCGAGGCTGGGGTTGCGTGGAAGGAGCCGAAGGTGGTTCTGACACGGCTGAGTGTCGAGGAGTTGGAGTCGAGACGTCCATCGGTCTCGTCGTCCGGTAGACTGTGGGGAGCGTCGGAGTCGGAGGCCGAAAGTTTTGTGTCGGTGGGCTCCCAGAGGGACAACGCTAGGTCGTTGTACCTCAAAGAACGAAGAAAGAGGCCCCGCAGAAGCCGGCGCCAAAGATAGCGGCCGTTAAGAAGGGGCGTGGTCGGCCTGTAACAGCAAAGGCCAAAGCCGGTCTAGAGAAGACGCGGCTTACGAAGGACCACGAGAATGTGGTTGCCGAGCGCACAGCAGGTGTCCAGAGGGCAAATTCAACGCTCTCGGATATGTCTGTCCAGTCGGATTTGGAGACGGATTTGGAGGAGTTGATGTTGGCAGGTGACCTCCAAGGACGCATATCGGACAGCCTGGATATCATAAAGAAGGTTGCCAGTCGATCAGGCAACCTAAAGGGCACATTCATCAAGGCCCTGAAGGAGGCGGTGAGATCGATATCCATGGCTGTGGACGTGCTTGCTCAGCGCACGGCAACCGAGGAGGTGGCCCAATTGCGTGCGCATAACAAAAAGTTACGCAACGACCTGGCCGACGTGAAAATAGAGGTCAGTCTTTTACGGGCTGACCTCCAAGAACACGCGAAACGCGGAGGTCAATCTTCCGACGCTCAACCAGCGTGTCCCGACGAGCTCAAGCGCTCGATAATGATGGAGGTCGGGACTATGGTGAGTGCTCGGATAGAAGAGCTTGAAAACCGGCTTTTGCCGGATAAGAGTCTGCGTCCCCCGCTTGCGTCTAGGGGGCCGCAAAAGGAAGTGGCTAAAACGTCGGCGAGCGTGAAGGCAGTATCAGCAGAGGCCTCACCTCCAGCGAAACCTGCCCCTGCCCCAGAAAAAATGGAAAAGTATAAAAGATTGCTATAACAGAGAACGCGCAAAGGAAAAAAACTGTGCTAGTGGGTCCGGGGCCAAACCAAGAAAACAATATGTTTACTATAAACTATTGTCATTTTTACAACCTTTGACCGAAATCAGACCGCCAAGTCGATCTACAGATACTGAGGAATACGACACCGACAGCGGTTTGGAATCTTTTGTTATTCCTAAATCAAAGAAACCTAAAATAAGCGTTGGATTTGATGATGCACAAAACAAATTATATGAAGTTTTAACTGAAAAATTGAATAAAATTTCGCCCACTATTCAACATCCAGATCAACATTTTTTACTTTCGCTTTTTCCACATTTCAATTCCATAAAGGAAGAATATAAACTGGATGCCAAGGCTGAAATAATAAATTTGCTTCGCAAATATAACAATATGACACAAGCGTCTTCATACACCAGTCACTATGGATACCAAAGCTACGACACAACACATGCTGGTGCATCTACTGAAAGTAGCGTGTCGCAGCTAATAAATAGTTACCACACGCCGCCTACGACTGCTGGTGCTAATGCCAATACTGTAAGTAGTTCATCGCAATTAAATAATAATGAATTTGATGATCCTGCACAAGATTCTGACATTATCACAAACCGTATATATTCACCGTAAAATAAAAACCAAAAGATTACAAACGTGACAATAATTAATAGAATAGGTATTTTTTAATGTAACTAGTTGTTTAGATTATAATATTATACTTATAAAAGAACCATTGTGCAAAAACTATTAATAAAAGTTATACAACTTATTATTAAAATACAGTAGAACTCCAATTATCCGAACTCCGACTATCCGAATCGCCGATTATCCGAATCACTTTCAGAAAAAATCAGAAAATTGTCCAAAGTCCGCGGCGTCAGTGTATGCACAACACGTGCTATGAGTCCCCACTCCAGTTTCGCTTCGGGTTTTTTTTTTTTTTTTTTTTTTTTTTTTTTTTTTTACCATGGCTTCGAAAAGAAAACGTGTTGTGCTATCGTTAGCGGACAAACTGAAAATTATAGAGCAACTCGATAAAGGTGTAACGGGTAAGAAGTTGTCTGAGATTTATGGTGTTGGACAAGCAACAATTTGTGACATTAAAAACAGTAAGTCAACACTTTTAAACTTTGTTTCGGTGCTTGAAAATGAAGATGGAAGTTCCTCCAGGAAAACAATGAAGACAGCAACCAACAAAAATTTGGAAGATGCCGTGTTTAAATGGTTTTTGCAGCAACGTTCTATGGGAAATCCGCTTTCAGGCCCAATCCTTTGTGAAAAAGCCAAAATCTTAGCAGAAAAGCTTGGTTATTCATCTTTTAAGGCTAGTAACGGCTGGCTAAGGAACTTTAAATTCAGGCATAGTGTACGCGAGTTAGATTTGGCTGGTGAGAAGCTTTCAGCAGACTCTGCAGCTGCTGAAAATTTTATTGAAAAATTTAAAACTGCAGCAGAATCCTATGATCCGGAGTTTGTTTATAATGCCGATGAAACTGGCCTTGTTTGGAAAGCATTACCAAAAACCACTTTGGCTTCTAAAAGGGAATCTAGTGCCCCTGGACATAAGGTCAGTAAAGAACGTGTTACAGTGCTTAACTGTGCCAACTCCACTGGAAATCATAAACTACCACTTCTTTTGATAGGAAAATCAAAAAATCCAAGAGCATTTAAAAACGTAAAAAAACTTCCACTCTTCTACAAAAGTCAACCCAAGGCCTGGATGATTGCAGCTTTGTTTACCGAATGGTATGATGAAGTGTTTATTCCTGAAGTGAAAAAGCACCAAAAATCGGTGGGAAAAGAAGGCAGTAAGGTGCTTTTAATTGTTGATAACGCACCCACTCATCCTACAGCAGAACTGTTGGAAAGAGAGAATGGGCAGTTTAAAACGACGTTTTTGCCTCCCAATGTTACAAGTTTGCTGCAACCCATGGACCAGTCTGTTATTGAAACAATGAAGCGCCATTACAGAAGGCAACTGCTGAGAAAACTGCTGATCGAAGGTGCTGAAGATGAAGAATTGGTTTTGGCAAATCATAGCAAAATAAATTTAAAGGACTGCTGTTACATGGTAGCGGAAGCTTGGAGTTTGGTTACGGCAGTGACGCTAAGACGTGCGTGGAATAAACTGAAAGGCCTACCGTCTGAGAAGAACAAAAAAAAAGAATCTGAAGAAAATGAGAAACAAGAAAATGGAGAGGATGAAGATGATGAAGATGCGTTGCCACTAGAGGAAATGAGAAAAATGATTGTAAAAATTCCTGGTTGTACAGAAGTAAGTGCTGAAGATGGAGGAGAGTGGATGGCTTGTGACACGTCTGACCCTGGTTTTCAAATTCTCAATGACGATGAAATTGTTGAAAGTGTGAGAGAAGATGTTGAAGTGGAAGTGGAAGAAGAACTTTCTGCTGATGTTGAAGTAGACGCTGGACCATCAGCGAGTGAAGCATTTGCCGGCCTCGAGACTGCTTTGAATTGGATGGAGCGTCAGCCCGAGTGTGACCACTTGCAACTGCTCACCGTCAAGCGAATGCGTGACCTGGCTGCCCGAAAACGGATGAAGAACGCAAAACAGCTTACATTGACGGAGATGTTTAAAAGACAATGATTTTTATTTCTAAACTTGTACGTATGTATGTACATATGTACATTTTATTTACATTTAAAACATGTGAAAATATCATGTTTCTTTCATTTAATTCAATAAAAAAATAGTGCAATATCAAAACGTAGCTTTTTTTTCTCTCCAATGGCAATTTTTATTAAAAAAACTCCGATTATCCGAATAATTTGATTATCCGAATGGGTCCCGGTCCCCATTAATTCGGATAATTGGAGTTCTACTGTATTTGGTTTTTCTTACCTTAAAGTTATTATTAGTCGTTCTTCAGCTGATATACATTGTCTCATTACTGTATTTTTGCGTGTCCACTCCGGTTCTACAATGGACAACAATTCACAAAACGTCGAATAAGTCATTCTATAACAATTTCTGAATTTATGCTCATAGTTTTTTATTATTTTAAACGTTGTTACGTAATGTCCACCAAGTAATCTTTCTTTGTTAAATGGGTGCATCCAATATTGACGCCGCTTTCGTTGGCCCCGTTTCGGCTGCTGACAAAGCAGAACCAAAGACAACGTGACTAATGTTGCCTCAACGGAGTCCATCTTGCAACTGTAGCGATCACCACAGGCATTTTTGTGCCGTTACTGAATCGCATTTGCATCGAGACAGAAGCGCGACAGTATTGCGTTGACATCGCGACTGAATCGGGGTTATGTGGGCGAGGGCACACTGCCAGCGATGGCATCGCGACTGTATCGATGCGAATATGCGACAACATCGCTACAAAAACTCACTCGCTATTGGTAGAAAAGCCAATGTTTTGATTTGTACATAATTTTACTAAAGATTTTTATTTTTAACATAGCCCTTCTGATTGGTAAATCAGTAATTAAATTATAACTCACATTATAATCCAATTTCATTGGTTATAATGTGAAAGTTTTTATTGGAGACGAATTTCTGTAAATATTGTTTATTGGTTATTTATAATTGTCATTTTTGTATATATACCAGTGTAATTTTCAAATAAAATCATTCCACCTGAAGCATCAACAAGTCTTTTACTATACTCAAGAAACCTCCGAAATAGTTAGGGAAGTAATAATCCCCGACAACGTCCTTTCTGAGTGGTAAAGCCTAAGAAGATAAACGAACGGGAATTGGATGCGTATTATAACCACGAAAGAAACATATTGCATCAGTACTAAGCTCTTAGGAAGTTAAAAGAAAATCTGAATGATAAAGAAATTGCAATACTAATGGACTTTTCCAAGAATTACTGTACCAAGAACAAGAAATACAGGCATATTATTTTGGAGGGTCTAGACTACAGCTTAGTCTCCACAAAATATATGTGCTTTGTGGAGTCCACTGGGCTCACTTACAAATTTGAAATAGAAACTGGAGCTAAAAATATTATTCTCCCTGGAGAACCTGACATAGGTGCTTCGTCTAATGTAGTTTGTATGTATGAGAATGGCACGTGATATCCCAAAGTATCAAAACTATAAGCTATATTTCGATAACTATTTTACATCTTTATCATTACCGGAACATTTGGCCAAGGTCCCTCCTTGGCCAATTTTGAGCCTTGGGACGGTACGGCGCAATAGAATCCTTAACTGTAAATTACATACTGACAAGGAGGTATAAAAAAAAGAGCGTGGCTGATGTTTACGGCATTGACATCTCTCACGTTATATGGAAAGTATATAATAAAGTTGTAACGATGATATCAACTTTATATAATGTATTCTCAACGGTAGGAGAAATGCCCAAGTCACAAGTTCGACACGTTATGACATTTATCCTACTACTATTATAAAGGCGAAAGTTTGTAAGTATGGATGTATGGATGTTTGTTACTCTTTCACGTAAAAACTACTGAATGGATTTGAATGAAACTTTACCACAATATAGCTTATACATCAGAATAACACATAGGCTATAGCTTATACATCAGAATAACACATAGGCTACAATTTTTGAGGTTTTTAATGTGAGGTCGTAAAAAAAACACATTTTTTGCGCTTACATTGCAAACGCTGACTGAATCCTACAAGATAGATCAAAACAATTTACTACAGTATTGTACAACTTAAAAAGGTCTACAAAAAAGTCCGTGATGGTATATGTTTATCTCTTAGGAATAACCCACAATAACCATTTTTTATCCTTTACTTTGTACGAGAAATAATGGCTTATTTACGAAGCGATTTTAAGCAATACAGTATTAATCCTTATCCAATTAAGTATCTTAAATACATTGTGCATTTGATAAAGATCAATATGGCTTTTTACAGCATGTAAATTAAATAAATATTTTCAAAGAAATCACAGATTTAAAATGCAGAGTCATAGCAATTTCGGCGATAAATACCGTTTCGGTGATAAATACCGGCAGCGGCGCCTGGCGAACGGGGCGTGGGAGGAACGGGATAGGTGCGGTGGGGAAGAAGTGGCTCAGCGCTGAGTGCGCGACCCGAACGCGGACAGACGCGTGAGGGCAGACGTCGTTGACGGTTGTGTCCGTTTTGCGAATTTTCAAGGCACTAGCGATTTGATAAAAACGTATGGTCGCCTACTTTAAGTAATATAGGCCTAAGGTTAGTTATTGCCAGGTTTCTTTTTGGTTAGGAGTTACACGTACAAAAAGATACTTCATTTTTACGAATTACTTCATTGATAATTCAATTACTATAAAGATAGGTTACTTACAGTTAATTATAACAAATTATATAAATAGGTTGATTATATAACGAATTACTTCATTGATAATTCAATTACTATATAGATAGGTTACTTACAGTTAATTATAACAAATTATATAAATAGGTTAATTATAACGAATTACTTCATTGATAATTGAATTACTATATAGATAGCTTTGGAGGCGATACGTCCCCATCTAGAGCGCTGGGTCGAGAGAAGGTTTGGGGTCCTGACGTTCAGACTGGTGCAGGTGCTAACGGGGCATGGATGCTTCGGCAAATACCTGCACCAGATTGCACGTCGGGAGATGTCGCCGGCGTGCCATGAGTGTAATGCGCCTATTGATTCGGCGCATCACACTCTGGCCGAATGCCCCGCTTGGGCCCCACAACGCCACGCCTTGATGGCTGTAGTGGGTAGGGAGCTCTCACTTTCTAGTGTGGTGGAGGCTATACTGGAGAGTGAGAGGAACTGGTCTGCGATGGTCTCCTTTTGCGAATCAGTCATTGCATTAAAGGAGGCCGCGGAGCGGATGCGCGAGACTAGCGTCAATGCAAATCTGCTCCGCCGTCGGAGGCCAGGGAGTAGGAGAAGGCGGTACGCGCATCTCCAACTCCCCCTACCCTAGAGGAGCTACCGCGGGAGGGTTCTGGTAAAATCCTCCTGCAAAAGTCATCGAGGCTGCGGGTGCTCCGGAAGAAACCCCAGAGCACCCTGAAGGCGACGGTGGCCCACAGAAGGTGGGCCATCCACCGAGGCGTCGTAGTAGAATGCGCGAGCGAACCTGCGACGTCTCAAGACGGTGGAGAGGGTTTCCGCTGGGTTTTAGTGGGTAGTATCGGACTCTCCGGTGAGTCCCACAGTATCATCCGTATGTAAGGCAGGTCTACCTGCTTTGCGTACGGATGATCTGCGTAAACGCATTTTCCAGCGACAAAAAAAAAAAAAAAAAAAAAAAAAAAAAATAGATAGTTAATTAAATAGGCAAGGATTGCATTAAAGTACAATCATAACAATAACTACCGTACTGTATTTTTTGGAAGTATGAACAGACACGTACTACTTCAGATTATGGCCGCGAAAGCGTAAGTCTTAATCTTTCCCAAAGCTCTATGAAACTCGAACTATGAAGTACTAGACTTCCGATACGTTTCACAAGCTGACTGCGAAGGCTAAACAAGCAGAGCGTGAGGCAGCTACAAAGCGTGCCTGAGCCACCGAGCATTCCCCAAGATAGACGTCGACATCATCTGAGTATCTAGCATCTCAACAGGCTGCGGAGACACCCAACAGTCTCAAGCTCGACTTCAACAGAACTCTGAATATCTGGCTCTCAACGGGCGTTCGAGACACGCCGAAACATCCCGGATCGCGACGTCGACAGCATGCTGAGGATCTAGCATCTCAACAGGCTGCGGAGACAACCCGAACAGTCGCAACTCGGCGTCTTAAGCAAGAGCGACTCTACATAGGGTCCCAAAGAGCTTCCGAACTGTTGAAGCTGCTGACGCGTCGCAGACGCGCTGTTGCTGAAAGGGCCACAACACGACGATTAATATTACAGCGTCTGATTTCCACTTGAGGGACTAATTATATACATTTTTTTTTCATTGTTCCACCTTTTTAATAAGACAAAGTGCGGCGATGAATTCCGCCAGTTAGCATATTTCAGACGGGTGAAGTGGAGGACGGAGTGTCTTCATTCTTGTTTCCCACCGACTGCTCTACTACGCGGGAAAAAGCATTAAGTTTATTTTTTTATATATGTCAGAAATACACAAATATAAATTACTACTTGTCTGTCTTCCGCTGGAACCGCACCAACGCACCCAAAACCATATACTTCACGCTGCCATTCTTATGCTTCCTCTACGATGATCCGGAGTGTAGTTATCTGATCCTTACAGGAACGGTTCGATCTGAAACCTGCCTGTTCTTTTCTAAGGAGTGGTTCAATTGCTCTTGATAACCTGCCCTGTAGTATTTTGCAGAGAACTTTCGGTCGCACAGATGATAGTGCGATTCCCCTCCAATTACTGCACTGGGTGAGGTCACCTCTCTTCGGTACTTATCTACCTCAGCCTCCGACCCCGCTGTCAATTTCGCATGATGTGACAACATTGTAATAATCGACTTTCAGGAATTACCAATCGGAAGTCCGCGGTTGAGTCCGGACCTTTTTTTTCTGTATAATAGTCTGGATCTTTTTTTTCTTTTTTTATTTTAATTTATTCTTATTTTATCATTTTTTTAATGTGATCATTATTTCAAAAAAAGCGATTTCTGGAAAGGAATATCAAGCAGAGCTCGGCTACCAGATATTAATAATAATATAAGCAGTGATAACCTAGAATTAAAACACTCGGTTCTCCACTTTTCTTCCGAATTTCGAATATTGTAAAGTAATGGAAGTCATAGCTTCATGCTGTATCCCGCACACAGCAGGGTAGGCAGAGGGAACCTAGTATTAAGATACTCCGTTCCCCACTTGCCGCCAAATTCAGAGACATTGCCTGTTAAGTGGCGGAACTTAATGCCGCGCTTTACCTCGACACCAAAGCGAAGAAAATGGAAATTTTAAATATTTCCACTCCTCGAGTGGGAATCGAACCCACTACCAGTCGCTTTACAGTCATACTTTATGCCACGACTGGCCCCTATTATAGCTGTTTTTTACTCCCTAAAAATAGGGAGAAAAGGTATTTTTTTTAAATTAAATCTAAACAGATCGTTTTTTCTCCTCCGAAACCCCCTACACACCAAATTTCATGAAAATCGTTGGAGCCGTTTCCGAGATGGGGATTATATATATACAAGAATAGCTCGTTTAAATGTATAAGATTATTGTCACTCACGCTGGCGGCCATTTCGGCTCCAGCTGCATCCAGGTGTCTCTCCGCAAGAGCCATCCCAGTCCGGGGAAGAAGTCCGTCCTGTGGAGGAGCTCCGGCCTCTGCAAGTCTATGAGCTCCTTCTTGCCGTTGTCGTTCCACGCCGATATGCACCTGCCAATTTGTGTACAAATTTATAATGTTACTTGCGTTGTCCTTATTCTTGAGTCCTCCATTAACTATACTAATCCATACTTCCATACTTATATTATAAATGCGAAAGTCTGTGTGTTTGTCTGTCACGCTTTCACGGCTAATCTATCGGTCGGATTTGGATGAAATTTAGAATGAAAGTAGTAAATAATCATGTGTCTAACATAGGCTAATTATTTTTTCAAAAATTAACCGCTAAAGGGTTGAAATAGGGGATGAAAGTTTATATGAAAAAAACTAAACCACTTGACCGATTGTAGTGAATTTTGGAATAGATATAGTTGATAATCGAAGGTCGAACATAGGCTACTTTATTTCGTAAAAATCCACCCCCGAGGGTTGCAACATAATCAAACAAATAGGCAGTCCACGCGGCGAAGCCGCGAGCGGGCCGCTAGTATATTATAAATGCGAAAGTCTGTCTATTTGTCTGTGACGCTTTCACGGCCGCGGTTCCAATTTGGATGAAATTTATAATGAAAGTAGTTACAAATCCAGGGTCAAACATAGGCTACATATACTTATTTTGTAAAAAATATGAAAAATCTAAGCCGCTTGACCGATTGTAATGAATTTTGGCATAAATATAGTTGATAGTCCAACGTTAAACAAAGGCTACTTTATTCTTTAAAAATCCAACCCCGAGGGTTGTAATATAACGAAACAGTCATGCAGTTCACGCGGTGAAGCCGTGAACGGGCCGTTGTGTTATACGAATGTCTGTCTGTCTGTTACTCACTTTCACTATCAACTGATCTGAAGTCATTGAGAAGTTTCTATGAAGAAGTCCAAACCGCTTGACCGATTTCGATAAATTTAAGAAAAATAGTTGATAACGCCAGGTCAGATCAAGACCTGTATAAATATTTTTTTAATATAATTAAATCACAGAACTCACCATATGCTTGGATCCTTAAAGAGTAGAGGATACGTTCCTAGGAAATATTCGAAGAAGTCTGGCGAAATGTCCAGATCATCTGTAATAATCAAAATATTAATTTAGCAGATTTGTTAAATTAAATCAATATAGCACAATTGGACAGCTTCTGTCTACTGTAAACGCATGATTGTGTGTTCGATTCCCACTATGGGGAAAGATGATGATGATTATATATTACTGTCATTTCTCTAATATGGCGCCTAAATGTTGGTATCACTATACCAACACGTTACCAATATATACACGTTTCTAAGGCAACTTACTTCAATCGTTATTCGAACGACTATTAGATGCACATTATTTTTTTCAGCTTCACGCTTTTCCCGCATAGCAGAATAGTCAGGTTCTCTCAGCCTAACATCAAGACACTCCGGTATCCACTTTCCTCGTGAAATCGTGATGTTACATGCTGATTGGCGGAGTTAACGTCATGCTTTGTAGGTACCAGAAAAATAAAGGCGACAAACGAACAGAAGAGCCACCTGATAGTAAATGGTTACCTTCGCCCATGGACATCTACAACATTAAATTTGTGGATGCGTTGCCGGCCTTGGAGGTGAAGGTGGGAAGAAGGGAGGAGGGGTGGGAATAGTGGGAATAGGGAGAGGGGAGCTAGGTTTATACGCCATCGAACCGGAACACTTCATCGGGGGAAAGCTCGACTGCCACTAGCGAAGTTATCAACATCATCATAAGAAGACAAACCAAGCTACTCACCCGAACCAGGATCAAGAAGAGGAATTTCCGACCTTATTTGTTATAAATAAGGAGGAATTCTGCCCGCACAAGCCTGTGCGGCGGGGACAGCCTTGCCCGGAGATCGCCCGGCCCACCAGCACCAGCGCAGATGGACCGTGAGGTTGTGAGGGCAGTCGCCAACCAGCACTCTCGCCGGAGCTCATCGGAATGAGCAGCCACAGCCCTTCTCAGGGCTCTCGCCAGCAGCCGCATGGAGGGACACAAGCGTCCTCCGGCGGCCCTCGGCCCCCGCGTTCTGCTGCACCGCATGGCGTCCCCATGCGGTGCAGCAGCAATGGACCAAGGGCCCTCGTCGAAGCAGGCCCCACCCCCCGCGGCGCAACCAGGCGCGCCGCGACCAGCGGGAACGACGCCCGCACCCGCCTCACCCTCACCAGGGCAGGCATCCAGGGCCTCGCGTAGTGCCCACCGAGATCTGGAGCCGCAAAAGCGCTCCCCCTCCGCGCCTTCTAGGGTGCAGGACGACACCATGTCACCACAGTCCTCGTTGCACAGGGACATGGTCATCATGGCAGAGCTACAGCGCAAGGGAGCGCTTAGCCGAGAATTAATGCAACACATAGCAGTGTTCATTAATGACCGCGCTCAAGCGCTGGACCCGGCAAATTCGCAACCTGCTATCCAGACTCCAGTGCGCCGTCAACGCTCGGACGACCCAGAGGACCCTGGTGCAGTCAAACGCCACTGCCCGGTGTCCATTCAGCCGGACAGGCCGGAAGCCCGTCGAAGACACCAAAACGAGGGCATGAAAAGGGACATGCCTCTCTTGACACCTCCCCCTAGCAACACCGCCAGTATAACCGGTACGTGCGAAGCACCATCGAATACAGCTACGAGCGCCACATTCGCCGATGCGCTGCGCCAGCGAGCTTTAGGTTCGAACAGACCGGCGCAAACCACACCGGTGCCTGCGACGCCAGCTCCAGCACCAGCACAGCCGAAGCCCCGTTACCCACCCTTAGTTGTGGAAACCTTTCCCAACTGGGCCACCCACTTCCGAGCACTTAAAGATCGCCTAGGACACTCGCCAAACGCACGCCCCTTTGGAAAAGGGGTACGATTCTCTCCACAATCCGAAGAAGAATACCGTCTCATACAACGTTATCTCTCTGATTTGGAGAAAACGGAGAACCTTTCATGGTTCTCCTACGCGCTACCATCGGAGAAAAGCGTCAAAATAGCCATCCGAGGACTGCCTGTAACCACTTCTCCCGAAGAAATAAAAGAAGCCTTCACCGAAATGGGTTATAAACCCGAATATGTACGGCCAATCAAAGCGAGACAGGGTCGCCCAGGTTGCATATTCCTGGTGATCCTTACCAACGCTCCGGATCTCCTTCCGGGCATATACAGTATTAACGAACTCTTGTATATGCCCGGCATCAAGATAGAAGCCTGGAGAAGCAAGAAAGGCCCTGCTCAGTGCCATCGGTGCCAGGGCTTTCGGCACTCGAGCCATGGTTGTCACCGTCGCCAGGCCTGCGTGCGATGCGGCGAGCAACACTTCGCCCAGGACTGCCCCCGCCCACGGGACGAACCTGCCACCTGCGCTAACTGCGGTGGCCCCCACCCAGCTAACCACCATCAGTGCCCCCAATTCAAGAGAGAACTGAGGAACAAAAGAGCCGGTACCGTCGCCCTAACTAGGGCTACTAAGCCCCAGCCACAATTCGCCCCACCAGCTCAGAGTGAGGTTCCGGTTGACGCCCAGGCTTCTTCACTCATGGCCCCAGCCAACCCTCCTACGGAAAAAGGGAACCAGGCCATGGGTAAAAAGAAAGGGAAGAAGAAGAAAAAGAAGGACAAAAAATCCAAGGAGTCGGCTCCTCCATCCAACACCACTACAATACCAGCTGCCAGGGCCCTCGCCCCAGAAATCACAGCTCCAGCCACCACACAGCCTTTACAGACCTCCACACGTCACATAGCACTGGACTCTGCTATTGATACACTGAAAGGGATCCTTGTTGCCCTGCGGGAGGGCCAAGACCCCATCCAGTCAGTCCTAGATGGTATGATGCGGCTGCTTAAGAATGGCTGAGCTCCGCATCGTATATTGGAATGCTGCTGGGCTAAGGAGTCGTCTTCAATTCCTTCGTCACCTACTTCGAGAGCAAAACGTGGACATCGCCCTCATTAACGAGACTCACCTGCGCCCTAGCGACAACGCCAACCTACCTGGATACCACGTACTGCGTCTGGACGTCCCTCCTGAACACCCTTGGAGGGGCCTACTAGTCGCAGTGCGTAGAGCGATCGTTCACCAGCCGCTGCCTGACCTCACCACCGTAACGTTCCAGTCCCTAGGAGTCGAAGTACAACTTGGCGGGAGAGCGCTTAGACTCTACGCCATCTACCGACCACCAAGATCATCCCTGTCCCTCCGGGAAGTACGCAAGCTGCTCCAAAGCACCACTCCAACCCTGGCTGCCGGTGACTGGAACGCCAAGCACCCAGCATGGAGATGCCACACGACCTGCATAAACGGACGCAAGCTGTTCGAGGACGCTGGGAGACATAGTTACGAGATAGTGGGGCCTGATGAGCCGACCCATTTCTCCAACGTCGGTATACACCTCCCTAGCACCATAGACCTGATTGTACACAGGGGAGTAACTTCCATTGCTCTTGAAACACTCCTAGATGCCTACGGCTCAGATCACCTGCCAGTGCTTGGAGTAGTTACGGGCAGACTGTCACTGGCGCGGGCTCCCCCGCCTATAAAACCTGTCTGCTGGTCGCTATTCGAAGCAAAGATCCAAGCTGCACCTCCAATGATAGAACCACTAACAGACCCAGCCAGCATCGACAAGGCGGAGCGGTACCTCACCTCTACCATAACAACCGCCTTACAGGAAGCCGCAATTCCAGCCTCAACACGACGTCTTCCACCAACTCCACGACGGATTAAAGAGCTCATCGCGCGTAAAAGAGACACGCGCTTGGCATGGCAGAGGTCACGAGATCCAGCGCTTAAAACGAAGCTTAATAACCTTATTGAGCACATCCGAGCAGAGCTTGAATCCTTGGCTGCTGACAGATGGGAAGATCGCATAAGAGAGGCTGACGAGGACCAGCCTTCCCTTAATAGACTATGTCGCCAACTCACCAAGTCGAGGCCACCCGTGCGGCCCTTGTATCGCGCGGATAGAACTCTCAGCTACGACGCTACGGAGAGGGCTGCGATCTTTGCCGACCACCTGGCAGACCAGTTTTCTCCGAACCCCAGCACCCGTCCAATCCATCATCGACACATAGAAGATGAAGTGCGAGACCGACTTGCCACACCCCCAACACCGACGCTACCACCGCCGTTTTTCTCGCCATCTGCCACCAGAAAGGCAATCCAGGCCCTGAAGGCAAGGAAGGCCCCAGGACGCGATGGTGTACCAAACTGCGCGCTGCGCCACCTGCCAATGAGGATGATCGCCTTCATTACCAGGCTCTTCAACAGTATCTTGCGCCTAGGCTATTTTCCCCAGGCATGGAAAGAGGGCCTTATAGTCATGATACCGAAACCTGCGAAGAATCCCAGAAACCCAGATGGTTACCGACCCATCACGCTCCTTAGCGCGTTATCCAAGCTGTTCGAGAGGCTGTTACTACCCTTGATCCAGGTGCACCTCCAACCGCGCCCCGAACAGTTTGGATTTCGCGGCGGCCATTCAACGACCCTACAAACAGCGAGAGTGGTTCACTACATTGCGACTGCCGCGAACAGGAAGGAGAGCGCAGCCGCGGCCTTCCTGGACGTCGCTGGAGCGTTCGATCGCGTGTGGCACCCGGGACTTCTGTACAAGGTGCTACAATCTGACATCCCTTACCACATCGTACGAATCATCGCCGCATTCCTCGAGGACAGAGCGTTCTGCGTGCGAGTGGAGGATGCCCACTCCAGCAGCCGCCCAGCTACAGCCGGAGTGCCTCAGGGCAGTACCCTGTCACCAGTACTGTACGCAAGATACACCGATGACATCCCAGTTCGTGATGGTGCTACACTGGCCCTATACGCAGACGACATTGCCCTTCTGACCAGGTCGATGAATCCACGCCACGCCGCCCTCAAGCTCCAGAAAGCCCTCGACCTGCTACCGGACTGGTTGGCAGAGTGGAGACTTACACTCAATGTATCCAAAACCCAGGCTGTGTCGTTTGGTAACCACCGGAAGATCCCGCCGCCGCTGGTCATGCAGGGCCAGAACATCCCCTGGAAGACTGAAGCCACATACCTGGGTGTCATCGTTGACCGTCGCCTCAACATGGCATCTCACGTGCGTAAAGCCAGGAATGCCGCCAAGGTAGCACTACACCTGTTGCGCCCCCTTATGCGCTCCGGACTACCCCTCAGTACCAAAGCCGCGCTCTACAAAACATACGTCAGACCTCATTTGACATATGCTGCGCCGGCTTGGTACTCACTCGCCGGCCCACGCCACCGAAGAAGCCTCCAAATTCAACAGAACACCGCCCTCCGGCACGTCACCCAGGCTCCTCGATACGTGAGGAACGCGACCATCCACCGTGATCTCCGTATAGAGAGTCTGGAGTCCTTCATTCACCGACTGGCCTCAAACACTTTTCGCCGCGCCGATGTTTCGAATCATCCACATATTCGGGACATCGCGCCGTGGCACTCAAGACCTCCAGACCGGCGACGATACGTATTGAAAGCTATGGAAATGTCACCAGTGGATGCCGTGTACACTGATTATTCGAAAGCTTTTGATAAAATTCTCATAATCCTGTTTGCAAAAACAAAACTAGAACACATCGGGTGTACACGCGATCTTTTGCGATGGTTGAACATCCGAACCTTTCGTGATCGTAATCCAGCTGGTCGCAGTTAAAGGGTTTTTCCTTCTACTTTGTACCTATCACATCCGTTGTGCCTCAGGGGTTCCCACCGTGGTCCTTATTTTTAACGTTTTAGCAATGACTTAACATGCTGCTTCTTAAACTCACATTTTTTTACTCTAATGCCGATGATACAAAAATTTTCAAGTGTAAGAGAAAACCAGGATTGTTTCTCGAACTCCAAAATGATCTAAATAGGTTGGACGTACTCTGCAAATCTAATGGTTTTCCAAACTAATTTGTCTAAATGTTGTATTATAACATTTTCAAGAAAAAAAATGCAACATTCTTGGTCGGCTAGATCATATCAAAAAAAAACGAATGAACTCAACAAAAGAAAAAAATGGGTACAGGTGGTGAAACAACAAGGTAAAGCAACTCGGCAGGGGAGAACGCACTGAACACTTCACACTGAAGAATGAAAAGGGAAACGATCTTGGTGTACACCTTGATAGCCAACTCGTGTTCGATAAGCATATTGAAAAAATACTTTAAAATCTTACCAAATGTTGGGCTTCATCTCAAGGCAAGGTACTGACTTTAGGAACCCTAATACACACATTATACTTTATAATGCTTACGTTCGGTCACACTTGGAATATGCATCGACTGTATGGAATCCATGTTAT
Organism: Dryas iulia moderata; assembly: GCA_019049465.1. Lineage (NCBI taxonomy): Eukaryota > Metazoa > Arthropoda > Insecta > Lepidoptera > Nymphalidae > Dryas > Dryas iulia. The sequence continues at coordinate 9,351,459 of CM032442.1, forward strand.
GCTAAGTATATTCAAGCAATCGAAACAATTCAAAATAAATTTCTTAAAAAATTAAAATATAAATTTGGTCACGATTTGCCTACTCTACTGTCCTTGAAAACTAGACGAGAACATGGAGACCAATTGTTTCTATTTAAAATTATTAACGGCCTTATAGATTCGCCTTATCGCCTAAATAAAATATTATTTAACTGTCCTCGCTTAAGTGCTCGGTACAAAGCCACTTTCGCAACTCCAAATCATAAAACAAATTATTACAAAAATAGTTTTATAATAAGATCGTGTAGCAACTATAACGATAAATATAACCACATAGACTTGTTCAGCTGCGGTCTCAGTAAGTTTAACTCTATACTTAAAAACACTTAAAAATAATTGATTAAAATTTGTTATTAACTTTTTTTTCTCCTTTTTCATATTTCACATGATATAACTTTGGTTTATATACATTTTTACATTTTTTGTGGAAACTGTATTGGCATATGTATTATTTAAGTTTTTTATAAGTTTTATGTAATATAAAATATGCTGTTTGTTTCACTTACTTACAAATAAATAAATAAATAAATAAAATATTATGCACAAACTCCTGACAGAGAAGGTTACTAAATGGAATTGAATAGTCGTTTCTAAATGGTTACGAAAGTGCTAAAGATGTCTTTATGACCCAAAAATATCTACTACGACCTCAGCAGCCAGACAAAGATGTTGAACGTTTTCAAACAATACAAACTTAAGTTCAACAAGTCTATGCTCAATTTTAGGTGTGGGAAACTCGAATATAGATGCGCAAGTAAGTAATGTAGGAGCAATAGTTGAAAGTGTTGATCCTTACATAGTCTTAGGTGAAATTCAAGACGACGATTTAGGTGATATTGACAACCGTGTGATATAAGACGTATAATTTTCAATGATGATGTCAAGTACGAAAGTGGATCAAAGAAATTAGATTAATGTTATTACAAAGAAGATCAATGCTGAAATAAGACACCAAGACCAACCTAATAATACCATGAAATTATATGTAACAGGCGGAGTGGGGTCTGATAAGACTTTCATCCTGAAAGCAATCATAGAGCAGATTAAAAGATGTTACAGACCAACTGTACCTGGTTTATTACAGCCATGATTTGTTGAAGTCACTGCCTTTACTGGAGTTGCAGGTAGGCTATTGAATGGGTGAACACTTCACAATACATTATCGATGGGTATCGAAAAAGTTTCAGTGACTATTTATAGAAAATCAACAGGTCAACGATTAGTAGATCTGAGACACAAATAGAAAAATCCGCTGGTTAATTATTGATGAAATATTGCGGTGCATTCACTTGAGTCATTAGGAGTTATTGGTGACTCTCTTTTTGGTGGTGTGAATATCCTTTCGTGATCTGTTGCAGTTACCACCTGTAAAACTATTTTCAGCTACCAACCTATTTTCATGGACAGCCGAATCTATGGAGTTACTTTGGGTTTTGTGAACTGACATGCAATATGCGTCAACAAACCTCCACCTGCTGCTGTTATGGTGAACCCAAATAACACACACACAGGAGGCTGAGTAGTACACATACATCTCGGGTTACATAGGTACATGAGTGATGATAAAAATGAATATTAAGGTCAGCGAAGGATTAGTCAATGGTAGCGTAGTAGTTAGTTGTTCGGACTTTTGAATTGGGTTTTCTAATTGGGAGGTCTAAGATGAGAACAGATGGTAGATGGAGAGCTGCCCAAGAAAGTCTTAGTTCATTTTGATGACCGTTCTATCGGCAAAAGTCAACAAGACGCAAATGGTTGTATAGGCATACCTCCAACGAGTGTATCTTTTCAGGGGAATAAAGGTTATGGCAAAATAAAAAGAGTGTTGATTCCACTCATATTAGCTTGGGCAGTTACTATACATTAACTACAAGGCACTACAGTAGATAAGGCGGTTTTATATATTTGGGACACAAAACATTCGCTAAAAGGCAAGTTTATGTTACGCTAAGGAGAGTATGATCTCTAGACGGAGTAGTAATAACTGATCAAGACCAAAGAAAACTTTTCAACAATCCACAGAACGGCTCAGCATTGAAAGAATTGAGCGGTTGAGAAGCACTTTCTTTACGCCAGTCGCAAATTAAAAAAAAAACAGAAAAAAAGACCATAATTATAAAAGCAATAAAATTGCCTTCGCGTTGAGTAACTTATTCATATTTTGCGATTAAGCCATGAATGATGTGCGTGTTATAACAATTTTAGTCTTTTTGTGTGACCATACCATATAGAAGTTGCCTATCGAGTCCAAGTACCTGTCGAGTACAGTTGTATGCAAAAGTGTCCAGCAAAATATAATTTTATGATGAACTAGTTAACGGCAGAACTACTGAATGAACAGTTATGCACAATGAAATACAAATATATCTTAATATACCTAATACTACTATATGTAATAGAGTTTATAACACATATATTTACTGCAGCGCCCCCTGGTGAATTTTCATCGTAACAAAAAAACAAAAATCCTAAAATATGCATCAAGCAAAGTTGAATCTAATTCTGAAATCTCTAGCCAATCGGATTAGTAATTTCGGTTTTAGACAAATAAATAAAAGAAAAATTTTAATTTAACACAAAAAAATTCAAACAAATGCTTATTACAGCGCCCCCTGATTAGTGGTCACCATAACACATATATGAAAAGACGCACCAATTAAGCCTGAACCTATTGTAACATATATTATTTTTACCCGCGACGGAACGGCGACTGTATATGTATTTGGGGTGAGAGGTTGTTTGTTTGTTTGTTTGTTTGTTTGTTTGTTTGTTTGTTTGTTTGTTTGTTTGTTTGTTTGTTTGTTTGTTTGTTTGTTTGTTTGTTTGTTTGTTTGTTTGTTTGTGTGTTTGTGCAAATTTCTATGTCAATTATTTCCAAAACTATAAGTCCGATTTTGATACGGTTTTCTATGTAAGGTTAAGGTTCAATTGGCGTATGTTCTTAGATATGTCTTATTGCCTTAACTCACCAGGGGGCGCTGCAGTAAGCATTTTACGTGAAAACGAATGTTTTCAATTATATCAAAAAATAATAGTCTGATTTCGATAGATTTTCAGTGATAGATTCAGGTTTAATTGGTGGATGTTCTTGGATATGTTTTATCGTGTCAAACCACCAGGGGGCGCTGCAGTGAGCATTTGTTTGTACTTTTTTTGTATTTATTTGTCTAAAACCGAAACTACTGCTCCGATTGAAAAGACTTTTCATAAAAAGATTCATCTTTGCTTGATGCATATTTTAAGATTTTTCTTTTTTTGTTACTGGGAAAACTCACTAGGGGGCGCTGCAGTAAACATTTGTTTATGCAAATCAAAAACTACTAGTCCAATTTAGATGTAACCTTCAAGGGTAAGTTCAGGCTTAATTGGTGCGTCTTTTCATATATATGTCATGTTGACCACTCATCAGGGGGCGCTGTAGTAAGCATTTGCTTCTATTGTTTTGTGTAAAACCAAAATTTTTCTTGTATTTATTTGTCTAAATCCGAAATTACTCATCCGATTGGCTAGAGTTTTCAGAATTAGATTCAACTTTGCTTGCTGCATATTTTAAGATTTTTGTTTTTTTGTTACCATGAAAATTCACCAGGGGGCGCTGCAGTAAACATTTGTTTATGCAGAGTAAAAACTACTAGTCCGATTTAGATGAAACTTTCAACGATAGATTCAGGTTTAATTGGTGCTTCTTTTCATATATACGTTACGGTGACCACTCACCAGGGGGCGCTGCAGTAAGTACATTTGTTTGTGTAAAACTAAAACTACGAGTCCGATTTGAATGCAGTTTTCAATGATAGATTCAAGTTTACTTAGTGCATATATTCATATATGTTTCATGTATGTTTCCTTAGTGCACATTTTTATGTATGTGTTAACTCTCTAGGGGGCGCTGCAGTAAGTAGCTGCTTCTATTTTTTTGTGTAAAACCAAAACGACTAGTACGATTGGAAAGAGTTTTCAGTATTAGATTCCGCTTTGCTTAGAGCATGTTTTTAAATTTATATTACAGTGACAAGTCACCAGGGGGCGCTGCAGTAAAATATTGTTTGTGCAAAGATAAAATTGATTTGGATGCAGTGTCAATGATAAGTTCAAGTTCAATTAGTGCATGTTCTTGGATATGTTTTATCGTGTTAACTCACTAGGGGGCGCTGCAGTAAACATTTGTTTGTAATATTTAATGCAAAGCTACAACTACTAGTGCGATTGCGCAGAGTTTTTAGTATTAGAGTTACCTTTACTTGGTGTAAGTTTTTAGGTTTTTTTTAACGTTATGACCACGCCAGGGGGGTGCTGCATTAAACATTTAATTATGCAAAGCTAAAACTACAAGTCCAATTTGGATGCAGTTATAAAAGATAGGATCAGGCTTAATTAGCGCGTGTTCTCGTATATGTGTCGTGGTGACACTTCACCAGGGGGCGCTGCAGTAAGCATTAGCTTTTATTTTTTGTGTGAAACCTATTTAGATACAGTTTTTTGTGATAGGTTCTGGTTTAATTGCTGCGTGTTTTTATATGCCATATCACGAACTACCACGGGGCGCTCCAGTATAAATTAGTTTGTTCAAAATCAAAACTACTATTTAGTTTTGTGATTTTCACTGATTTGGTTAGACTTAAGTTTCGTGGAAATGTTACGGTGACAATTTGCCAGGCGCTGCAATAAGCTTTTGATCACCAGAAAGCATTGGGTTTATTATTTCTTTTGGATTGGCTGAAGATTAATATAAAGTATTTCGATATTATGTAATAATATATAATGTGTATATATTCACTTTAAAAAGTTTAAAATAAAAAGCAAAATTAAAAATTTTGAAAAACCCACGACGGTTTAATTGTAATTGGTAAAGGATAAAATAACTGTAAATCCCCCGCCTAAAAGAATATATGTAACGAGATGATGGGGACGACTTCGTCGGGGGCTGCCAGTTGCAATCCCTATTTTAAATATAGTAGCTAACAGTATAGATTTCGTTTTAAAGTTTTTAAAATACCAGTTATCAAAACTGTAAATTCATATTAATATTTTAATTTTTTGGAAACCTGTTTTAACAGCAAGAAAACCTATGAGAAGGTTTGTGCAAACTTAAAGTAATGACAGCCCCCGACGAAGTCGTCCCCATCATCTCGTTACATATATTCTTTTAGGCGGGGGATTTACAGTTATTTTATCCTTTACCAATTACAATTAAACCGTCGTGGGTTTTTCAAAATTTTTAATTTTGCTTTTTATTATAATATATGTACATTAAATACACTATAATTCTACATTAAAAATATACATATAAAAAAAAAAATATACAAACAAACCGTCCTCACTGTCTATCGTATTAGATAAATCACGGGTATAGTTATAGATGTATACATATCCTTTACAATTCTCGGGTTTAAAAAGACGCGTCGGGCCCGCAAGCGGTCACTTGTCGCTGCATTACTATCAGTATAATGTACCTACGTTCTTATGTATATCTTGTCGCTAAGGACCGTGTTCCAGTCTTAGTTAAATATAATACTATAGCCTGGTTTTTAAGAAACTTAAATTCTATTATTCCCTTTCGGGAATTTACATTAGTAAGTGTTATTGTGTTCCCGTACTGGGAACTACCCCTGGAGTTAAAATCGTCGTGTTGGCTTCGGTCTTCGGCTGGCCGCTGGCAAGTTTTGCAACGTTGCGCGACCTTGCCAGCGGCCGGCCGACAGGCCACGCGTCGAGTCGAAGCCACCGATAGCAAAGCTGCGTCTACCTCACAATTACAAGGAGCGTACCCTCGGTATTCCAGTAACGCCTGAGCCTAGACCTAAACCTAGCTGTCTAAATTATAATACCTACCTAGTCTGAATCTAATCTAATCTAAGTGTAGACTGAATGTTATAAGCAAATAAAATTTTATAATTAAGTTTGTTCACGTCTTGTTTTATTTACTATACATAATCTAGACGTGACACTATCCTTGAAAGTTTCATCCTAAATTGGACTAGTAGTTTTTTATTTGCATAAACAAATGTTTACTGCAGCGCCCCCCTGGTGAGTTTTTCCCGTAACAAAAAAGAAAAATCTTAAAATATGCATCAAGCAAAGCTGAATCTATTTCTAAAAACTCTTTTTAATCGGATCAGTAGTTTCGGTTTTAGATAAATAAATACCAAAAAAGTTTAAACAAATGCTTACTGCAGCGCCACCTGGTGGTTTGACACGATAAAACATATCTAAGAACATCCACCAATTAAACCTGAATCTATCACTGAAAATCGTATCGAAATCAGACTATTATTTTTTGAGATAATTGATAACATTCGTTTGCACGTAAAATGCTTACTGCAGCGCCCCCTGGCGAGTTAAGGCAATAAGACATTTCACCACCGAACATACACCAATTGAACCTAAACCTATCATAGAAAACCGTATCGGACTACACCGTATCGGACAAAATCGGACTTATAGTTTTGGAAATAATTGACATAGTAATTTGCACAAACATACAAACAAACAAACAACCTCTCAACCCAAACACATAAACAGTCGCCGTTCCGTCGCGGGTAAAAAACAAAAAATATATATAAATATTAAAATAAAGAAAATATTTAAATAAAGTAAAGAAATTATATTTAAATATCTAAATGCAAAGAAGTTAAATCGGCAAATTAAAAAATTAATAAAATAGGTAAATGTTATTGTCTCACGCTCCTCAATCCGTCGACACTCAGGATTCCGCGTTGGCACCGCTCAGCGTCAAGGTCAGATCTGCCGGCGCCACGCGCACGCGCAACGTTGCAAAACTCCTGAAATATTCGGCGAATAAATGTATATGATTTCCCGGTAATACAATTACGTTAATTTGTGATTAAATAAAAAGCAACATTAAAAATTTTAAAAAAACCCACGACGGTTTAATTGTAATTGAAAAAGGATAAAATAACTATAAATCCCCCGCCTAAAGGAATATATGTAACGAGATGATGGGGTGACTTCGTCGGGGGCTGTCATTACTTTAAGTTTGCACAAACCTTCTCATAGGTTTTCTTGCTGTTTAAAACAGGTTTGGCAAAAAATTAAAATATTAATATGAATTTACAGTTTTGATAAAAAAAAAAACAAAGAATAATTTAAATTAAATGAAAACAAAATGTTATGAAAAATAAAGTAATTTATTAAATCAATAATTAGTGTTGCCCCCCCTGGCCTTAATAACAGCTCTAAGACGGTTCCTCATCGACCTGATAACCCTTACTACCAGATCTTGAGGGAGAGCTTCCCATTCCTCTTCGAGCGCTGTCTTTAGCTCTACAATGTTTGCAGGCGCTGGATTTCTGGCTCGGACCCTGCGTTTCAGCTCATCCCATATGTATTCAATAGGATTATGATCAGGGCTGAGTGGCCAGTCCATGGTCTCAATATCAACTTCATCCAGGAACTGACGAGTGATTCGTGCTGTATGGCATCGGGCATTATCATGCATTAGAAGGAAGCCATCTCTTACGAAGCCTTCATAAGGAAGGACGTGATCAAGAAGAACGTCTTCCACATATCGGTCTGCAGTCAGACCGCCTCCTCGGCCTCCACCAGGGATGAAAACAAGAGCTGTTTTTCCTTGAACGGCGACTGTTTTTCCTTCCACTGAAATGCCCGCCCACATCATACACGAACCACCGCCATATGCCACTGTTTCGGCGAAACAACATTGTGAAAATCGTTCGCCTGGACGCCGGTACACTCGAGCTCTCCTGTCGCTGCCATGCAGACACACTCTGCTCTCGTCGGTGAACAGGACCGATAGCCATTGTTCAGCCGTCCAAACGATGTGTTCGCGAGCAAATGCAAGGCGAGCTTGTCGGTGAGCCGTGGTCAATTTAGGGCCTCTGGCAGGCCGTTTTGGAGTCAAATTGGCATCTTTCAGCCGTCTTCTTACTGTCCATTGACTGACAGCGACTCCACGGACCTCTCGCAGCCGCTGCTGCACGGCTACACCGGTGAGATGGCGATTTCTAAGAATTGTAGAGACGATAAAACGATCGTCTCTCTCAGAAGTACGCCGCCGCCTGTTATCTGGCCTCCTAGAGTAAGAACGTGTCTCCTGGAACCTACTGTATACCCTGGATACTGCAGATTGGCTCAGATTCAGTCGACGAGCGACTTCTCGCTGACTAAGGCACTGTTGTATCAAAAGGACAACTTGGGCGACTTCTTCTGGTCTTGTATCCATAGTGGCGGGAAATTGTTTATCGTATCTTGCGGTGATGTGTTCAGGTCAACTTTTGATAAGCGACTGATAAGGGTGCGTTGCATACGGGGGTTTATATAAGGGGTTGCATCGCGCAACACGTTAGTACTGCAAGGAGTAAATTGTACGGACTTACGTTCATACCACGATATTTTTAAAAGTGGTAATTGGATTAAAATGGTTAATGTGTCATTTTAAAGTTAAAAGAATAGGCTTTTATATAAATATACATTTTGTAAACTTTTTTCTCATTTTTGAAACAAAAACACACTGTTTGTCTATTTTGTATGGGTGAGTCGATTCGGTTGCACGCGAGTGTAGTTTTGGAAATAATTGACATAGTAATTCACACAAACACACAAACAAACAAACAAACAACCTCTCACCCCAAACACATATACAGTCGCCGTTCCGTCGCGGGTAACAAAAAAAGAAAAATCTTAAAATATGCATCAAGCAAAGCTGAATCTATTTCTGAAAACTCTTTTCAATCGGATCAGTAGTTTCGGTTTAAGACAAATAAATACAAAAAAAGTACAAACAAATGCTTACTGCAGCGCCCCCTGGTGGTTTGACATGATAAAACATATTTAAGAACATCCGCCAATTATCTTGAATCTATCACTGAATATCTATCAACATTCGTTTTCACGTAAAATGCTTATGGCAGCGCCCCCCTGGTGAGTTAAGGCAATAAGACATATCTAAGAACATACGCCAATTGAACCTAAACCTATCATAGAAAACCGTATCAAAATCGGACTTCTAGTTTTAGAAATAATTGACATAGTAATTTGCACAAACATACATACAAACAAACAAACAAACAAACAAACAACCTCTCACCCCAAACACATATACAGTCGCCGTTCCGTCGCGGGTAAAAAACCTATGCGCGTCGGAGATATTGACTATCCATACTTATATTATAAATGCGAATGTCTGTGTGTTTGTCTGTCACGCTTTCACGGCTAATCTACCGGACCGATTTGGATGAAATTTAGAATGAAAGTAGTAAATAACTATGGGTCTAACATAGGCTACTTATTTTTTCAAAAAATAACCGCTAAAGGGTTGAAATAGGGGATGCAAGTTTATATGAAAAAACTAAACCGCTTGACCGATTGTAATGAATTTTGAAATAAATATAGTTGATAATCTAAGGTCATATATAGGCTACTTTATTTTTCAAAAATCCACCCCCGAGGGTTGCAACATAACGAAACAATTAGGCAATCCATGCGGCGAAGCCGCGAGCGGGCCGCTAGTAGATAATAAGTTTAGATAAATCCACTCGCATAACTACTAAGACAATAAACACAAATAATTGTTAAATTGTTATCCATACTTATATTATAAATGCGAATGTCTGTGTGTTTGTCTGTCACGCTTTTACGGCTAATCTACCGATCCGATTTGGATGAAATTTAGAATGAAAATAGTAAAAGTGACTGGGTCTAACATAGGCTAACATAGGTCTAATATACTTATTTTTTCAAAAATCCACCTCTAAAGGGTTGAAATAGGGGATGAAAGTTTACATGAAAAATCTAAATCGCTTGACCGATTGTAATGAATTTTGGCATAAATATAGTTAATAATCCAAGCATAAACATAGGCTACTTTATGTTTTAAAAATCCACCCCCGAGGGTTGCAATATAACAAAATATTTCACGCGGCGAAACCGCGAGCGGACTGCTACTTACACTATATTTGTTTTACATTCATTGACTCAGAAATAAACAAAAAACAAAATATTACTATTCCTAAGCACCTTACCTACCAGAATTTAAAAGATTAAATTTGCTTTATTAAATAATTCTTTATTAGTTTTGTTAAATAATTAAATATTTAACGTCTAAAAGTATGGCATCATAATAATTGTGTTAAATGATTATGACTAGTAAAAAATAACGAAATAAAACTTGTTATAAGTTACATGAATGTAGGTAAGCAATGCACGTGCTTTGTAAATAACTAATACGTACAATTTGTATATTTAATTTGCACAAGCGAAGCTAGAATTGGATACAGGATGATGGAATGGATAGAAGAAAGATTACAAGGAATTTAGGGCACTTATCTTTGTAGACTGCGAGATCCACGATTGCTTCTGCGCAACAAGCCAAGGTCACATTATAGCCGCTCCCTCCGTCCTTCTCTCCAATTACGATTGTACTTCTTGCAAGTCTGAATCGACTGCTGCTGAAAAATCAAAAATTTTTCAAAAATTCTTCATGATTTTTCGTTTTCTTTTGCAGATTCGTATTTAGACGGTCGCCAAAACTTGCCTATGTTTAATGATTTTGTGAATTCATCAACGTTTTCTGAGTATTTGAATAAAAACACAGCCTACGTTTCAATGCTATAATGACAAATGTAATAATGGCGATAAGTATAATAAAAAGCAAAATTAAAAATTTTGAAAATACCCACGACGTCATAAAAAGATAAAATAAAAGGATAAAATAACTAGAAATCCCCCGCCTAAAAGAATATATGTAACGAGATGATGGGGAGGACTTCGTCGGGGGCTGCCAGTTGCAATCTCTATTTTAAATTCAGTATAGATTTCGTTCTTAAAGTTTTTAAAAGTAATACCAGTTATCAAAACTATAAATTCATGTTAACATTTTAAATTTTTTTTTCAAACCTGTTTTAACAACATGAAAACATGAAAACCTTCTTATGAAGGTTTGTGCAAAACTTAAAGTAATGACAGCCCCCGACGAAGTTGTCCCCATCATCTCGTTACATATATTCTTTTAGGCGGGGGATTTCTAGTTAATTTATCCTTTTTCAATTACAATTAAACCGTCGTGGGTTTTTTTCAAAATTTTTAATTTTGCTTTTTACCCGCGACGGAACGGCGACTGTATATGTGTTTGGGGTGAGAGGTTGTTTGTTTGTTTGTTTGTTTGTTTGTTTGTTTGTTTGTTTGTGTGTTTGTGCAAATTACTATGTCAATTATTTCCAAAACTATAAGTCCGATTTTGATACGGTTTTCTATGATAGGTTTAGGTTCGATTGGCGTATGCTCTTAGATATGTCTTATTGCCCTAACTCAACAGGGGGCGCTGCAATAGGCATTTTACGTGAAAACGAATGTTTTCAATTATCTCAAAAAATAGTAGTCTGATTTCCATAGATTTTCAGTGATAGATTCAGGTTTAATTGGTGGATGTTCTTGGATATGTTTTATCGTGTCAAACCACTAGGGGGCGCTGCAGTAAGCATTTGTTTGTACTTTTTTTGTATTTATTTGTCTAAAACCGAAACTACTGCTCCGATTAAAAAGAGTTTTCATAAAAAGATTTATCTTTGCTTCGTGCATATTTTAAGATTTTTCTTTTTTTGTTACGGGGAAAACTCACCAGGGGGCGCTGCACTAAACATTTGTTTATGCAGAGCAAAAACTACTAGTCCAATTTAGATGAAACTTTCAAGGATGGGTTCAGGCTTAATTGGTGCGTCTTTCCATATATGTGGTATGGTGACCACTCATCAGGGGGCGCTGTAATAAGCATTTGTTTGAGATTTTTTGTGTAAAACCAAAATTTTTCTTATATTTATTTGTCTAAAACCGAAATTACTTATCCGATTGGCTAGAGTTTTCAGAACTAGATTAAGCTTTACTTCGTACATATTTTAAAATTTTTATTTTTACGTTACGGTGAAAATTCACCAAGGGGCGCTGCAGTAAACATTTGTTTATGTAGAGTAAAAACTACTAGTCCGATTTAGATGAAACTTTCAACGATAGGTTCAGGTTTAATTGGTGCATCTTTTCATATATGTGTTACGGTGATCACTCACCAGGGGGCGCTGCAGGAAGTACATTTGTTTGTGCAAAACTAAAACTACGAGTCCGATTTGAATGCAGTTTTCAATGATAGATTCAAGTTTACTTAGTGCATATTTTCATATATGTGTCATGTATGTTTACTTAGTGCATATTTTCAAGTATGTGTCAACTCTCTAGGGGGCGCTGCAGTAAGTAGCTGCTTCCATTTTTTGTGTATAACAAAAACGACTAGTACGATTGGAAAGAGTTTTCAGTATTAGATTCCGCTTTGTTTAGTACATGTTTTTAAATTTATATTACGGTGACAAGTCACCAGGGGGCGCTGCAGTAAAATATTATTTGTGCAAAGCTAAAATGATGAATTCGATTTGGATACAGTTTCAGTGATAAGCTCAAGTTTAATTAGTGCATGTTCTTGGATATGCTTTATCGTGTTAACTCACCAGGGGGCGCTGCAGTAAACATTTGTTTGTAATATTTAATGTAAAACCACAACTACTAGTCCGATTGGACAGAGTTTTCAGTATTAGATTTACCTTTACTTGGTGTATGTTTTTAGTTTTTTTTTACGTTAAGAACTCACCAGGGGGCGCTTCGTTAAACATTTGATGGTGCAAAGTTAAAACTACGAGTCTGAATTTGATTGCAGTTTTCAACGATAGGATCAGGCTCAATTAGCGCGTGTTCTCGTATATATGTCGTGGTGACACCTCACCAGGGGGCGCTGTAGTAAGCATTTGCTTGTATTTTTGTGTGAAACCTATTTAGATGCGGTTTTCTGTGATAGGTTCAGGTTTAATTGTTGCGTGTTTTTATATGCCATATCACAAACTACCACGGGGCGCTCCAGTATAAATTAATTTGTTCCAAATCAAAACTACTAGTGGGTTTTGTGATTTTCACTGATTTGGTTAAACTTAAGTTTCCTAAAAATGTTGCGGTGACAATCTGCCAGGCGCTGCAATAGGCATTTGATAACCTATATAGCATTGGGCTTATATTTTTTTTTGGATTTGCATGAAGATTAATATAAAGTATTTCGAAATTATGTAATAATATATAATGTGTATCTATACACTTTAAAAAGTTTAAAATAAAAAACAAAATTAAAAATTTTGAAAATACCCACGACGGTTTAATTGTAATTAAAAAAGGATAAAATAACTAGAAATCCCCTGCCTAAAAGAATACATGTAACGAGATAATGGGGACAACTTCGTCGGGGGCTGCCAGTTGCAACCTCTATTTTAAATATAGTAGCTAACAGTATAGATTTCGTTCTTAAAGTTTTTAAAAGGAATACCAGTTATCAAAACTGTAAATTCATATTAATATTTTAATTTTTTCCTAAACCTGTTTTAAACAGCATGAAAACCTAGGAGAAGTTAGCAAACTTAAAGTAATGGCAGCTCCGACGAAGTCGTCCCCATCATCTCGTTACATATATTCTTTTAGGCAGGGGATTTCTAGTTATTTTATCCTTTTTCAATTACAATTAAACCGTCGTGGGTATTTTCAAAATTTTTAATTTTGTTATTTTAAACTTTTTAAAGTGAATAGATATTCATTATATGTTATTACATAATATCGAAATACTTTATATCGAAATCTTCAGGTAAATCCAAAAGAAATTATAAGCTCAATGCTTGCTGGTTATCAAATGCTTATTGCAGCAATTAAACCTGAACCTATCGCAGAAAACCGCATCTAAATAGGTACGTAAACGTAAAAAAAAACTGAAAACAACACCAAGTTAAGTTAAATCTAATAGTAAAAACTCTGTCCAATCGGACTAGTAGTTGTGGTTTTACTTTAAATATTTCAGACAAATGTTTACAGCAGCGCCCTCTGGTGAGTTAACACGATAAAACATATCCAAGAACAAGCACTTATTAAACTTGAGCTTATCATTGAAACTGCATCCAAATCGAATTTGTCATTTCAGCTTTGCACAAACAATATTTTACTGCAGCGCCCCCTGGTGACTTGTCACCGTAATATAAATTTAAAAACATGCACTGAGCAAAGCGGAATCTAATACTGAAAACTCTTTCGAATCGTACTACTCGTTTTGGTTTTACACAAAAAAATAGAAGCAGCTACTTACTGCAGCGCCCCCTAGAGAGTTGACACATACATGAAAATATGCACTAAGTAAACATATATGACACATATATGAAAATATGCACTAAGTAATCTTGAATCTATCATTGAAAACGGCATTCAAATCGGAATCGGAGTTTTAGTTTTGCACAAACAAATGTACTTACTGCAGCGCCCCCTGATGAGTGGTCACCGTAACACATATATGAAAATTAAAAATTTTGAAAAACCCACGACGGTTTAATTGTAATGGAAAAAGGAAATAAAATAACTAGAAATCCCCCGCCTAAAAGAATATATGTAACGAGATGATGGGGACGACTTCGTCGGAGCTGCCATTACTTTAAGTTTGCTAACTTCTCCTAGATTTTCATGCTGTTAAAACAGGTTTGGGAAAAAATTAAAATATTTTAATATTTCAATATCAAAACTGTAAATTCATATATAATAATAAATATTTATATATGAATTTACAGTTTTGATAACTGGTATTCCTTTTAAAAACTTTAAGAACGAAATCTATACTGTTAGCTACTATATTTAAAATAGAGGTTGCAACTGGCAGCCCCCGACGAAGTTGTCCCCATCATCTCGTTACATATATTCTTTTAGGCGGGGGATTTCTAGTTATTTTATTTCCTTTTTCCATTACAATTAAACCGTCGTGGGTTTTTCAAAATTTTTAATTTTGTTTTTTATTTTAAACTTTTTAAAGTGAATAGATACATATTATATGTTATTACATAATTTCGAAATACTTTATATTAATCTTCATGCAAATCCAAAAACAAATTATAAACCCGATGCTTTCTGGTTATCAAATACCTAAAAACTTACACCAAGTGAAGGTAAATCTAATACTAAAAACTCGGCCCAATCGGACTAGTAGTTGTGGTTTTGTTTTAAATATTACAAACAAATGTTTACTGCAGCGCCCCCTGGTGAGTTAACACGATAAAATATATCCAAGAATATGCACTAAATAAACGTGAGCTTATCACTGAAACTGCATCCAAAACGAATTAGTCATTTTAGCTTTGCACAAACAATATTTACTGCAGCGCCCCCTGGTGACTTGTCACCGTAATATAAATTTAAAAACATGCTCTAAGCAAAGTGGAATCTAATACTGAAAACTCTTTCCAATCGTAGCAGTCGTTTTGGTTTTACACAAAAAATAGAAGCAGCTACTTACTGCAGCGCCCCCTAGAGAGTTGACACATACATAAAAATATGCACTAAGTAAACATACATGAAACATATATGAAAATATGCACTAAGTAATTTTGAATCTGTCATTGAAAACTGCATTCAAATCGGACTCGTAGTTTTAGTTTTGCACAAACAAATGTACTTACTGCAGCGCCCCCTGGTGAGTGGTCACCGTAACACATATATGAAAAGATGCACCAATTAAGCCTAAACCTATCGTTGAAAGTTTAATCTAAATCGGACTAGTAGTTTTTACTCTGCATGAACAAATGTTTACTGGAGCGCCCCCTGGTGAATTTTCACCGTAATAAAAAAACAAAAATCTAAAAATATGCATGAAGCAAAGTTGAATCCAGTTCTGAAAACTCTATCCAATCGGATCAGTAATTTCGGTTTTAGACAAATAAATACAAGAAAATTTTTGGTTTTACACAAAAAAACTCAAAGTCACGATAACAAATATATGACAAGACGCACCAATTAAGCCTGAACCTACCTTGAAAGTTTCATCTAAATTGGACTAGTAGTTTTTGATTTGCATAAACAAATGCTTACTGCAGCGCCACCTGGTGGTTTGACACGATAAACCATATCTAAGAACATCCACCAATTAAATCTGAATCTATCACTGAAAATCGTATCGAAATCAAACTATTATTTTTTGAGATAATTGAAAACATTCGTTTGCACGTAAAATGCTTACTGCAGCGCCCCCTGGTGAGTTAAAGCAATAAGACATATCTAAGAACATACGCCGGTTGAACCTTAACCTATCATAGAAAACCGTATCAAAATCGGACTTATAGTTTTGGAAATAATTGACATAGTAATTTGCACAAACACACAAACAAACAAACAAACAAACAAACAAACAAACAAACAACCTCTCACCCCAAACACATAT
Source organism: Dryas iulia moderata (assembly GCA_019049465.1). Lineage (NCBI taxonomy): Eukaryota > Metazoa > Arthropoda > Insecta > Lepidoptera > Nymphalidae > Dryas > Dryas iulia. Next base: position 9,367,744 of record CM032442.1, read on the forward strand.
ACAGTCGCTGTTCCGTCGCGGGTAAATATGAAAAGACGCAACAATTAAGTCTAAACCTATTCTTAAAAGTTTCATTTAAATCGGACTAGCAGTTTTTGCTCTGCATAAGCAAATGTTTACTGCAGCGCCCTCTGGTGAATTTGTACCCTAACGAAAAATCAATAATCTTAAAATATGCATCAAACAAAACTGAATCTAGTTCTGAAAACTCTAGCCAATCGAATTAGTAATTTCGGTTTTAGACAAATAAATACAAGAAAAATTTTGGTTTTACACAAAAAAACTCAAACCAATGCTTACTACAGCGCCCCCTGATAAGTGGTCACCATAACGCATATATGAAAAGACGCACCAATTAAGCCTGTACCCATCCTTGAAAGTTTCATCTAAATTGGACTAGTAGTTTTTGCTCTGCATAAACAAATGTTTAGTGCAGCGCCCCCTGGTGAGATTTCCCCGTAACAAAAAAGAAAAATCTTAAAATATGCACCAAGCAAAGTTAAATCTTTTTCTGGAAACTGTTTTCAATCGGATCAGTAGTTTCGGTTTTAGACAAATAAATACATAAAAGTATAAACAAATGCTTACTGCAGCGCCCCCTGGTGGTTTAACACGATAAAACATATCTAAGAACATCCACCAATTAAACCTGAATCTATCACTGAAAATCGTATCGAAATCAGACTACTATTTTTTGAGATAATTGAAAACATTCGTTTAACGTAAAATGTTTACTGCAGCGCCCCCTGGTGAGTTGGGGCGATAAAATATATCTAAGAACATATGCCAATTGAACCTGAACCTATCATAGAAAACCGTATCAATATCGGACTTATAGTTTTGGAAATAATTGACATAGTAATTTGCACAAACATACAAACAAACAAACAAACAACCTCTCGCCCTAAACACATATACAGTCGCCGTTCCGTCGCGGGTAAAAAATCGACATCTAAAGGGTTGAAGCAAGGAATGAAAGTTTATATGAATAAAAACAAAATTAAAAATTTTGAAAAAATCCACGACGGTTTAATTGTAATTGTAAAAGGATAAAATAACTATAAATCCCCCGCCTAAAAGAATATATGTAACGAGATGATGGGGACGGCTTCGTCGGGGGCTGTCATTACTTTAAGTTTGCACAAACCTTCTCATAGGTTTTCTTGCTGTTAAAACAGGTTTGGCAAAAAAATTAAATATTAAAATGAATTTACAGTTTTGATAACTGGTATTTTAAAGACTTTAAAACGAAATCTATACTGTTAGCTACTATATTTAAAATAGAGGTTGCAACTGGCAGCCCCCGACGAAGTCGTCCCCATCATCTCGTTACATATATTCTTTTAGGCGGGTATTTATAGTTATTTTGTCCTTTTACAATTACAATTAAACCGTCGTGGGTTTTTTCAAAATTTTTAATTTTGTTTTTTATTTTAAACTTTTTAAAGTGAATAGATACACATTATATGTTATTACATAATTTCGAAATACTTTACATTAATCTTCATGCAAATCCAAAAAAAATTATAAACCCAATGCTTTCTGGTTATTAAATACTTCTTGCAACGCCTGGCAGATTAACACCGTAACATTTTCAGGAAATTTTAAGTCTAACCAAATCAGTGAAAATCACAAAACCCACTAGTAGTTTTGATGTAGCGCCCCGTGGTAGTTGGTGATATGGCATATAAAAACATGCAGCAATTAAACCTGAACCTATCACAGAAAACTGCATCTAAATAGGTTTCACACAAAAAATACAAGCAAATGCTTACTGCAGCGCCCCCTGGTGAGGTGTCACCATGACACATATACGAGAACACGCGCTAATTAAGCCTGATCCCCTATCTTTGATAACTGCATCCAAATCGGACTTGTAGTTTTAGCTTTGCATAATTAAATGTTTAATGCAGCGCCCCCTGGTGAGTTCTTGACGTAAAAAAAACCTAAAAACTTACACCAAGTAAAGGTAACTGTAATAATAAAAACTCTGCCCAATCGGACTAGTAGTTGTGGTTTTGTTTTAAATATTACAAACAAATGTTTACTGCAGCGCTCCCTGGTGAGTTAACACCATAAAACATATCCAAGAACAAGCACTAATTAAACCTATTATTGAAACTGCATCCAAATCAAATTCGTCATTTTATCTTTGCACAAACAATATTTTACTGCAGCGCCCCCTGGTGACTTGTCACTGTAATATAAATTTAAAAACATGCTATAAGCAAAGCGGAATCTAATATTGAAAACTCTTTTCAATCGTACTAGTCGTTTTGGTTTTACACAAAAAAATAGAAGCAGCTACTTACTGCAGCGCCCCCTAGAGAGTTAACACATACATGAAAATATGCACTAAGTAAACATACATGACACATATATGAAAATATGCACTAAGCAAACTTGAATCTATCATTGAAAACTGCATTCAAATCGGACTCGTAGTTTTAGTTTCGCACAAACAAGTGTACTTACTGCAGCGCCCCCTGGTGAGTAGTCACCGTAACGCATATATGAAAAGAAACACCAATTAAACCTGAACCTATCGTTGGAAGTTTCATCTAAATCGGACTAGTAGTTTTTGCTCTGCATAAACAAATGTTTACTGCAGCGCCTCCTGGTGAATTTTCACCGTAACCAAAAAATAAAAATCTTAAAATATGCACAAAGCAAAGCTAAATCTAGTTCTGAAAACTCTATCTAATCGAATTAGTAATTTCGGTTTTAGACAAACAAATACAAGAAAAATTTTGGTTTTACACAAAAAAGTACAAACAAATGCGTACTGCAGCGCCCCCTGATGAGTGGTCACTGTAGCACATATATAAAAAGATGCACCAATTAAGCCTGAACCTATCCTTGAAAGTTACATGTAAATCGGACCAGTAGTTTTTGATTTGCATAAACAAATGTTTACTGCTACGCCCCCTGGTGAGTTTTCCCCGTAACAAAAAAAGAAAAATCTTAATATATGCATCAAGCAAAGATGAATCTTTTTATGAAAACTCTTTTCAATCGGAGCAGTAGTTTCGGTTTTAGACAAATAAATACAAAAAAAGTACAAACAAATGCTTACTGCAGCGCCCCCTGGTGGTTTGACACGATAAAACATATCCAAGAACATCCACCAATTAAACCTGAATCTATCACTGAAAATCTATTGAAATCAGAATATTATTTTTTGAGATAATTGAAAACATTCGTTTTCACGTAAAATGCTTACTGCAGCGCCCCCTGGTGAGTTAAGGCAATAAGACATATCTAAGAACATACGCCAATTGAACTTTAACCTATCATAGAAAACCGTATCAAAATGGGACTTATAGTTTTGGAAATAATTGACATAGTAATTTGCACAAACACACAAACAAACAAACAAACAAACAACCTCTCACCCCAAACACATATACAGTCGCCGTTCCGTCGCGGGTAAAAATCTAAACCGCTTGTAATGAATTTAGGCATAATTATAATTGTATGTAGGCTACTTTATTTTTTAAAAATGCTCCCCCGACGGTTGCAATATAACGAAAAAATTCACGCAGCGAAGCCGCGATCGGGCCGCTAGTGAGAAATAATTAATACTGTTAGAGGCTGTGGCTTGTGGCTCAGTAAACAGTGGCTGTCTGTAAATGCGATAGTTGCGGGTTCAATTTCCTCACAAGTGAATTAATATATTAAAATTATAATTTATTCACTCTGGTTCCAAAAGACAGAGTGTCTTGACACTAGGTCCTCTTCAGAGAGTAGGTAGTCAACTACCATAGTATTTTACTCATTTACTATACTGGTTTACGCTTATTCCCATAAGCGTGAACCTTTTTTTTAGTTAAGTTATGGATCAATAAAAACTATTAATAAAGTATCAATGGCATATTAGTTTACATGATATTTAAAAGTTGCTAGAAGTTTTACCAAATAAAAAAATGTAACTTACATTCTATTTATATCTCCATCTTTGCGTAGTTGCAGTATTGGTATTTTCTTAATTATTGTATGTGGGCTGAAATATTTAGAAGCATATATTAAATATATAACATGTGGTTTACAATTCATTTTCATTTTATGAGAGCCACAAACAAACAGCTTATTTTATTAATCAGCTAATGTAAGCCATTAATCAGTTATGTACATAGAAATAAGCAGACAAACTAATATAAGCATATTGTTTTGATATTATTACTAGTTTTTAAATACTTGCACTCATGTACATTGCATATGTGTATGGTTTTTTTTACTACTTTTATAATATTAATTACAATACAGATGTATTATAATATCACAAACAATTTGATTTAAAAAATGTTGTAACTCACTAATAAATAGGAAAGAAAATATGTATTAATACTTATTATTAGAATTATAGTTATTGAGTATAAGCATACTTTAATGAAATAATATTTATTTATTTGATTTACATTTATTATTAAAAGATACACTTGTAATTTTACCTATGTATATAAAAACATGACTTGCCCTATATCATTAGTTGCGACTTCAGCAACAGATATTAGAAATTCACATATCAGACTGTAACACATTCATGGTATCTCACATACTTGAATAAAGTGGTGTTTTAAATGTTAATTCTATGTGTTCCTCATGCTGTCATATAAAATTATAAAATAAATCAAAGTGTGGCATGGTGCCTTAATTTTAAGCAAATTTATCATTAAATAGTTATCGTTACCATAGTTGATATTCTATCTCCCATGACAAAATAACGTTTTATACTTTTGTAGAAGGTTTTGTTCAAACTCACACACGTGCTCGGTGTAACGGGGTTAAAACTCCTCCATTACATCTCACTAATAACATTTTAAAAAAGTGGGTAATTTTGAAAATATTTTTTACATGACTAGATATATTTTTATTTTTTAATAAAAATTAATCATGTTATATTTATTAGTAGTTTGTTTAATACATCAAAAAATTTTATATTATTTAAGATATAAATAATAGGTAAAATAAAAATTACATAGGTAGGTTTACAATTTAACATTTGTTGATGGGGAAATCACAATTAACTATAATTTATTTAATTACTACACTATAATTAATAACTTATTGTTAACACACCTCACGAACAGGATAATTGTCATTTTCCAATTAAATTTACTCCACTGACTAATAGTATTTGTAGTTCTTTACATTTGGATATTCCCGCTTTCAGATTGTAATAAGTTTCACAAAACGTCATCACGCTAGACAGATAATCATAGATGGACAATCGATTCCAGTATTACCCGATAAAGTATCTATAATAAAAAAAACAGTAGCAATCGTGGGACTGCCGATAGAAGTGAAAACGGAACTATTAAGTTGAGTGTAATTAAAACTATATGCAAAAATTATATGATTTTTTTTATGTTTTATTTATAAGTTACACATGATGGGTTAAACAAATCATGAACAAAATATAAATACAAAGTGCTTGAAAAAAATAGCTATAGATATACTATTATCATTAGCATGTCGGTGACGCGAACCGAGGATTTTACCCTCTACCAAAACGCTCAACGCGCCTAAAGAAGTTTTCACTTCATAAAACTCGATTCCCTATGATTAAAATCGTCGAAAAGACGATTTGTACGACCATGAATCGATTCTTATGAACTAGTTTATAATTTACTAGCGGCCCGCTCGCGGCTTCGCCGCGTTATCTATTTCGTTATATTGCGTCCCTCGGGGGCGCATGTGTGTTTGTCTGTCACGCTTTCACGGTTAATCTACCGGTCCGATTTGGATGAAATTTAGAATGAAAGTAGTAAAAGTTACTGTGTCAAACATAGGCTACTTAGTTTTTCAAAAATCAACCTAAAGATTTTGGTACAAGTGGTATTGATATTGGTACATACTTCATGAAGCCGGTCAGAATGGAAAATTTTTTTTGACAATGGTTTAACATTAAAACTCAGGGAACTTGAAATAAAGTGTTTTCTTTCACATTTTATATGTGAAAAAAAGATGTTGAAAAATATATTTAGATAGATCCATTCATAATTGAATCATTTCAAAAAATCCTGTGTTGATTTTGACGTCGAAACTTTTATAACATTTTGTAAGAACGAAATGACGGAATCAAGATGTTTTCAAGTAAAAGAGGGTACAACAGCTCAATCAGATCCAAATTTGTGGTTTGAGATGCGCTACGGATGTATAACAGCTTCAAAAATGCACGAAGTTGCTCAGTGTACAACAAAAGATACACAATGTAAAAATAGCAGAATCTGATCTTTTTTTTTTTAAGAATGACTGGCCCATGATTGGTGCCTCGCCTGGCGCGCTTACTGATGACTGCGTTACAGAAGTAAAGAAGGAAAGTGTTAAAAAGTATTTAAGTATAATTACGACGAACGAGCGCGCGACCACGAGCGGATTGAGAGTGCCAGAATGAGCGTGTTGTAGGATGACGTCACACGTTTACCGGCCGGTTACAACTTGTTTTACTTATAACTCGGAAACTAATTGACGTATCGAAGTAATTCTTTCACTAGTATTTTTTATTTTTGACATAGAATATGGAGTGCTAATAATCAAAATTAGTTAACATTCTCCATTCTCCATCAGTTTTTTCGGTTCTTGAAATCCAACACATCCATCCATCATGTTAATTAAATTTTCTTTAAACAATAGTTTAAAAAATATTTTTTAATTTTAGTTTAACTGGTATACTGTAATTCTACATCAGTGTTTCGAAATCAATCGAAAAAAACAATGAAACTGATTTTTTAAACACGGTAAAAAAATACAAATCAGCTACAAAAAGTAGCGTATTTATGGATCGCATTAATAATCTGTGGCAACGATAAAGCGTAATTTTAAACTTGCCATTATTGCCGATTACGGGTAATATAAGCCGACTATTTCAGAATGTGCTCATTATGAACAGTTAACCACTTAATAAGTGAAGTTTAAATTTTATAGCCCTAACCATCTTTAAAATCGCTAGTCATTGGAGATTCAGACATCTTGTTCTTTCTAATTTTAATTCTAATCCTTGCGCTAACCGCAAATTGCTAGTTTAATTGATAAATTACTATTATTTTCTATGTGTAAAACTATTATTATACTTTAAATTATCATGTCATATTCTAGCAGCTTAGTTTTTGATTTAAAGCGAGAGAGTAGAACTCCAAATTACAAGTGTAAAAAGCTTTCAGTGCTGTACATTTGCTTAATGAATTATTTCAATGAAATGTAAGTAAAACAATTATTTATTTTAATAACTGCATTTGTGATTATGATTTATTTACAATAGTAGGGATAGTGGTTTCAGAAATAAAATGTAACTTGAGAGGTTAACGTTAGATAAAAACTTAGAATAAAACTTCTTTTTCATATATTAGATTCTCCCTTACTAAATTGCTGACTGCTGTAATTCGCCAGACGCGTGAAACGTAAAAGATTTTAACACATCACCGTCCCTTGGCCATTAAATCATCCATACTTATATTAAAATGCGAAAAGTCTGTGTGTTTCGTTCTGGCACGCTTTCCACGGCTAATTCCAGCTGGTCCGAGTTGGATGAATTTAGATGAAAATAGAAAAAGTTACTACTGCCTTCTAATATAGGGTACTTATTTTTTCAAAATCAACCTCTAAAGGGTGAAATAGGGAAAAGTGAAAGTTTCATATTAAAATCTAAACCGCTTCACCGATTGTAACAAATTGGCATAAATATAGTGTGATAATCAAGGCTTAAACTGACTACTTCTATTTTCAAAAATCCAACCCCCGAGGGTTGCAAATATAAGGAACAGCTACGTAGATCACGCGGCGAGCACGAGCGGGCCGCTAGTATAGAATGTATGACAATGTAATTTATTTTCCTCTTGCATATTTTCAGTTCTGCGTTTTTTGGACTGCTAGATAGTGGCTGACCTAACAAGAAAACAGGAATTTGAAAATTTAAGACATTCTCTCTCATTAGTGTAGACAAAGTAACTAACATTTTGTAATAATTAAAAAGTATATTCACGCTTCTCGACGGTGACATCTGCTATACGGGAGGTCGTAGCCATATACCGCGCTGGCTCAGTGGCTGCGGTGCTGTCACGATGGTCGTCTCACTCAGCATCGTACAGAAGTTTCTAGAACTACTAACCAAAATAAGTAAAACTATCAATTTTTCAAATAATTACGTATAATGAAACTGAAGTACTAAGTAACGTACAAAAAGTATACAAATACTAATAATTCATGGGCCCTAATTGCCTTCTTACACTGTTTACGACAAATAAAACAAAAATATAAAAGTACATCCATACTTATATTATAAATGGGAAGTCTGTGTGTTTGTCTGTCACGCTTTCACGGCTAATCTACCGGTCCGATTTGGATGAAATTTAGAATGAAAGTAGTAAAAGTGACTGGGTCTAACATAGGCTACCTATGTTTTCATAAATCAACCTCTAAAGGGTTGAAATAGGGGATGAAAGTTTTTTGAAAAAACTAAACCGCTTGACCAATTGTAATGAATTTTGGCATATATATAGTTGATAATCTAAGCTTAAATATAGACTACTTTATTTTTTAAAAATACGCCCCCAAGGGTTGCAATATACCGAAATAGCTCACGCGGCGAAGCCGCGAGCGGACCGCTAGTAAATTTAATAATTTTGAAATTTTTATACGTTGAGAATGTATGACGCAATACTGAACTTCGATTTTTATTTCAATGAATTTGTAGTTTCATACGCATCGATACCTTTATAGATGGCAAAATAGAATATATGGACAGAAAAGTAGTAACGAATTAGAAAAGAAATGACTTAGCTGTTGTGCTAGCTCCACATGATGGCACGTCTTAACTGCTTAGCTGCTTAACGCCTTTTCCAGCATAGGAGCGTAGTCAGAAAGAGTAAGAGTAAATCTTAAGACAATCCGGTGCCTCATTACCGCCCGGAATCGAGATATTTCGTTATTTAATGGCGGTACTCACGGCCCTGCTTGTCCTTAATATAATAATCACTAGCGGTCCGCTCGTGGCTTCGCCGCGTGAACTACGTAATTGTTTTGTTATATAGCAACATTCGTAAGCCGATTTTTGAAAAATAAAGTAGCCTATGTTTAGTCTTGGATTATCAACTAATCTATGTAAAAATTCATTACAATCGGTCAAGCGGTTTAGATTTTTCATACAAACTTTCATCACCTATTTCAACCCTTTATCAAATCGGGCTGGTAGATTAGCCGCGAAAGCGTGACAGCCAAACAGATAAAGTTTTTCCATTTATAATCTAGGTATGGATATCTTCATTGTGACCCTCAAAACCACCACACATGAGGGTATGACACAGCCAACTCATTCTGCAAGAATCCAGGGCAGTACGCGAGGCAACTAAGAAATCGTTGGCGGTAGTTTGATATAATAATGTATCAACTGACAGACGTATGCCATCTCAGTCTACCTGTGACCACGGACTACGGACCCGATGTTTCGAACATTTTACAATTGTTCGAAACGTTGGGTTTTCTAAAAATTTATTTTCGAATATAAAAACATACGCGATTAATCCGGTTTAAAATAATTTCATTTCAAAATTAATTCACTCATTAAAAAGAGAGGCTGTAAAGTACCTAAACAATAGAACCGAATTGAAAACCTTTCTGAAGTCGGTTAAAAAGTACAGATCAGATTGTATGTAAACTTGAATGCTACTACATAGCAAGTATTTTATATAAAAAAGGAATAATCAAAATTAATTTACTGAGTAAAAAGTTAAGCGGCATGATAGGTTAGATGATATGCAGTCGAGTTGTAAATTTTCCACTTTTTATGGAGTGAGTACAAAACTACTTAGTAAATTAATATGGTACCACACTGCAACCACCTCCAATCACTTAAGAAAAGAATTATCGAAATCGATCCACTCAGTAAAAAGTTCGGCGGTAACACACATATAAAAAATCCTCCTCCCTTTTGAAGTCGCTTAAAAAAGTATATTTTGTGCGCAGTTCACACACGATAGAAGTTTGGGTTTCCTAAAATATTTAAAGGAATATATGTGTACAAAGAAAAAACATTTTCAATTCTAATTCGTTTATTATAATTTGAAATCGTTAATCTAATAGCTACAACCGATGCCATAAGGACCGTAACCGTAAGGTCCCGCCATTCCGTAACCGTAAGCTGCGTCAGCGTAACCATTGTAACCAAATGGACCTGCCACGGCGTTATAAGCAGGGGCATTGAAATCCTCGCTCATCATAGCTACATTTCCATTGCCACAGCCATATGTTACTCCACCAGCTCCGGCTGTGGGTAATGCTCCCTCTAAAGCCACGGCTCCTAGGAAAGGCACGGCACCAGACACTGCAAGTGGACCGTCATAGGCGTTTTCAGACACCATAGAAACACCGGTTGGGGCTATTGGTGAAGCACTAGTAACGGCGAGTCCACCGCCATTGGATGCTGCAAGGGCCGCAGGGCCAGCGTATGGGGCAGCGGCGAATGGGGCAGCGGCGAACGGAGCGGCAGCGAATGGTGCTGCGAAAGAACCGGCATAACCTGCATACGGTCCAGCGAAAGCGGCAGGTCCATATCCAGCTTCATAGGCTCCGTAAAAACCATCATACATACCAGCATATGGTCCGGCTAGAAATGCACCTTCCGCTCCATAAGCAGCGTTGCATGCACCAATAGCTTGAGCAGCAATAGACTGAATAACATAGAAACAAATAGAAATGATTACATTATATTGACCATTTACATACGAGTAGAATATTTATCTTATTAATGTTTACGTTGTACTTAAACATTTTAATATCTATAAAGAGTTTAATATCTCTAAGGAGAGCGAAGTCACAAACGGGTCACTAGTATTTATTAAAAGAATTTACCTGTAAAAAGGCTACAGCACAAACGAGAATGATGCTCTTGCCGGACATGTTGCTTCGATTTCACTTCACTGTTTGAATGAACTTGACTTAAATTAATTAACTTTTATAGTAAAAAATAATCATCAATTTTTAAATTCACGGAACACAACGAAAGTTTTGTAAGAAAATTGTGAAAAGGAACAATAAAATAGAACAGATAAGTTCTGTTACTATGCGCGTTATTGTACCTGTACTGTGTTATATTTCATCATGTCGAACATTTAAATTCATTTTGTTTGCAGTTTCGCGCTTTTCCCGGACAGTAATGTAGTGAGAGAGAACTTAGTGTTAAGACACTCCGTTCTGCTCTCTCTGCCTGAAATCAAGATATTGCATGATGAGTGCGGAATTCAACGCCGCGCTTTGTCTTACGTTGGTACGTAAGAATGTGTAAGTGGAGCGCAGGAATGGAAACAGAAATTAATAAATAATCGTTACCCCGAGTGGCAATTGAACCCATAACCATCTCGTTTACAGTCAACGCTGATCCTCTGAACTACGACGGTTCTATTTAATTTTTTATTTTTTTTAGTTTCAAGCTGTATCCTGTAGGCAGAGGGAACCTAGTGTTATGACTCTCCATCCCCACTTTCGGGTAAATTCGGAGGCATAGCGAAGAAAATGGAAATGTTAAAAATAAATTAAATATTTTCAATCTCTGAGTGGGAATCGAACCCACAACCAGTCGCTTAACAGTCACACTTACGCCACGAATGGTTACTGGTTACATGTATAAAAAAACAAAATAAATTTATCGGCTGACGCCATTGCAGCGCAGTAGGACAGTATCTGACAGTAATCGTAATTAATCGTAGGTTTGATTCCCACTGGGGAAAATAACAATTTTTATTAAATCTCCAATCTAGGCGGCGTTAGGGTTCACCATTCAACACACAATGTCTCATTTCGAAAAACGGGAAGCTGGTAAAATAATTATTCGAATATAAGTAAAATTTAGACTTAAATGTCTCTCTTTAAAAATATATTTGTAATCAAAAGGCCGATTTTGCATTTATTTTTTACCTGAAGAACATTTCATTCATGAAAATTAATTGACATTAATATAAATACGTATTTACTTCCATTGAACTTTGATCCACCATTGTCTTTGATAATAGTGATCTGCAGTGAGTTACCATTACATTCTGCATTACACAATTTGCAAAAGGAAGTTCAAAAGGCGCAACATACGCAACTGTAGTTCCTTTGGTGTTACACAGGGTCGTGGGCGTGGACACCAAAAACCTTAGAGATTAAAAATTTCATCTCCAAGGCCTTCGCTACATCTCTCAACTAGTGGCTAAATCGGGTTAACAATTATGCCGGCACTGACTCAGTTACCAGAATCCCCTTCGTTGTCTGACTTTGGTCTGGAAAATGCAATCCCTTCTTATTTTCTTGCAACTGACGGGAGCTGTTGGAGATAGTATGTTCTCATATCTTACATGATCACGATCTTCAGGCCAGGATATACCACGGAGGGAGATTTATACTTCTTTATTTATAAAAAATGAAGAAACTAGAAACATATTATTTGAACGAATTTGCTATAATTTTTTTTTATCAAAAATAATATTTAATTAAAAAAATCAATAACATTTAAATTTTCAGAAATAATCTGTTAATTAGTATAGCATGATAGCACGAGTTAAGTAAAAATTATATTTAGTATTCAAATATTCATATGAGCACAAAATCACAGCTACTCGCTAGCGATCCGCTCGCGGCTTCTCCGGCATGAACTACAATTTTCATTCCCTATTCCAATCCCCTTATTGAAACATGATTGGAATTTAGACAAAATAAACTACTAATGAAGACAGTTGTCTTCATGATAAGATTAATTATGGAAATAAGTTAATATTGATTAATTATATTAAAGTTGATGGCAATGTAATACTTTTGTTTTGTTATGTTGGCAATACTGAACGCCCTACGGTGTGTTCATTCCATTTTTTATTTTTCTATGTAAAACACTATTCTGTTTTGTTACGCTAATAATAAAGCCATATATACTGATTGTTTTATTAAAATCGGTACAGTTATAAGATAACAATGATTTGCTGCTGATCAAACATATAAACAAACAAACAACCGGGGGATGTCCAAACGCATATACCGTCTCCATTCTGGGCGCTGATTAGAATTAGAGTGTCTATTGGTAATGTTAAAAGGCTTTCTACTAAATTTTTGTGTTTGTATACACAGTAAATATACCGAAATAACGTGTCTTTACAATTTTTGTTAGTGGGGACATATGGGAGGGCTTGATAACTGGAATTTGAAATGAAACAGTAAAACTTAGCGACTAAATAGGGCACTCAGTCCTGAAATTATATTCTAAAATACAAAATCACCATCATTTCACACAGGACACGTATGAACTATCGCCTGACAGAAAAATATTAGCAATATCTTAGCAGTATTTCGTTGCTTAAAAAAAAAATTAAGGTGAAATTTAAAGTGTTTGAACGTTCTGTCTGTTTGTTCCGGCAGCTCTGAATAGCTGAACTTTTACTGGTAGATGTCTGATGTAATTACTACACATTTACAATTATAACTTTTTTAATAAATTTCACGCGGACGAAATCGCTGGCTCAGCTAATTATCAGATAAGCATCACGTTTAAGTAAACTCTCACGTATTGGATGGTAATGAACTTGACTTATATATCTTCGTAAGACGTATATATAAATATATCGTTTTATCTTTTTAGATAAAAAATAAAATACTCTTGTACTTATTTACTTTTTTGGTGTTTTTTACAACTGAACTACAGCAGTCAAACTTAAGCACTGTCTACATGTCAAATGTTCAGAGAACTTTTCCAAATTTGGAATAGCTGTGTATCTTCTGTCTCTCTATGTCTGTCTGCTGCGAGAGCAAATATGCCCTAGTGAAACATATTCAGTTTTTTGATTTATCTAATTATAATCCTGTCATTAAATAAACAAATGTTTATTTTAGATGTGAACTCAGCAAATTGGCTATAATAACTTAATTCTATAGTTTTAAGTATGTTTGTTAAGAAATTAGAAATCTATTATTGAGTCTTAAAGGCTCTCAAATTTACTTAATACTAGCGACTCGCTCTTGGTTTCGCCGCATTATATGCAAATTTTATTCCCCGTTTGGATTGCCCGTTTGGGATATTCTGAACTTTCTGTTACGAAAATATAGCCTACTAGCAGCCCGCTCGCGGCTACGCCGCATGATCTAACTGGCTGTTTCGTTATTTTGCAAGCCTTGGGGGTGGATTTTTGAAAAATAAAGTAGCCTATGTTTTACCTTGGATTATCAACTATATATACGCCAAAATTCATTACAATCGGTCAAGCGGTGTAGATTTTTCATATAAACTTTCATCCCCTATTTCAACCCTATAGAGGTTGATTATTGAAAAATTAAATAGCCTATATTAGACCCAGTCAGTTCTACTACTTTCATTCTAAATTTTATTCAAATCGGACCAGTAAGTAAGCTGTGAAAGCGTGACAGACAAACACACAGACATTCGCATTTATAATATAGGTATAGATAGCACTCCTAATAGAGTAGCTCCCTAATTGTGAAAGAATTTTCATGATCGGTTCAGTAGTTCCAAATATTACCCCTTACAAACAAGGTTGCAAACTTTCCTCTTTATTATTATACCAGTATATTACTATAAACTGGATTTTAGTGGGATTTCATCAAAATATGACGCAGTAACTTAGAAAGCTTACTAAGAGTTTTATTGATATACAGCAGTAGGTGAATAAATTTTAATTCGATCCCTCAACTACTGAGTATGTAAGTAAATAATTATTTTTATGCACTGATTTTTTTATTTCTATTGAAATTACTACATATTAAACATCTTGAACGTCATCCAAAACACTCAAACGTCACGATAAAGGACACAACAAATGAAAAAGACAGTCACAATAAAAACACATATTGTTATAAAGAAATTTTATTATCTATACATGAAAATATTTAATAAATATATCCAGCATTTCCACAACCGCAGCCGCAGCTACCGGTGATGGAGACGGTTCCAGCAGCTGGCAGGTCACCGGCGAAGCGGACGGCACCAAGAATTGGAACTTGTCCAGCTACAAGTGTGGTGCCAGCGACTGGCATCTCCCCCGCAACTGCGACGTCGCCTACACCAGCGCCTCCATACGCGCCGATGATCTCAGCCGCGGGTGCACCGTAAGGCGCTGCGGCCAGACCGGTCAGACCTGCGCCCAGACCGTAAGCTCCGGCACCAGCAAATCCTGGAGCAAGAGCGGCTCCAGGGGCTAAAGCAGCAGGGGCAGCCGCTCCGTATCCAAAACCATAGGCGTTAGGTAATCCAGCATTGATGCACTGGCTGTAGACGTTCTGTACAAAAAACATATGAAATTGTCATTAAAGACGATGTCAAAAACATAGCATCACGCTTACCTACGATCCCTGCATACTTCTTCTGCCTCGACCACTATCGTCAACCTATACAGGCCAACTGGAGTTTTGTATGCACTAATTAAACGCTGTGGTGCATTTGGACAGCGCCTGACTGTAAACGCCATAGTTGTGGGTTTGATTTTCACTCAGGGACAAGATTATATTTAAGTTATTTAAGTTATTATAATTTCTCCGCTCTGGTGACAAGACAAACGTAGCGTAGGTGAGTTCAACTCAACACTCAATGTCTAGTATTCAAGTGGATATACGTTAGTTGCCAGTCGTGGTGCAAGGGCACGTAAGTGTGACTGTAAATGCGACTGGTTGTGGGTTCGATTCCCACTCGAGGAATGGAAATATTTATTATTTCCATTTTCGTCGCTCTGGTGCGGAGGTAAAACGCGGCGTTAAGTTTCGCCACTTAACACGCAATGCCTCCGAATTCGGCGGAAAGTTAGGAACAGAGTGTCTTAACACTAGCTTCCCTCTGCCTACCCTGCGGTATGCGGGATACAGCATGAAGCCAAAAAAAAACTTACATGGAAGAAGAATGCTTGGACGCAAACCAAAAGGAAAGTAAAGGAAGACATATTGAACAGTTAGTTTTCTTTGTAATAATATTTTCTTACGCCTACCTTATTCTTTTATAGTGGAGCTTATCTACATTTTTATGCAAACTTAATTTCAGCTAAGACTGGTCACTATTTTCAATATTACAATAAATTAGATAAAAAATATTGTTTAATAATAATGACATCGTAACCTCGTAATAGAGAGGTAACCGCGATGAAAGCACGTACGCTTACAAAACATACTTTTATTTGAAGTAACGTTTTTTTTACAATTCGTATAAAAGTAAAACATAAAAATTAATATTCATTCTTAAAACAAATCGTTTGGTCAAGTATAAAAATAAAAATGCAAGTCAAGGCCATTGTTATTTGCGTGTGTGCAATCTTTGTACAGGTAATTTATTTTATCAATGTTTTCCGCGAGTATGTAGGTAGAGAAAATTTAGTGTCAAAACCCTCCGTTCTCCACTTTCGGCCCGATTTCAAGTCATTATATGTTAAGTAGTGTAAATTACCGCTACGCTTCTCCTCACCAGAACAGAAAAATGAAAGTTGTTTAAATATAACCATTACACCGAGTGGTAATCGAACCCACAACCATAGCGCTTACAGTCAAACGTTATCACAGCACGATGTTTGTTGTGCGCCATTCAATTACCCCTTAAAAACTTTTTTCTCGTTAAAAATTACATCTAAATTAAAATGAAATATTGTTTTTACCATTATTAAAGTTTTTCATACATTTATGACAGAAAACAATCAAAGTCAAAGTCAAACAATTTCAAATTCAAAATAAGAAGTTACATGCTTCATTTTGTGAACGTCAAAGAGTTTACCATTCCATTTATCCAACAGTCATTTTTAGAAGAGTCATAAAAAAATATGACAATTTTAATGTAGCTGAATAGATCGTATGGCGCAGTGCACAAAAGTGCGCTGGGGAAATTTTCGTGTGGCTCGGGTTCGAGACCCGTCACGTTTAAATATTTACACGATTGCTGTGTTTGTTGTTTGTTGTTTATTGGCCTAATTAAAATATGCTATTTTTCAGAATATTATTGCACAATGCATCGGCGCTGCCTACAATAGTGCGGCTGACGGCCTAATTAGAGATGCGAATTCAGCGTACTTGGCTGCAGGCCCATATGCAGGAGCTATACCTCCTTATTCCACGGGAGGTTTATCATTGGCTACTCTCTCCGCATCGAACGGTGGAGGTTTCGCTGTCACCAGTGCGTCGCCCATCGCCCCAACAGGCGTCGCTATGACATCAGAAAACGCTTACGAAGGTGTATTAGCCGTAACTGGAGCACTTCCTTTCCTAGCTGCTGTTTCTCTGGAAGGAGTTTTGCCCACTGCCGGTTCGGGAGCTGTAATGTATGGCTGCGGAAACGGCAACGTTGCAATAATGAGCGAAAATATGTCAACAAATTCTGCTATTGCTGACTTGAACGCTGAAACTTTTGGATTTGGCTATAATAGACCCCCCGGTCCTTTAGGTTTTGAAGCTGGTCCCCTTTATGGGACTAATGCCGGCATAGGCTTTGGAGGCTGTGGATGCAATTCTGCGCTTTGAGAAATTAAGTTAAATAGAATACTATTTAACAACTCGACAAAAAGTATCATTTATCATATGTAGATATTGTTGAGATCATTTTTGTTTTATTAACTAAATGTGTATTAGTATGATTTTTATTTGCGAGCGTGTTGTTAAGATTTGAAATGTTACCTGAGTGTATGTCGCTAGAAAATAAGTTTCTTGTATGTTTCAATGTTTTTTATAAATAAATGTCATATTGTTTGTAAAATTTGAATTGCAAATAGTAAAAACTAAAATATTTTAAACTTTTTATATTATTTTATTTTGAGCATTTAAGGAAATAACGAAATAAAATTATATATTACATTAAAAACTTAAATTCCAGTCATCCTATCTCTTGACTTTATTTATTTACTCCGTAAAATATAGAAGCTATTAAAAGCAAAATTAAAAATTTTGAAAAACCCCACAACGGTTAAATTGTATTTGAAAAAGGATAAAATAACTCGAAATCCCCCGCCTAAAAGAATAGGTATATGTATCGAGACGACTCCCATTGGATCGCACATGACTATATTTACAATATTTTCGTTTTTCAACAACAAGTAAGGAAAAACACAGCAGGGTAGGCAGAGGGAACCTAGTGTTAAGACACTCCGTTCCCCACTTTCTGCCGAATTCGGAGGCATTTCGTATTAAGTGGCGGAACTTAACGCCGCGCTTTACCTCGGCACCAGAGCGAAGAAAATGGAAATATTAAATATTTCCACACCTCAAGTGGGAATCGAACCCACAACCAGTCGTTTACAGTCACACGGTTGTCACACAAAGCACCATCGCGACTCAAAACTCAATATCTCGATTTCGGACGGAAAGTGGAGGACGGGCAGAAGTGACTTAACACTAAACACTTCTCTTTGACTACTCTGTTATGCGTTGCGTTATAAAACCAGGAACCTGCTATTTTTTCAATTTAAAAAAAAACTAAGAAATGAGATCTTTATAATCATAATGTATGTCTTTTCTTTTTTTTTTACACACACACACACAATTAGTATTGTTATTGTGCATGAAAGAACACTGGGGCGACTTAACAACGGCTCACCACTGCACCAGCCTCGAGCGCATGAACATATGCAGTCATATGACACATATGACACTGACATAATAACATATGACTGACCAAGGGCGGTTAAAACGTTGTGGGGATAAACACAAACCAAATACACTTGTGAGGTTACATTTTTTGGTTACGTTTACCAACTTTATTTAGTTACGTGGCATTTCGGTATTAACACTTTTTTTCACGCTGTATCCCGCACACAGCAGGGTAGACGGAGAGAACCTAATGTTAAGATACTTCGTCCCCAACATCGCGTTTCGCGTTACTTGTAAGTAGCGGAACTTAGATCTAAGAAAATAAAATAGTGTAAATACCCACCCACAACCATTCGCCTTTACAGTCATACTTCGTGCCCCTGCGGTGACTGGCCTCTCTAACCAATAACAATAGTAAATAAAAATAATAGTATCTATATATTTATATTTCTCACTAGCAACTGCCCGCAACTTCGTTTGCGTGGACTATAATATACTTACTACTTTTATTGCTACCTTACATTGATTTTCGGAGTCAAATTATAATAGCTTGCCGAGACTCTTTTAAACCGAATTCGAAACACTGTGTATTGCATGCCGAAATACAAAATCCCATTTAGTCCTATGGGAGAGAAAATGAATGTTTAAATGTAACCATACCATCGAAGAGAAATCGAACCAATAATCAAAACATTTAGTTCAAAACATTTAGTTTGGTGGTAGGAGTTTCGTTCTCCGACTGGCTCGCGACCACTATCATGTCAAAGACGAACCGCCAAATATCTTATGATGTGTTCCGGTTCGATGGCATGTAAGCCAGCTCTCCCTATCCCACCATTCCCATCCTTCCTCCCTCCTTCTGTCCTACATTCCCAAGGCTTAACTTGACTTAATTAACTTAACGCATCCATAACTTGAATGTTGTGGATGTCTATGGGCGAAGGTAACCACTTAACACCAGGTGGGCCTTCAGCTCGTTTGCCTCCTTTATTCCATAAAAAAAAAAACGCTATCTCACTGCGCCAGAATGTCTTAATCTGAATTTAAAACTCATTGAAAATTTAAACATTTTTCGTTGACAATTTTAGTTGTCCAAAAGCAAATATCCAGAAGCGCAAATAATCAACTATGTTTCTTCGTCAGATTATCGACATGCTTAATTCTTATATGTCAATGGAAAACGCCCATCACACTGAACAATTTTTGTTAAGATTTTATTGCTTTATTTCTCACAGTTTAGTTAAGTATTCTATTTTGAGGTATACAAAAAAAGAAGTTTCATTCGAATCTGTGTAATACTTGATAGTTATTTGAGACGTTATTTAAATGTTTTATGTGTATTTGTAGTATAAATGTATATTATTATAACCGATGTGTGATTGTGAAATGTACTTAGTGTACAGTTGTTGGTATTTTATGACGTTTAAGAAATTATTGTAAATTATATATAAAAAGAGCAACTACCGAGTTTCTTGCCGGTTCTTCTCAGCAGAACTGCCTTCCGAGCCGGTGGTAGCTTCCGATAGAAATAACAATACTAGTATTTAACTGATTATTCGAAAGTGCTAGTAATAATAGCTTATTTGAATAAATAATATTTTGATATGATTTTTGCTTTTATTTTGAATATATGTCCTGACACTATAAATAGATGAAATTTAATATATATAATCATTAATAAGTTAAATATAACAACTTCTATATAGGTACTATATTCACTTAAGCCCAAAGTTATAATTAACGTGATAATTTACGTGTCTTTAAAAGTTTTGTCTTTTTGGAGTGAAAATAAAATAATCATAATTTAAATTCCATTACGTGGAAATTGAACCCACAATTGAGGCAGTCACATCCTGTCCTGTCCTGTCACTTCGCCACAACGGCCTCAATATTTGACAATTTTTATTTATCCACAATTTTTATTTATTAACTACACAACTAACTGCATTAAGTACACAAACTTTTAAGATTTATAATTTAATAGAAAAGAAATAATAAATGCTAATAAATAAACAGTAAATGTTAAATTTCCCACATTACACGTCAAAATAGCATTTAAATCGGATCGCGATTCGATATCGGGCGCTTCGCCGTGTTGACTAAAATAGTTTTTCGTTATATTGCGACTCTCGGAGGTGGAGTTTGGAAAAATAAAATAGCCTATGTTTAACCTTGAATTATCTATATTCAAAACTATATACATCCCAAAATCCAATACAATCGGTCAAGCGGCTTAGATTTTTCATATAAGGTTTCATCCCTTATTTCAACCTTTTAGAGGTTGATTTTTGAAATAATAAGTATCTATGTTTGACCCTGGATTATTTGATCTAAATTGTTATATTATTCTAAATTTCATCCAAATCTGACGGGTTGATAAAAAGTACGAAAGCGTGACAGACAAACAGATAGACTTTCGCATTTATAATAAAAGTATGGATATATATAGACGTTGCAATACTTGCAATTTCGTTCGCTAGAAACTAAAGAAAATACCTAATTCTAAAATGATAGTAGCCCAAGTTACTTTTTATTTCATCAGATATATAACAGTGAAAGTTCGGTCAGAATCGGTCCAGCCGGAACAAGCAGACAGAAAGACAAAAATTGTAAAAAATCTTATTTTGCTATGTTTATTATGTATACATACATACATCTTTTTAAAAGCGGTTATATTAATATTCATCATATAACAGATACTCCAATTTTATTTATTTCTATAGATAGTTTCACTACAATCGGTACGCTTACATAATATTAAAAGAATTTGTAAATTCGTTATCCAATATAAGTAATTTCAGCTAAATATTATAAACCACGTACAAGCCGTGAAATTGTAACATTGACACAATTATTGCATACGCAGGCTATTATAAAAACTTGTTTTATTTTTAAAACATCATTACCTACCTACTTGCAGTTTTGTAAACAAACAACCATGTATTCCTTCACTTTCGTCTTCCTGTGCGCTTTCTGCTTTATCAATGTAAATATATAAACAATTTATTGTTTTTATAACCCACTCGTGGCGCAGACGCACAAGGTGTGACTGTAAAGCGACTGGTTGTGGGTTCGATTCCCACTCGAGGAGTGGAAATATTTAATATTTCCATTTTCTTCGCTCTGGTGTCCACATTTAAATCCATAAGATAATTTCTTTGCTCTTCTGCCACCCAAAATGCAATATCTCGATTTCAGGCGGACAGTAGTGGGTCTTGACGCTCTATCTGACTACCCTGCTATGCGAGGAAAATCTTGAAATTTCTTATAATTATCATTCACCGAGTGTAATTCGAACGCCCAACCAGCTGTCCACTGACGCTGTCCACTGTCAGATCCATGCTTATATTATAAATGCGAATGTCTGTCTGTTTGTCTGTCACGCTTTCACGGCTAATTTCCCGGTCCGATTTGAATAAAATTTAGAATGACAACTACTAAGAATATTTAGAATGACTACTAGAATGCTACTTATTTTTTCAAAAATCAATCCCTAAAGAGTTGAAATAGGGGATGAAAGTTTGTATGAAAAATATAAACATAGTTGATAATCCAAGGTTAAACATAGGCTACTATATTTTTGAAAAACCGACCCCCGATGGTATACACCGGCAATATACCGAAACAGCTTAGTATTTTACGCGGCGACGCCGCGAGCGTGCCGCTGGTTATATATATTTTTAATTGATTTAACAATATCATTAAATAAATATCCTATATTGACAATTACCAATTTCTTTCGTCCAGAACGTCTACAGCCAGTGCCTCAATGCTGGATTACCTAACGCCTTTGGATTTGGATACGGAGCGCCCGCCCCTGCTGCTTTAGCCCCTGGAGCCGCTCTTGCTCCAGGATTTGCTGGTGCCGGAGCTTACGGTCTGGGCGCAGGTCTGACCGGTCTGGCCGCAGCGCCTTACGGTGCACCCGCGGCTGAGATCATCGGCGCGTATGGAGGCGCTGGTGTAGGCGACGTCGCAGTTGCGGGGGAAATGCCAGTCGCTGGCACCACACTTGTAGCTGGACAAGTTCCAATTCTTGGTGCCGTCCGCTTCGCCGGCGATCTGCCAGCTGCTGGAACCGTCTCTATCACTGGCAGCTGCGGATGTGGCTGCGGTAATGCTGGTTACATTTACTGATCTTTGTTCTTTTTTATATAATTTGTAAATAGTAGAAAAGTTATATATTTTTTTATTTCTTTACTATATTAAAACAATTAAAAAAAAATATTATAGTTGACGTTTATTATGCCTTCGACCTTTATTCTTGTAGTATTGTTTGTTTCAATTGTACATTTATAAAAAATGAGAAATATTTACTATACAGCACATGAACATTAATTAGCAACGAGCTATTGCCCGCGACTTCGCCCACTTACAATTTAACAAAATAGTTATATCCGAACTAAAGGTGGATTAAAGTTAATTAACTTAATTAACTTAGGCTTACATTCTGCCAGCAAAAATGCCCTTATTGTCCAGGTGCAGTTGTTGTAGAAATTATAGCCGGTGCAAACGGATAGACAAACAAAAATTGTTTAATGTATTTTTTATTTTATTATATGTTATTTGGATATATACCTACACCAAGTATTTGAAAATTACAAATAGACACTCCAGTTTCATTTATTTGTGTAAATTAATGCCCAATATCAATAACCGATCCTAATCCAAAAATTTCTACCTTAGATCTAGCAATCCATTTTTTGAGAAAAGCTTGCCAACAACCGAAGGTCAAACATCCAATAGTGTTCAACCTTTAAAATGAAACTTTCTGTGTGAGGTCAAAATTAGAGGTTGAAATTGAAATTTGTGTAAAAATGGGAATTTGTATGCCAATAAACGATATGTCAATTTTGAGATTTGTTTGGATAGCCACAGAACACATTAACCCAATGGGAAGAATGTCTACTTCATACAAAAAAGTGTAGGACAAAACGACACTACCGCCACCATCCGTAGTCCCACCGAAACAAAAATGTCAAATTTTTCGGCGCGCAAATTTCAAATTTGGCCTCGAAATCATTTATTTTATGCTAAAATCAAAAATGGTATAATAATAATAATACAAATAAGTTCTTTGCACTATTTTTATTGCTAATACATATAGTTTATATATTTTTTCAAAGTAGTATTCCAATCTGAGGAATCAGTATTTAAACAGTCAAACAGCTTCCATATTTGATACTACATCTGCAATAACTGCGGGTTCCCCAGGTAGCAATCCTAAAAATTACAAGAGATAAATAATACAAGTCATTTTACAATTACTGACCTTACTGATATCTACATGTTATTGTTAGATTTTAATAGCTTCACGCTATATCCCGCACACAGCAGGGTAGGCAGAGGGAACCTAGTGTTAAGACACTCCGTTCCCCACTTTTCGCCGAATTCGGAGGCTTGCGTGTTAAGTGGCGGAACTTAACGCCGCGCTTTACCTCGACACCAGAGCGAAGAAAATGGAAATATAATTTCCACTCCTCGAGTGGGAATTGAACCCACAACCAGTCGTTTACAGTCACACTCTTGTGCCACTGGGCCACGACTGGCCACAATTATTGTTAGATGAATAGTAATATTTACTTAGTAAAGCAATTGCAATACATACTATATAATTTTTTAAGATATTCTAGCAAACATCCCTGCTGCAACCGAGTGGATCAGCACTTGAGCAGCAAATTTCACACTCAGTTTCTGTTTGGTGTTTGGACACATGTGGACTTGTTTTAATTTGAGTGCGAAAATAAAATTTCCATTACTACTGTCTAATTTGAAGAAATTTTCAATATGTTCCCATTTGGCTGTAATGACAAAAATTATATTTTATACAAAAAAAAATTTTTTTTCATGTTTTATAAGTGGATTATTAATTTATATATAACTTTGTTTGAAACATAAAATGTTTATACCATTTAGTAGAAACATACATTCTTTTATCTATTTTTAATAATTAAAATAATAAAATAAATACCTTTGCCTTTAACATTGTTTGAAGTAATATTTTTAAGTCATTTTAGTAAGTGAGGTGGATCAAAAATTGTTACAACTTCAGTAAGAACAAAAGTAATTGGTGCTCGCTTAACATTAACAAGCAAATCGTTGGCGATTTGTAAATTACAATGTTGCCCTGCCCTATGAAAAAACAATGCTACTACAATGGCTCGAATATTGAATTGAAACACAATACTTATTTTTTTGTAATTATTTCTACATAGTGAAAATACTAGAATGCTGGCAGTATTCTTCAAAAGAATCAGCATCCTTCATAACCTTAATCAATATTTGAATTTGTACGTCCGCTCTTTCCCTAACTACAAATCCATAGGACGTACTCTCAATAATCTGCTGACTCGGTCCACTTCTTTATCATTTCACTTCGCAATAGAGATTTTGTAAGAATAAATAAATATAATACTTAATTTGTGGGCAGTCGTGGCCCAGTGGCACAAGCGTGTGACTGTAAACGATTGGTTGTGGGTAAGATTCCCACTCGAGGAGTGGAAATATTTAATATTTCCATTTTCTTCGCTGCTGTGTGCGGGATACAGCGTGAAGCTGAGAAAAAAAAAGAAATGTACTTTGCTGTCAATGTCAAACAGCCCACAAATAATAATATGCTTGGGTTCAATTTCACGTGCCAACGCATAATCAATTGAAGATTTTATATTTATTAAAACTTTTATTTAATTTCTTTTTTTAAAGAAAAAAACTAACTTTGAGATTCAAAAGCACTTTTTTATTGAAAATAAGTTACGAAGTCATTTTATTAGATACTTATAATGCTAACACGCACATTAAGAGTTGTATTTAAAATATTTAAGTAAATATTCTTCGTAGAACGGAACTATCGAGAGGGCAAGGATTACACTGTAATCTATTGACGTTTGCTTTGTAATCGTGATTGTCTTCTGGGTTCGATTCCCAGTACAATATCCAGGATTGAATTATTTTCATTTATCCACTTTATTTGTTGAATGTTTTTTTCCCTGAATTTTCGGGTAATAAAAAAATGTACAAAAGTCAATTACGATTTCTCTAGAACAAATACCGAGCGGAGCTCGGTCACCGGATATTAGTAATTAAATATGCAAAAAATAAGTAATTAAATACACAAAAAAGGTTTTAATTAATTTTATTTATTAATATTATAATTTTAAATAACAATAACAAATAATAACTTTTTAGTACGCTCCACATCCGTAACCACCGTAACCATAATAAGCTTGTCTCGCAGGGCCAACTTCATACATTGCAGGGGAAGTATATCCGTATCCTAAGTCTACTGGACTGTAGCCATACGCACCAGCGAGTGCATTGTACCCACTTGCGATATCTTCACTGAACATGGCAACATTACCGTTCCCACATCCATACATTACTGCGCCAGCGCCAGCTGTAGGGACCACACCTTCCAAAGCCACAGCTCCTAAATAAGGTAAAGCGCCTGAAACAGCTAAGGCACCTTCGTAAGCGTTTTCTGACGCCATGGCAACACCGGTCGGAGCTACGGGAGAAGCACTAGCTATGGCAAGACCGCCCCCGTAAGATGCTGATAGTGAGGCTGGCGAGTATCCAGCCCATTCAGCTGTATACGATGAAGGGGAGGTAGAAGGAGTCGCCCAGGACGCAGAAAGTGGGCTGCCATAACTGTTCCATGACGGTGAAGTATAAGGGGAAATTGATGCAGATTCCCAAGCTATGTTATTCGCAGATGTACCCATAGCCATTCCATTGGGCATGTTGTATCCGGCAATACATTGGCATGAGATATACTGAAAGCAAAAGAGGTTTTTTTAATATAATGCTAAAGATTTGAGTTGCATAACCATAGAAAAACAAATCACTGATTTATACCAAAAGCTGTAAATCAGGTTACGTTAGCCAAAGGGTTAAAGGCTAAAGGGTTAAAGGCCAAAGGGTTAAAGGGTAAAGATGTTTTTTTAAGATAATTTAAACATTTTTAAATTGTATGTATTCTCACACTTAGAATATGAAAAACATTTTTAAAGCCATCCAACCGGGAGGACCTAGTACAACACACTGTCCTCCACAGCTTACGAGCGCAAAGAAATAAAAATTTAAATATAATTTTTGCCCCGAGTGAGAATCGAATCCTCAACCATCCCTTAACTGTCAGATAAGTCAGATGTCTGATACTCTCGCACTGCGCCACTACGGCTTTATCTTAGTATGCTTAATATGCTTACCTGTATAAATAAAAACACTTGCGCGAAAATCACTAACGTGTTTGAAGCCATTTTAGTTGATTTCTAATAAGATACTTTAACAGAATGTTACAAAAAGAGGTTTTTATACCATTTTAAACAATAAAAATTGATTCTAAGTATCTTATCATTGTATATGTACCAAGTTGTTACACATATAATATCAAATTTCACGTAATGTTAGCTCATAATTTAACAGTTCTTAGATAATGCGATTTGTGACAGCGACATTGAAATTATAACATGTTCAATATGTTATAATGTTATTTTTTAAATTCCCAATAATTTAATCTATATCCATACTTATATTATAAATGCGAAAGTCTGTGTGTTTGTCTGTCACGCTTTCACGGCTAATCTACCAGTCCTATTTGGATAAAATTTAGAATGAAAGTAGTAAAAGTTACTGGGTCTAACATAGCTAATTATTTTTTTCAAAAATCAACCGCTAAAGGGTTGAAATGAGGGATGAAAGCTTATATCTAAACTGCTTGACCGATTATAATGAATTTTGGAATAAATATAGGTAATAATCTAAGCTTAAACATAGGCTACTTTATTTTTCAAAAATCCACCCCCTAGGGCTGCAATACAACGAAGCAGTTATGTAGTTCACGCGGCGAAGCCGCGAGTGGGCCGCTAGTACGTATTTATAAGATCTAAAAGCAAAATTGAAAATTTTGAAAAAACCCACGACAGTTTAATTGTAATTGAAAAAGGATAAAATAACTAGAAATCCCCCGTCTAAAAAAATATATGTTACGAGATAATGGGGACGACTTCGTCGGGGGCTGTCATTACTTTAAGTTTGCACAAACCTTCTCATAGGTTTTCATGCTATTAAAACAGGTTTGGCAAAAAATTAAAATATTAATATGAATTTACAGTTTTGATAACTGGTATTCCTTTTAAAAACTTTAAGAACGAAATTTATACTGTTAGCTACTATATTTAAAATAGAAGTTGCAACTGGCAGCCCCCGACGAAGTTGTCCCCATCATCTCGTTACATATATTTTTTTAGGCGGGGGATTTCTAGTTATTTTATCCTTTTTCAATTACAATTAAACCGTCGTGGGTTTTTTCAAAATTTTTAATTTTGCTTTTTATTTTAAACTTTTTAAAGTGAATAGATACACCCCCTGGTGAGGTGTCACCATGACACATATACGAAAACACGCGCTAATTAAGCCTGATCCTATCTTTGATAACTGCATCCAAATAGGACTTGTAGTTTTAACTTTGCATAATTAAATGTTTAATGCAACACCCCTGGTGAGTTCTTAACGTAAAAAAAACCTAAAAACATACACCAAGTAAAGGTTTACCTTTACCTCTAATACTGAAATCTCTGCCCAATCGGACTAGTAGTTGTGGTTTTGAATTAAATATTACAAACAAATGTTTACTGCAGCGCCCCCTGGTGAGTTAACACGATAAAACATATCCAAGAATATGCACTAATTAAACTTGAGCTTATCATTGAAACTGCATCCAAATCGAATTCGTCATTTTAGCTTTGCACAAACCATATTTTACTGCAGCGCCCCGTGGTGACTTGTCACCATAATATAAATTTAAAAATATGCTCTAAGCAAAGCGGAATCTAATACTGAAAACTCTTTCCAATCGTACTATCTGTTTTGGTTTTACGCAAAAACATAGAAGTATCTACTTATTGCAACGCCCCCTAGAGAGTTGATACATACATGAAAATATGCACTAAGTAAACATACATGACACATATATGAAAATATGCACTAAGTAAACTTGAATCTATCATTGAAAACTGCATTCAAATCGGACTCGTAGTTTTAGTTTTGCACAAACAAATGTACTTACTGCAGCGCCCCCTGGTGAGTGGTCACCGTAACGCATATATTAAAAGATGCATGCATTAAACCTGAACCTATCGTTGAAAGTTTCATCTAAATCAAATTAGTAGTTTTTGCTCTGCATAAACAAATGTTTACTGCGGCGCCCCCTGGTGAATTTTCACCGTAACAAAAAAACAAAAATCTTAAAATATGCATCAAGCAAAATTGAATCTAGTTCTGAAAACTCTAGCCAATCGGATTAGTAATTTTGGTTTTAGACAAATAAATACAAGAAAAATTTTGGTTTTACACAAAAAAACTCAAACAAATGCTTACTACAGCGCCCCCTGATGAGTGGTCACCATAACATATATATGAAAAGATGCACCATTTAAGCCTGAACCTATCCTTGAAAGTTTCATCTAAATTGGACCAGTAGTTTTTGATTTGCGTGAACAAATGTTTACTGCAGCGCCACCTGGTGAGATTTCCCCGTAACAAAAAAAAAAAAATCTTAAAATATGCACCATGCAAAGCTGAATTTTTTCTAAAAAATCTTTTCAACCGGATCAGTAGTTTCGGTTTTAGACAAATAAATACAAAAAAAGTACAAACAAATGCTTACTGCAGCGCCACCTGGTGGTTTGACACGATAAAACATATTTAAGAACATCCGCCAATTAAACCTGAATCTATCACTGAAAATCGTATCGAAATCAGACTACTATTTTTTGAGATAATTGAAAACATTCGTTTTCACGTAAAATGCTTACTGCAGCGCCCCCTGGTGAGTTGGGACGATAAAATATACCTAAGAAGATATGCCAATTGAACCTGAACCTATCATAGAAAACCGTATCAATATCGGACTTATAGTTTTGGAAATAATTGACATAGTAATTTGCACAAACACACAAACAAACAAACAAACAAACAAACAAACAAACAAACAAACAAACAAACAAACAAACAAACAAACAAACAAACAACCTCTCACCCCAAACACATATACAGTCGCCGTTCCGTCGCGGGTAAAAATGTCGTAATCGATCGATGTCTATACGTGGCAGATATATGAGATATATCTTGCACATTTATCATAAATTTAATAAATAAATTGGTGGCATTTATCAATATTGTAAAACTCAAAATAATGTTTTTTTTTGTTTCTCTGTTTATATATGTGCGTTTGTGCGCTTTTGTTTCTGAATCGGCTTAACCCATTTAAATGCTGTTTTCACTCATTTTTTTCGAAAATCAATCCCTTAATATTCAATGATCATTTTTCTTCAATCGGTTCGTAATTAAATAAGTTTTAATAAATTGGTACAACTAAACTAAGTCGCGAGCGGATCGCTAGTTTTTAGGAACATTTTTAATTTAGAAGATTTAGGTGAATTAGACACACAATTACGATTTGGTATTTTACTTACTAGCTAAAAGTTTCAATGAGAGAAAACAGAGCTACACTGATTTTGTCACCCATGATTTACGACGTTTTATCTTAAAGGGTTCGATTCTTATTATGGGAAATGATTATTATATTTATATTTGGAATAAAGGAGGCAAACGAGCTGAAGGCCCACCTGGTGTTAAGTGGTTACCTTCGCCCATAGACATCCAAAACATTAAAGTTATGGATGCGTTGCCAGCCTTGGGAATGTAGGACAGAAGGAGAGAGGAAGGATGGGAATGGTGGGAATAGGGAGAGCTGGCTTACATGCCATCGAACCGGAACACATCATAAGATATTTGGCGGTTCGTCTTTGACATGATAGTGGTCGCGAGCCAGTCGGAGAACGAATCTCCTACCACCAAACTACTGGGTTACCCGCCTTTTACGGGACGCTACCCAGCGGCGGGGGGAATTGTATTCTTAACCCGTCCCCCCTCGGGGAGTGTCGAATTAAAACAGAAAATGGAGTACAGAGTGTGAGTGTATGCGTAACGTTGAACGTACCGGGACTCAAACCCATTTATCTTGAAAGGATCTCTATGCATTCTGACCACCCTTCTTCAAATGTTTAACTTTGATTTACTTAAAGCCCTTTCAAGCTTCTTCCCGGGTATGAAGAAACCGTTAGAAAAAACCGAGTGTCACTCACTCTCCACTTTTCACTTGAATTCGAAACATTGCGTGTTGAGTGGTGGAACTCAACGTAGCGCTTCGTATTGGGTAGCAGAGTTATATAAAGAAATAATATATTGATTTGTTTATTAACCCACAAATAAATTTGAGGATTAACCTTGTAGTTAACAGTTCCTTCGATTTCTTCAGCACCATATCCATACTTTTATTATAAATGCGAAAGTCTGTCTGTCTGTGAGTCACGCTTTCATGGCTAATCTACCAGTCCGATTTGGATGAAATTTAGAATGAGAGTACTAAAAAGTCCAGGGTTAAGCATACGCTACTTATTTTTTTCAAAAATCTACCTCTAAAGAGTTGAAATAGAGGATCAAAGTTTATATGAAAAATTTATACCGCTTGACAGATTTCATTACAATCGGCCAAGCGGTTTAAATTTTTCGTCATTTTTGAAATACGTATATAGTTGATAATTCAAGGTTAAACATAAGCTACTTTATTTTTCAAAAATCCCCTATTTATTGTAATATAACGAAACAGTTATGTAGTTCAATCGGCGAAGTCGCGAGGGGACCCACTCACGGCTTCGCACGAGAGCAACGCAACTATAAAACTACTCCGTATTTTCGATTGCCAGTCATACTTATTTTCGTCCTCTAATTCAGTCCTTTGGGGTTGCTTTTTGAAAAAAAAATGGTGGCCTATGTTTAACCTGGCGACATAAACTATCTTGCTGTGAAAATGTCATGGAAATCGGTTAGACGGTTTAGATTTTTCATACAAGCTTTCGTAAAGTAGGGGATTTTCAGGGTCGGAAGGGGTAGATATATTAAAAAAAATCTTGTGTTTGACCCTACCCTTCTTCAACTCTGTTTGTTTCGAATTTCATTCTAATCGGTCTAGCAGATTAGCTACGAAAGCGTAACAGACAGACAGACAGACAGAAACACGTATTATGCTTATTTTAGGACAATATTTTCACATGCTATCGATTTGATTTTTGAGAGAAAAGTAGCCAGTTGAATTGGGCCAGATTTGTCGGGAAAATGTTAACAGACAGACAGATATAGTGTCACATTTGTTATGTCAAGGTTTGTCAGTTTACTATTGTACTACTTGTATATGAAACAGTCTTTAAGCATGACTTAATTTTACTATATTTATAAAACAATTCTTCTCTTGGGCTATATACCTATAATGTAAATAGTACCTATAGAATTTATTTATTTAAATTTTATTTATTTCTCATGTGAATTAACCTTAAACCTATACTAGTGAAGAATGACATTCATTGGAAGGCTAGGTTAACGTAACCGTTTTAGTTTATCCGGGAGATACCCGTTAAACGATAGTTTTTTTTAGCTTCAAACTGCATATCGCAGGCAGCAGGGTAGGCAGAGGGAACCTAATCTTAAGACACTCCGTTCCCCACGTTCTGACAAATTCTGGAGGCATTGCGTGTTAAGAGGCGGAACTTAACGCCGCGCTTTTCATCGACGCCAGAGCGAAGAAAATGTGAATAATAAATATTTTCACTCCTCGAGTAGGAATCGAACCCACGACCAGTCGCTTTACAGTCACACTTTGTACCTCTGCGCCACAATGAGCACCACAATGAGCCCCACAATAATTTCTTTTTTCTTATTACAGAATTAAATATATTTGTCTATTAGTATTTAAATAGGTTTTAAAGTAATAGAGAAGCTCTTTAAAATAAATTATTTGTGTATTATTTTGTATTTTGTATTGTAATAAATTGTTTGTGTATTATATACAGTAGGGGCAAGTGGTTCTTCATCTACTAAACTTAAAATAACAGACTGATAAATTATTAAAAACATTTTATTATATTTCTATTTAACTTCCAAAAAATTAATAAACATAGGCTGGACCACATCCGCACCCGCAGCTACCGCTAATGGAGACAGTACCGGCGGCCGGAAGGTCTCCGGCGAAGCGCACAGCCCCGAGGATGGGCACCTGTCCCGCGACGAGCGTAGTGCCGGCGACCGGCATCTCCCCAGTGACCACGACGTCTCCGACACCGGCGCCGCCGTACGCGCCGGCGAGCTCGATAGCGGCCGGCGCCATGCCGTAGGGGCCGGGGGCTCCCAGCTCTACTGCAGTGGGGGCCAGGCCGAAGGGCGAGGCCGCCAGACCTGCTCCCAGCCCGTAAGGGGCTGCCGCTGGAGACATAGCGGCGCCGTAGTAACCACCGAGGGGTCCAGCTGCGTTTAGACATTGGCTGTATATGCTCTGAAATAAATATGTTAAATATAAATTATTATCGTATTAAAATATACTTTTGTGTCAGTCGTGTCGTAAAGTTCGACTGAAACGCGACTGGTCGTGGGTTCCATTCTCACTCGAGGGACAGAAATATTTAAATATTAAGACACTTCGTTCCTTATACCAACCCTGCGATATATAGCGTTAAGCAAAAAGAAATAATATACTTATTAGTTCGATTAAGTAATATTAAAAAAATCCATTTTTTTATGTTTATTATACCTGAATAAAGCACATTTGAATGCAAAGGAAGAAGAAAGTGAAAGAAGACATGGTTGAACTCGTTCAAATTGTTAATAGTACTTTAACCCACAAATCCTTCAAACTTATACAAATTTACTGTATGATACTTACGTAACCATATGGAAGTGACATAATAATCGAGTTTTAATAAATTATAAAACATTTTTAGTATATATTGTGTAACTAAATATAAGCAATTGTGCGTGTTGTTTCATGTGCGATGCACATTTCGTCAACTAATGTGATAAGGTGGTATTTTGTCACAGTACTGTATATAAGCTGCCTAATTTTTGGCATATCATCATACAATTGTTGATTATTCGTTCAACATGACAGCAAAAGCTATTGTCCTGTTCTTTGCTCAAGCTCTATTAATAGAGGTAAATATTTTAATATTAGAAATTTCAATGAGGCCAGTCATGGCGCAGAGGCACAAAGTGTGACTATAAGCGCAACTAGTAGTGGGTTCGACTACCACTCGATTAGTGGAAATATTTAACAATTGCATTTTCTTCGCTCTAGTGTCAAGGCAAGGCGCGGCGTTAAGTTCCACCATTTAACAATACCACTTAATGCCTCTTAAATTCATTCCTTCTGCTTACCCTGCTGTGTGCGGGATACAGCGTGAAGCTAAAAAAATCAATCAGTAAATAATCAATAAAATATGTACATATGTTTCATATTTATACTCGTATGTCTGTAATATACTCAACACAATTTTCAGTGTATATCTGGTCAATGCATCGGAGCTGCATACAACGCTGCAGCTAACAACTTGGCTTGGGAAGCCGCTGCGGGACCATACGCTGCCCCTTCAGCATGGAACGCTGCTCCGTGCGCTGCCGGCGCTCCCTTCTCTGGGTTCGCTGGCTATCCCTATGCCAACGCTGAATGGACCGCCGCCGGATACTCACCCGCTTCCCTCGCTGCTTCCAACGGCGGAGGTCTCGCTATCACCAGCGCGTCACCTATCGCCCCCACCGGAGTCGCCATGACATCTGAGAACGCGTACGAAGGTCCTCTGGCCGTGTCCGGTGCTCTTCCGTTCCTGGGAGCCATCGCTCTGGAAGGCGCTCTGCCCACAGCAGGTGCGGGCGCAGTCGCGTACGGCTGTGGGAACGGCAACGTGGCCATGTTGAGCGAGGACCTCTCCTCCGCCTACAACGCGGGCTACGGCCCGGCCGCCGCCGCCGCCGCCGCTGAACTCGGCTACGGGTACGGCGCTCCTCTGGCTTATGAGGCTGCCCTCGCAGTACCTGCTTACGGCTACAGAGGTTGCGGTTGTGGAGCATTTTAAATAATTGTTATTATATATTCAATAAGTACAATAAAATTTTGTATAAATGAAAATTATTGCTTTTGTAATATATCAAAAAACAAAATCCTATAACTATCATACCTGTTTTCTTAATTACTTGATACGACAAAAAACTTACTGCACTAGATAGTGTGATAGACAATACCAGGGTTGTATACTTAATCTATTCTAATATTATAATTCGAAAGTGTGGCCAGTCGTGGCCCAGTGGCACAAGCGTGTCACTGTCAACGACTGGTTGTGGGTTCGATCCCCACTCGAGGAATGGAAATTATATTTCCATTTTCTTCGCTCTGGTGTCGAGGTAAAGCGCGGCATTAAGTTCCGCCACTTAACACGCAAGCCTCCGATTCAGCGGAAAGTGGGGAACGGAATGTCTTAACACTAGGTTCCCTCTGCCTACCCTGCTGTGTGCAGGATACAGCGTGAAGCTAAAAAAAAAAAGTTCTCTGACTGTATTTCTGTTCTATATCGGCTCGATTAGAATGACATTAAGAAAGAAAATAGGTTGCAAATGTGGTGATAAAAGTTAAACAAAATATAAAAAAATAAAAATAACTCACTGGAGGAAATATGAAAGGATTTGGACGAATAGTTTTGCCCTACTCTCGTACTCTTTAACAAGGTATTAAATGTTATTGACATAAAAATAAAACCAATATTATGGCAAACCCGCAACAAGCGCATAGTTAAGTTAACCATCTCTTGTTTTTTGCGGAAAAAATGGACTAGCAATATGTAAAAAAATACTTCAAATTATTACTCTGAGAGAACAAATAAAAGTATATTTTTGGTATAATGGTGACTTGTTTGTATGCATCACTGAGAATTGAAATGAAACAACAGAGATTATCATTATATTTTATTTCTATAGCGTTTGTCTGTTATATATAGACAAATTTAATATAAGCAAAACATAATCATTGTTTAGAACAAGAAAGATACAACCATGTGAGAGGAAATTAAATAAACAATATTTAATACAACATCCTTTGGCAACATTGTACAATACTAATCTTTTAATAGCCAACTTCGTATATGTATATTTTATCTTTAGGGATATAAAGAATGCAATCATTTCTAATATGTTTGTAGTTTAAATTTAACTTTTATTGTCATGTATTTTTGATTGTTAATTGTTCCATGGCCCATATTCTATGGATATAAAGAGAAAACAACACTACTTCAAGATGAAATCGCTAAAGTAAGGCGGAGGAGTGTAACCCAGGGAAGTTGCTGGTATCCTACTGGGCGCGTCCCCCGGGTGGCGGATAGGGTGAAACCACTAGTTCTCGCGGGCGTGGACCGGACATTGTCCGGCGCGGACCAAAACAGTAGGCATGGACGTGCCTTTGGTCCTTTGTTGAGGACATGGCCTAGGGGCCGACAGAAAAGCAAACCGACAACGACATGGCAGATTACAGAATGACGATACTATCCCACGCCGGTAAAGCCCGTAAGGGACAATCCGGCCGTGCTACGGTACGCAAGCCCGCAAATTCTGGGGCGGGCGCGTTAATCTGTTGTTGCGGGTGAGGGGCCCGACACGGGCGGAGATGTGGAGGAGTGCGTGGGAGTTGGCGTGGCCGCAGGAGGCGGCGTGGAGAAGCGTGTGGGAGTTGGCGTGGCCGCAGGAGGCGGCGTGGAGGATACACCGGTAATGAGTGCAGAGACAGTGGTGCCCGAGAGGGACGTTGATGGTTTTGTGGTTGATCGGCCCTCACCTCTATCATCTTGGCCACGTACTGGAAGTACTACGGGGTCAGCGGGTACTATAGGGGTGGATACAAATACCCACTCCCCACTTTGGCACTCACTCCCACGCCATT
Organism: Dryas iulia moderata; assembly: GCA_019049465.1. Taxonomy (NCBI): domain Eukaryota; kingdom Metazoa; phylum Arthropoda; class Insecta; order Lepidoptera; family Nymphalidae; genus Dryas; species Dryas iulia. The sequence continues at coordinate 9,404,078 of CM032442.1, forward strand.
ATATCGGCCGGCGACACCAGGCCGCATCGCGCAGGGAGGACACAGAAGCCTTTGTTGCCACCTGGGACCTCCAGGTGTGCAACAAGGAGGGCGAGCCGCCCACCTTCTCAACCATTAACAGCGAATCAAATATAGACACCACGCTGGCGTCCAGAGGACTAAGCGCGAAAGACTGGCGTGTGCATACCGACGCCAGCTCGAGTGACCACAGGCTCATCACCTACGAGCTGGCTGGCGCGCGTGAACATGAAGAGGATATGATGGACGTGCCGGAGGCGCCTAGCAGGTTTCGGGAGCGCGGAGTGCACTGGGATCGTTTCCAAACGTTGATCCATTTTAGAGTAGGACGCATAGACTAGAAGAAACCCGCATGGAAGGTATGAGAGAGATTCACCAGAATGATAGTGCAAACGGCCATGGAATGCTTGGGCACATATGGTGCTAATAAGGGTACTAGAGGATATGAGTGGTGGACCCCCCACATTGGACTCAACGCATAGAAAAAATAATAAATTAAGAAAAACCTTGCAGTCTGGTAGGAAAAGAGGGGTTGAGGCCATGGAAGTGATTGCGAGAATGAGGTTTCACTCCCACCAGAGAAAGTATAGGTGTGCGATGGAGAAGGCGTAGCTCGACTTTTTTCGCGAGCTTGCAACCTTTGGCAACCAGGACCCCTGGGGACTGGCGTACCGTGCCGCTTGTGGGAGGCTAAGACCGCCTCCCAATGTCATCTACGGGATCAAGCTCGCGGAGGGACACGCGGGGGACACAGGCACTGCCATGCACAACATGGTGCACTCGCTGTGCCTTGACGACGATGTGTCCACTGACGGGGAATACCACCGTCATTTCCGCTCGTTGGCGGCCTGCTCCCCCGTAGGTGGGGCTGCGCCACCCCCATCGTGCAAAGATCCGGAGAGAATAGTCAAGGAGTTACCTAACACAGCACCGGGGATCGATGGGATTACCGCCCGCATAGTCAAATATGTGTGGGGCTCTCTGCTGGCTGCGAGCTGACGTGTGTTTTCGGCCTTTGTGTTGAGGAAGGAGTTTTCCCCGAGGTGTGGAAGGACGGAAGGTTGATTGTCCTGCCGAAAGGCAATGGCAAGCCGCTTTCCGATCCCAAAGCATATCGCCCCATCACGCTACTTTCTATCCTGGGCAAAATCTTGGGAGCGTGTCATGCTTGCATGCACCCCTTTTCTGGCAAGCGATATGTCTCTCTGCCAGCACGGATTTACGAAGGGCCGGTCGATGCTGACCGCTATAAAGGCCATCCAGGAAATTGTAGCCAACAGCCATTGCAAGTACGCTCAGGCCATCTTTTTAGATATCTCTGGTGCACTTGACAATGCCTGGTGGCCTATGATCTTAGTCAAGGCGAAGGCTTGCGGGTGCCCCCCCAATATCTACCGTATGCTGGTGAGTTACTTCACCAACAGGCGTGTGGGTTTTTTTGTTGGAGATAGAGTGACGTGGAAGTCCGCGACAATGGGCTGCCCGCAGGGCTCCGTATTGGGGCCCTCACTGTGGAACCTCCTTATGGACGACCTGTTTCGTCTGCCATATCCGGAGGGTGTGTGTCTGGTAGTCGAACACCAGAGTGGGACTGAAGGCGTCAGCCTCTAGAGCCCTTTCACTGGCCACTGAGTGGGGACACAGGAACCGCCTGGGGTTCCCTCCTTCTAAGTCATGTACGATGACTATGCGGGGGAAACTGCCCAGGCGACCGCCGGTCATTCGGCTCTGCGGGGAATCGGTAAGTTGCGTTGCGTCGGCCAGCGTACTCGGGGTGGTAGTCGATGCAAGTCAGTGCTTTCGCGAGCACGCACAGTCCATTGGGGAAAGGGCTGAAGCTGCATTGCGGAAAATGTCCAGAATCTCGGCTTCCACCTGGGGGGTACGGTGCAACGCTCTTAGAGTGTTGTACCAAGGTACATATGTGGCTAGTCACCTACGCCGCGCGGTGTTAGTGGCACGTTACGTCCACATACGTGGTTAGAAGCGCCTTACTGAGGACTCAACAGCAGGGTTTGATCCTGCTAACCAAGGCGTACCGCTCGGTAACCTCCGCGGCACTGCCGGCGCTCGCGGGCGTATTGCCGGCGGATTTGAAGGTAAATCGTGCTGGTAGGATAGACGATCTTCGCCATCTAGCCCAAGACGAACTCAGAAAGGAGAAAATCAAAATTTCGAAGGAGACTGTTACCGAATGGCAACAGAGATAGGATGGTGAGGTTAGGGGACGAGAGCTTCATCGGTTCTTCCCGGACGTGTTGGCCCGACTCATTTCCGTATGGGTCGAGCCTGACTATGAAGTCAGCATCTGGGTGCTGACTGGGCATGGATGCTTTAGACGACGCCTGTTTGCGATGAAGTTGTGTAAGGAGTGTCTGCTTCTGCGGTGAGGAGGATGAAAGCGTGGAGCATGTGTTGTTCGAGTGTCCCCTCTATAGGGAGCCACGGCTCAAGACGATGGATGGGATTAAACGGGAAGAGGCGGGTCCGGTATACTTTAGCGACCTCGTCTCTAGCGAAGCTAACTTCCGGCACTTCCGGGCGTTTGTGCGGACGTGGCACAAAGAGCGGCAGCGATTGGAGACAAGTGAACGCGGAGCAGGCGACGAAGTAGCGTCCCTCTGTTGTACGCCGCAGCTGCGGCATGACGCTAGCGGCCGGCCCACTAACGGGGAGAGGGCGACAAAAGGGGCAGGATAAAGATTTGTAGGGCGTCAAGAGGTTCATTAGCAGGCACATTATGCCAGCTAACACCACATAGCATGAATGCTGGAACTAGTTAAGGAACAAGCCCGCCAAAGTGTAAAATGCCGTACCCAATGCTGAGAACAATTAGAGGGCGACTATGCCCTATAGGGGCGTTAGTTTTAACTTAGGGATTGAATGCATGTGATGGAAGTAGAGATGAATTCATTTATATTAAATTCAATTCACGAACTATTCGCTTCGCTAGTTATTATCATGCGTTATGTGTGGATGGAGGAGCTTATAATTCTATAGACGCGGCAACCAAGGAAAAAGGTGAGTAGTTCCATAGGGCAGATATCTCCGCCCTATGGAACCCCTCCCGTCCCGACGAGGCGGAGAGCTCGGCACTCGTGCGCGGAAAGAAGAAAACGGCCAGAGAGCACCAACTATGGTGGGGTTCTGGTAAATGTCCCTGCCTCACCAACGATGTCCAAAAAATCTGAAGGTGCATTAAGTCAGGTAAGATTAAAGAAAAGCCAAGTGTTCATTGGCATGTCGGCAGTCGAAGTAACTCTACTTCATTGAGATCAACTGATACCGGAATAACTAGCAATATGTCACCAGAGAAATTTGGAGATCCAATTCAGAACCAGCTGCATAGTGGAGCATTGTCATGACACACTGGCAGCAAAACCGCGGACTAACAAGGATCAGAATTAATTCCAAGGAACAGTACACTCAATATGAATCAGAAATCAGAAATCAATAAATATATGTATAGTAAAATGAATTAAATTATATTCTTTTGTAAAGATCTTTGTATTTCATATACACTGTGGAAGTATCAGTGTAACATATTACTTATGCATTCCTTATAAAGGCTTTCATTTGTTAAAAAATATCATCAAATGATCTGCTTATAGTTTAGGACTGTGTTTCATGTGAACTCGGAGAAAAACATTCATTCAATTGGTAAAACATTCAGCATATCCCCTTGTCAAAGTCACAAAATATAAAATAATTAACTGTCCTAAAAAGCTAAAATAAATATAAAAGCTGGACATAGCAAGCAAATGAGTATAAAACATCAAATTAATTGGTGAACATGACATAATCAAAGCTAAAAATTATTTCAAAATATATTGTCACAACTCCTGTATTAAATTGGCACACAATTATACAAAGGAATGACACAATAAGCTACTGCTTAAACAATATTTGCTAAAGCAAAGCAAATCAAAGCTAATCAAGAAATGTTTTTCAACTCTGTATGTGTTTAAATGATTGGGCTTTAATATAAACAATTAGTAAGATTTAGTTTATATACAAACATACATATACCAACAATTTAGTTGGTCATATACACAATAATTTCATTTGAAAATTCAGAATAATTGTAATTCATTGAATCATTATTATAATATAATAACTTTAACATCATACAAGAACAAAATGTATAACAATAGTTTTAGTTTATATATAAAAAAATAAATAAAAGCAATCTACTGAAGCCAACTTGGTATTAACTTATACTATATAGTATTCTCTACTCTTCAAGTCCCTTCATTTGACACTCATATTATAAGGATTGTACAGCTGTAATCACCAGGAAGTGGGTCACATTTAGTATGCAATAATTCACACACACTGACATATTAACACGGCAACCCGAATAAAAGCTTGCAAAACTAGGCAGAGCTAAAAGTTATAGTCCTTAAACATGTCAGTCAAAGTAAGATAAGTGGCAAGCCGCAAAGCTATAATGACATTATTTGCCTTACATGCATTTTCTTTATCATGCACGCATGTGCATGATAAAGTTCTTCTAACAAGCTCCAATGCAGTACTTTCTTCTCACAAGTACTCAGAAGTGGTCAACAACTGAAAATGCATATAATGCAAGGTATTAATCATTTTGTTTGAACAAAACCTAAATTATGTGCTTTTTCTCATCTTAAGCAGTTCTCCAGGGTAGCAAGATAGTCAGAGAGAATCTAGTGTCTAAACATTATGTGCTGAGTGGTGAATCTCAAAGCCTCATTATTTATTACCAGAGCAAGAAAATTAATATAACTGAAATAATTACATTAATACGAGTGGTGATCGAACCTATAATTGCGTTTACAGTAACTTGCTGTGCCACTTCACTACCACAAATTTTATTGTATTTATAATACCTTGTACTTAAATTTCTTCTGTGCGATCGGTGGTGGGTATATTCTCATGCGGGAGAATCTTGAAATTTCCAATATATCCATCTTCTTGATTAAAGAAAGCACATTCTAACATTCCAACTCGGAGACACTAAAAACAGACGAAAATAAATAAGCCACATATAATAAATAAGCAACACATGTTTTCAATTAATGCCACGTGGTGAAGCTATGTGTAAAAAATCTTATAAATTTTACGCGCTTGTACATATAACACATAAACGCTCAATTGACACAGAGATTCTAATACGAAGGTAATCTTTTATCCATTTTTCGTCCAATTTTAAGACATTGTTTATTGAGCGGTGCAACCAACTAACCTAATAACTGTTGGCAACAATTACTCACCCGAGCAGGAAAAAATAAACGAAATTGAGGAATTATAAGCGAGGTCTTGCATTTTAATTCAAACGCCATACTTGCTACGCTGTACAATTCCTAGTTCCTCTTCCCAGTTATTATTCTTACTATTCCTACCACAGAACACATTAACCCAAAAGGAAGAATGTCCACTTCATACAAAAAAGTGGGGGACAAAACTGAAACTAACGCCATCTATTATAGACCCACCGGAAACAAATATGTCAAATTCGGCGGCAAATTTCAAATTTTTCAGCGGCAAATTTAAAAAATATTGGCGGCAAATTTCAAATTTGGTTTTAAAACATTTTTTTATTTAAAAACCCGAATGATTCACTCTTTCAAAATCATGGAAATATTGATTTAAATACCAATACTTCCAAATGATTTTGAAAGAGTGAATCATTACAGGTTTTATAATAATAAAGAACTAAAATAAAACAAATAAGTGCTTTACAATATTTTTATTGCTAATAAACATAGTTTATATATTTTTACAAGTAGTATTCCGATCTGGGGAATCACTATTTATACAGTCAAACAGCTTGTCCATATATGAGACTATATCTGCAGTACCGTTCCCCCAGGTAGCAATCCTAAAAATTACAAAAGATAATTAATGTCATTTTACATTTAGCAATATTTACTTGGTTAAGCAATAACAATACAAACCTTGAGATATTCTAGCAAACATCTTACGTATTAGGTACGTGTTTTAATGGGCTGTGAAAAAGGAAAAAATAAATAAAAATACAATTACAAATAATAGTTTTATTTGAAAGTTTTATAGATACAATACTTTGTCTAGGCTCCTTAGGGTAGCCGAGCGACGAAGGAAGCACTGCGGGCTGGGAGCCAGAGCGACGAGGCGCCTCCACCACAACGGACGTGACGGTGCGCTAGAGACGATGTCTAGCAAGAAATGGAGACGAGCAGAGTACGCAAGGGTACAGGAATTGTATCGGAAAAGTACGGCTCGTCTAGCAGTCGAGGTGATAACCGACCAACGCCGGGGGGTGAAGCACAGCCTTAAACAGTTGGAAGCCTACTGGCGACCAATTGTCGAGGGGCCAGGGGCTTCGGACACCTCGTCCGAAGCCGCTGTCCTGTGCCCTTTTTTCCGAAGCGCTTGCACGTAGCGCAGCACGTTGTTGTAGCCTCACTCTGAATGCGCTTCAGAGGCCAGCTTCCGTCATCCCGATAGTTCTGGTCGTGGAGTGCGGCCAGAACATCCTTATATTTCGGGTCTCCGTCAAGCCTGTTAAAACAGACCAGGGGTTGCTTCCTCTTAGGCTCGACTACCCTAAGGGTTGGCGGCATCGCCTCCTTTAGGCGGGTGGCTGCTGCCTTGTTAGTGGTCTGGATCACAACGCCAGCATAGCCGACCTTCCTGACCCGGGTAACTTGCATAAACAAATTAGCTGGGTCAGTCGCCTTCTTCAGTTCCGCCTTCGTCTCCTCTGCAGAGGATCCTCCTCCTTGTCGCTTATTGACATCGACTCGCGGTTCTGCGGCAACCTCAAGGCGTGCGCGTAGGATGCCCTCGTTGGCTCTGGCTGGACCACGAGCTGAGGCTGGGGCTGCCTCAGACCATCAGGCACCTGCAGTTTGGCCTCAGCTGTTGCCAGTCGCACCGCCATGTGGGCAATTACCGCGCCCAACCTCTCGTTGTGCACGCCGATAGCCGTGGTCTCGTCCTTATTTAGGCGAGACGCCTTCGCCCGCATCGCCTCCATGATCCCTCGTGTCGCACTCGTGGCCAATCCGGTGAGGTCAGCCACGGTTGCGTCCGCGAGGTCCACGCCTCTTCTCTTTTTCGGCGCCGGGTCCGAACTGGCGGGGACACTTGTGAGGAGCCCCGCTACCGGTGGCACCCCCTCCCCTTTGGCAGTTTTCCTTCGCAGTGCCAGACTCTCCGCCTCGAGAGGAGAGGAGAGCGGCCGCTTCGCTGGGCCCCCACTTGGGGTCCCATAGGGCGGTGACCCCACCACTCCTCTCTCCCCGGGTCCCGGACTCGCTGGCGCCGCACTACCAAACCCCTAAGGGGGGGTCCGCGCCAGGGACTTCTTGGAGCGAACCCCGCCTCCTCCTCCGCGTCTTGGAACCGACCCAGCACACGCTGGAACGTGTCCTCCTCCTCCCCCTCCGCCATACTGTACTCTCCCAGAGAGTGGCAACACTCACTACTACTAGCGCCACTGACAAGTGATACAAGCTATGTAATGGCAACACCGACGCGTGACAATGACAGCCGCCGAGGTGACAGCCGTCAACGCCAAACGTCAACGTCGCCACGTGCACGTGTGGCAAAACTTTGAGGTTATGCCACCACGTGTATGCAACACCACGTGTATTGCTTTCAGGCCCCTTCCTGAAGCGTTATTATAATAAATGAACAATTCACAATACCTTTACACGATTCCGCAATCCAAATAATCACAAACACTATTAAATACGCAGATAGTTTGTGAATTAACTTTTTACAAAAGTAATTCGAAATTATCCACAATATTTATTTAACACTGAGAGCACTCGCACGTCCGCTCGCCTCGACAGTCGAACGCGAAGTCGGGGTTGGACAGTCGAGTGGAGCCAATAATTGTCACTGCACTGTATTGCATCGAGGAAGGGTGTGGGAGTTATCCTGGGGACACACAGGTGGGCTCGGGCTAGCGATCGCTCGATGAGTCTCACCGGGCCAAGCATGGTAAATACGGAAGGCACAAGGAACTGGTCGAGATGGTTGTAGGCAAACTAGGACTACCTGCGGAGTGTCCAGATGACGTCTTGTACAATTTTGCGCGGCGATTGGAGTGCTGCGTCCCGTCGGGAGATGCAGAGGCTCAAAACGTCTGTGTACGGAGTGATTCCGGGCCTCGTTCTAAGGTCGCATATGAACTAGACACGATTCGACCAGATGACGAACGTGGTCAGCTCTGGGACTCCAGGCTGAGTAGCAGAGGTCCTGTGGACTTGGGCATACACTTCCCATGTCCCTCGACGTCACGCGGTAAATTTTTTGTGATGGCCCTCTGCTGCTGTCGACCTAAGGAACTAGCCCACCATAGTGTATAATGCCGTAACCAACGCTGGGGGGAGTTAGGGGGCGTTATGGAGTGAGCTCTAATTTAGGGGGCAGTAAATAGCCAAACCTACCCCGAATAAATATGAAACAAGGAGATCCTCTGTCACCGAAATTGTACATTGCTGTACTTCAAGAAATCTTTCGGAAACTGGAATGGAAAAACGAAGGGCTAGTAATAAATAACAAAAAACTCAGCCACCTAAGATTTGCTGATGACATAGCAATCTTCTCAGTTACAGCAAAAAAATGGAACACCAACATGTCAAATGAGCAAGGAAAGCAACACTGTTGGACTACAAATTAATGTAACCAGCACTGTTGTGTTGGACTACAAATAATGACCAATAAAGCTCAAATTCCCATATATTTCGATGGAAAAACAATAGAATATGACCACTGACTTGATCACTACACATACTTATGGAACCAAGTTTCATTTAGAAAGAAAATAACAAAGAGGAAGTAACCAGAAGAACGAACATAGCTTGGAGAAAGTACTGGTCACACAAGGAAATACTGAAAGGCAACTACAATTTACATCTAAAAAAGATAGTATGGATACCTGCATACTAGCATCTCTCACCTATGGAAGCCAAACTTGGACATATACAAAAACGGTACGAAACAAAATGGAAAGGAGCATTATAAAGATAAAAAAAAATACAAAAAGTCAAGAGCATTCACACATTGCACATCAGACAAAAAACCAAGCTAACAGACGCTCTACAATATGCGATGCAACAAAGATGGAACTGGGCGGGCCATATAGCGAGATATAAAGACAACAGGTGGACACACGTTGTAATGAATTGGGAAGGTCCATGTGGCAGAAGATGCAGAGGCACACCAAAGAAACGCTGGTCTGGCGATATAATAGAAGTAGCAGGCAAGAGTTAAAAAAGAATTGCCCAAGACCTAAGGAAGAAGAAGTAAGGAATGGCAAAAGATGGGAGAGGCTTTTACCCATAAGGGATCCATGTTTTAGCAAAAGAACTAACACAAACTAACTTAGATTAAGAATATATTAAATATACATAAAATGAGAAACAGAAACATGGAATAAAAAGCTATATTATTATTATAAATAGCCAAATGCCTCCTCATCTAATTAATGACGCGCATGAATGGATTAACGAGGTTCCCGCTGTCCTCGCATATAGTGTTTGCGACCAACCCCCGCTTTTATATATTTTTCCTTCTGTGATTATCATGGGGAAAGACATGTGGTGAACACAAGAATGGCATATGACCAAGATGGTGGTCACTTTGGTGATGGTGGCATCTACTCTCCCGCTGGTGAGGCTGCGCCACCCTCATCGTGCAAAGATCTAGAGAATATAGTGAAGAAGCGGAGCACAGCACTGTGTATCGACAGAATTACCGCCCGCATAGTACATGTAGCACTCGGCAGGCTCCGATATAAGGCATATTTTCGGCATTATATATTTTGTTGTATTCCACTGTGGATCAGGAATCTGGTACTGTTTATTTTTAAATTGAATAACACTTTTAAAAAGGGCCTGGAGGGAGAACGGGGTCTCCGTCTTATGTAAGAGGAGGCCCAACTTCCCACGACTCCTTTTTCAAAACTAAATACTATAATAATCATAGAATATTATTTTTGCAATCCTATATATGTTAAAGAAATTTGGTCCCATCTTCTAACTCACATAAAAAATAAATTTATAACAGTCAAAAATGCAAACAAAGCTAAAACAAGTAGCTGGGCACTGCCATCTAATAATTAGCTAAAGTTACAAAAAAAAATTACAAAATGATTGTCACAGCAATATACATGCACAACTCATGTATCAACACGGCACACTGTTAGCAAAGCAATGATATAATAACACATTTGTTTGTATAAAATATTCACTAAAATTTAAATAATAAAAGCGTATGACAAGTGGGAAACAGCATGTTATAACACTAGGCTTTCCCCGACTAATCTGCTGTTTTTTATTCTATTTTATTCTAGCACGTAGAGCAACGACTTACATGTACTATACTTATAATAATAATAATAATAATAAAGCTTTATTTAATTCCACCATTGAAAGAAACAAAAAAAGGTTACAATATAAGAGAAGAAAATGTTAGTTAAAATTAGTTATTTTTCAATGTGGATCCCTTTTGGGTAAAAGCCTCCTCCAATCCCTGCCATGTTTTTCTATTTAGGGCTTCCCGCATCCAATCAGAACCTGCCACTGAGATAATATCATCTGACCACTTTGTCCTGGGTCGACCTCTGCTTCTCTTTCCTCCTGGTCCTTTTCATTTAGTTGCTTCAACTGTCCAACGTCCATCATATGATGTAGAGAGATGTCCTGCCCAAAGCCATTTGAGGTGAAGAGCTTGTTGTAGGGCGTCATGTAATTTTGTTTTCTGTCTTATGTACTCACTCTTAATTTTATGTATTTTTCTTATTTTTAGTAGACTTCTTTCCATTGCTCGTTGGCATGTTGTAATTTTGTTCCTTATTTTATTAGTGTAAGTCCACGTTTGACTTCCGTAGGTGAGACCAGGTAGTATTGAGGTATCCATAACAACTTTTTTGAGTGATAGGTCATATCTGGTTTTTAAGATTTCTTTTTGTGTCCAGAACTTCTTCCATGCAATATTGATGCGTCTGTCTACTTCCTCCTCATTGTATGATTTGCTGAATGACACTTGTTTGCCCAGATAAATATAATTATTTACATATTCAATTTCCCTACCAGTTATATATATTGTTTTCTTTCTGCTATTTGTCATTACTTTTGTTTTACTTATGTTCATTAGTAGCCCAATCCTTTTGCTTTCTTTGTCCAGTGTCCCTATCATGTCTTCCAACTCAGTAGCTGATTCAGAAAAGAGGACAATGTCATCTGCAAATCTGAGGTGGGTTAGTTGTCTGCCAGATATCCTGATTCCCTTAGCTTCCCAGTTTATATTTCTAAAAATTAATTCTAAAACTGCAATAAATAATTTTGGCGAAATAGGATCTCCTTGTCTGACTCCTCTCTCTAGTTTTATATCTTCCCCATGTATTTCCATTCGCACTCTGCTCACACTTTGACAGTATATATTCTTTAGAGTGTTTATGTATGTTTTATTTATTCCACAGATCTTCAGAGCTTGCCATATTGAGCTATGTGATATGGTATCAAAAGCTTTTGCATAGTCTATGAAAGCTAGGTAGAGGGGGACGTTGTATTCTATATAATTTGCTATGATTTGATCTAGTGTGTGGATGTGGTCGATAGTTGAATATCCTGAGCGGAAACCTGCCTGTTCTATAGGTTGGTTGCTATCTAGTTTCGGAGATAATCGAGTCAGTAGAACAGATGCAAAAAGTTTGTACATACTAGATAACAAACTTATTGGCCTGTAGTTTCCAATATCTAGTGGGTTTCCCTTTTTATACAAAAGTATAGTTTCTGACTGACACCATTGTTTTGGTACAGTTTCAGATCTGAGTACCATGTTGAAAATATGTGCTAGGTGGGGTGACAAAAGGGGTGCTCCTATTTTTAGTGCCTCATTACTGATATTGTCTAGACCAGCGCTCTTTTCTAGTTTCAGTTTCTTGATGTGTATTAAAATTTCCGTCTCAGTTATTGCTTCTATAGTCTCCTGGATTTCGTCCTCTGGTTCTAGGTACCTTACAGTTTTATCTTCTGGCAATTTTTTATATAGTTCCTGGTAAAACTTGGTGGCATGTTCCACTATACCTTTTCTTGTGGTAATTTCTTGCTGTCCTTTTGCAAGTTTTTGTATCCAGTCTTTGTGGGTTTTGAGTACTTTGTGTGCTCGTTTTGAACTTCTGTAAATATTTAGATTTTTCTCTATAATTTTTCTTCTGCTTTATTTATAATCTCTACTAATAGCTTTATTTGTTTTTTTGAAAATTGTCTTTAGTTTCTGCTTTATTTGTTTTGATTTTAATTTTAATTTTATTAATTCTGTTCGCTTTCTTATTAATTTTTTAGTCTTGGTAGTTATGATTTCTTTTTTACTGTGTTTTTCCTTTGAATTTCTGAGACTTTTCACAATTATAGATTCCAATAAGTCATAGCATGATTGTATGTTCAAGTTTTTATTGATATTATTATGTTGTAATAAATTTTCATTCAGACTTTTGATATATGTGAGTATTTCTTTGTCACTTTTTGGTGGCTTGGTTAGTGTTCTGAAAGTCGTTCTACGCAATTTTGTATTTGTAGTTAGAAAAGATGCTCTCACAAGTCGATGGTCTGTTGGATAGGATATATTATTGATGATCTCTATGTTTGTTACACGTTTGGGTTTATTACACATGATATAATCAATTTCGTTTTTTGTTTTTGAGTCCGGTGATATCCAGGTCCATCTGCGACTGTGTTTCTTCTTAAAATGTGAGTTCATTATTGCTAAGTTCTGCTCGTATGCATACTGCAGTAGCCTCTCGCCTCGTTCATTTCGCTTACCATATCCATATTTGCCTGTTACTAGATTTTCATATATTTTTGGCTGTCCTATTTTAGCATTGAAATCTCCAATAACAAATACAATCTTATCCTGAAGTTCTTGCGCTTTCCTCAGGTCATTATAAAATGTGGATAGTTCTTCTTCATTAGCTTTTTCTGTGGGGGCGTAGGCTTGAATTATTGTTATAAGCTCAGTTCCTATTTTAAGTTTCAGTAGTGCTACTCTTTCAGATATACCTATAAAGTCGGTGATGTTATATTTGAGTGTTTTTTTTACTATAAAGCTTACTCCATATAGGCCCTTCGTTTCTCCAATGAAACAAAATATAAATTCTGGATGTTCTTCTCTTTTACAGCCCAATCTTCTTACTTCTGCGAGACCGATTACATCATAGTTTATGTTTTTAAGGGCATTTTTTAGCTCTACTAGTTTTTCAGGAGAGGATAGTGATTTAACATTGTATGTACATATTTTGATAGTTTGATGTTGTTTTAGGGGGTTGTGAGGGTTTTGGTCGTTGTCCCCACGGTGACCAGCCGGATTGGGGATAGGCTTCCGGGTATTGTATTTCCTTATTTGCTATTGATTGTTACCTCCAGGTTGCGAATTGAGTCTAGGGCGATTCATGTAGTCAAAAGTGTTTATTTTGTTTATTTTGTTGGGCGCTTTTTGCCTCGGTTCGTTTTTAGAACTTGATTGAGTTGGTGTTTTCGATGGGGACCTCTTTCTTTTTTCAAGGCCTTTTCCATAATGTTCTGTTTCCTTAACTATAATTTTATCATATCGTATATATGCCACATTTCCTTTCTTTATTTCTTCTTGTTGTTTTTGCTTTAGTTCTTTCCTAATTTCCAATATTTCTTTAGGGAAGTCTTCTGTGGCATACGTGGGTACAGGTAAGTTCTTATTGTTTCTTAAGATGTCATATTTTCTCCAAGCTAATGTTAGTTTTACTAATATAGGCCTTCTTTTATTGTTTTGTTTTTTTCCCAATCTGTGAGCGCTGCTAATTTCCCATTTATCAAATTCCTCCATAGCATTGTTATTACTTGCTGTGTTGAAGGTTTTCAAAACTAATTCCAACAATTCTGTGTTATTTTCTTCCGATTCTTCTAAGCCATGTAATATAAGGTTGTTTTTTCGTACTTCTTTTTCTAAGTTCGTAATTTTTTTCTTCAGGGTTGTTACTTCGGTCCGAAGCAAGCCATTTTCTTCTACCAGAGGTTTGAGTTTATCTTCGATTGTGCTTATCATATTAGAGGCTAAATTTGTAGTTTGTGTTCTGAATTCTTCCTTTATTTCATTCATATTCTGATTCATTTTTTGTAAGAGCAATTCCAACTGTTTCTCCATTTCTTTGTGGTGATCGAACTTAATATTCAAAGTTTAGTTAAAAATGATGAAGACACCAACTGTCACCAAAATAAAAGCATATGACAGGTGGAAAACAGAATGTTATAACAGTAGGCTCTCCCCGACTACTCAGCTGTTTTTTATTCTATTTTATTCTAGCACGTAGAGCAATGACTTACATGTACTAATAAGTTTAAAAAAACATTAACAATTATTTTGTATCATTTAGGTTTTTTTCATATGCATGAAAAGTCTAGTCTATTCTAGAACTACTGTGTTATATAAAAGTTACTTAAACATTATTTAACAAACATGCATAGATAATGTAGACCAACAAATAAAAAAAAATGCTTTAAAAAAAATACTTGCAAGACTTAAATATAAAAAAATATCTGTTAAAATTAATTAATTATTTTCAAAATAGTATTTAAAATATAAAATCAAATTTTGGAAAGCATTCTTGAATATAACTTCTTAATGGTGTACATTGTATTCTACTTCAAGCCCCTTCATAAATACTCATCTTGAATGAATTGTAAAACAATAATAAAAATATGTAAAACACCATTGGATTAGATACTAAGAAATGAGTCGCATTATGCAATAATTCAGCCACTGTCCTCAATTTATTCACACAATATGTGTTATTGTGTGTAAGCCAAATGATGCTTGTGAAACTAGGCAAAGCTACAAGTTATGGTACTTATCGATGTCAGTCAAAGTAAGATAAGCAGCAAGCGGCAAAGCAGTAGCAACCACATTTTCCTCGAGGGATTTTTTTTCTTGTTCATGCATTCATTGTATTGAAGTTACTTCATAAGCTTTGGTATTTTCTTCTCATTAAGTATTAAAAAGTGATATCATCAGCAACTGTAAATGAATATATAACAAAGTATTAACATTTTATAAGCACAATTAAAATATGTAAAATACATTTTTCAACTTTATTTTTTCAAAAATCAACCTCTAATGGGTAGAACTATCATCCCATATATAAAAACATATATAAAAAACTTAAACCGCTCGACCGATTGTAATGAATTTTGACATAAATATAAATGATAATCCAAGATTAAACATAGGCTACTTTGTTTTTCAAAACTCCACCCCCGAGGGATGCAATATAACGAAACAATTACGTAGTTCAAGTGACGAGGCCGCGAGCGGGCCTCTAGTAATAGAAATAAAATTATTACTTCAAGTGGGGGCTGAGTCCGCAATACCGCTAAAATTCACACTGTCATACTGCGCACATTGGATTCAATTGTATTTGAAATACGTACCTGTCAACTAAGCCCGGTCGGCGGTGGGTTCCAATCGCACGAGGGAGAATGTTTAAATTTTCAATATCCCTTTTTCCTTGTTCAGGTCAGCACATCTAGCAGTCCAACACGCAGAAACTGAAAATAGCTAAAATTAAATAAATTTACATGTAACACATTCATTATGATCGTCTGGCACATTACAGCAGTCAGCAATTTAGTAAGGGAGAATCTGATACATGAAAAAGAAATTTTATACTAAGTTTCTAACGTTAACCTCTAATGTTACATTTTATTTCTGACACTGCTATTCCTACCAGTTATTAAAGTAAATAATTGTATTGTGTCAAGGTAAAGCGCGGCGTTAAGTTCCGCCACTTAACACGCAAAGCCTCAGAGTTCGGCGGAAAGCGGGGAACGGATTGTCTTAACACTAGGTTCCCTCTGCCTACCCTGCTGTGTGCGGGATACAGCGTGAAGCTAAATAATACAATTTTTACTTACATTTCATTGAAATAATACATTAAGGAAATGTACAGCACCGAAAGCTTTTTACATTTGTAATTTGGTGTTCTACTCTCTTCCCGCTTTAAATCAAAAACTAACCTGCTAGAATATGACATGATTATTTAAAGAAAGAAAGTTTTACAAACAGAAAACAATACTAATTTATCAATTAAACTAGCGGTCTGCGGTTAGCAAAAAAGATTGGAAATTGGAATCAAAATTAGAAAAAACAAGATGTCTGAATCTCAAATGACTAGCGATTTTGATGATGATTAGGCGTATAAAATTTAAAGGTAATTTATTAAGCTGATAACTGTTCATAATAAATAACATTTAGAAATAGTCGGCTTATACCGAAATCGGCCATAATCACAGAACACATTTACCTAAAAGGAAGAATGTCCACTTCATACAAAAAAGTGGGGGACAAAACTGAAACTAACGCCATCTATTATAGACCC
This sequence comes from Dryas iulia moderata, assembly GCA_019049465.1. Classification (NCBI taxonomy): domain Eukaryota; kingdom Metazoa; phylum Arthropoda; class Insecta; order Lepidoptera; family Nymphalidae; genus Dryas; species Dryas iulia. The sequence goes on from CM032442.1 coordinate 9,420,474, forward strand.
ACTGGAAACAAATATGTCAAATTCGGCGGCAAATTTCAAATTTGTCAGCGGCAAATTTAAAAAATACTAGCGGGAAATTTCAAATTTGGTTTTAAAACATTTTTTTTATTTAAAAACCAATGAATGATTCACTCTTTCAAAATCATGGAAATATTGATTTAAATACCAATACTTCCAAATGATTTTGAAAGGGTGAATCATTACAGGTTTTATAATAATAAAGAAATAAAATAAAACAAATAAGTGCTTTACAATATTTTTATTGCTAATAGACATAGTTTATATATTTTTACAAGTAGTATTCCGATCTGGGGAATCGCTATTTATACAGTCAAACAGCTTGTCCATATTTGATACTATATCTGCAGTACCTGTGGCTAGCAGTTCCCCCGGGTAGCAATCCTAAAAATTACAAAAGATAATTAATAAAGGTCATTTTACAATTACTGGCATTACTAGAATCAACATGTTATTGTAAGATGAATAGTAATATTTATTTGGGTAAGCAATAACAATACAAACCTTGAGATATCCTAGCAAACATCTCTGCTGCAACCGAGTGGCTTACTTAGCACTCGAGAGGCAAGATTCACTCTCAGTTTCTGTTTGGTGTTTGGACACAATTGGACTTGTTTTAATTTGGATGCGAAAACAAAATTTCCATCACTATTGGTATATGTATGAAGAAATTTTCAATATGTTCCCATTTGCCATAACCTGTAATGACATTTTATGCAAAAAAATGTTTTTTCATGTTTTATTCAGATTTTATTGACTAGAAATTCCTACTTTGAAGTGGGTTATAATTTTATTTTCTAATTTGATTGAAACATAAAATGTTTATACCATTTGGTAGAAACATACAAATTTTTACCTATTTCTAATAATTAAAATAATATAGTAAATACCTTTGCCTTTCTCGTTGTTTGAAGGAATATTCGTATTAAATGTTATATTATATTTCTAAAGCATTTTAGTAAGTGAGATGGATCAAAAACTGGAACAACTTCAGTAACAATAAAAGTAACAGGTTGCTCGCTTAACAAGCAAATCGGCCATTTGTAAATTACAATGTTGCCCTGCCCTATGAAAAGACAATGCTACTAAAATGTCTTGATTATTTTTAGATAAATCGTATACCATATCAGTTGAAAGCGCTTAGTTACTAAAATTCAATACTTATTTTTTATTATTATTTTTTATTTATAATGTATAGTCAAAGCTTAGCCCATCCTAAAAAATCATATACGTCTACTTAAAACTATATATTAAAGAAACTACTAATTAGTAGTTTTTTTTTTTAATATGGCAGTACCAAGTATTTTTCAATCCCCTGTAGGTATGTCGCCCAAGCCCCTAAGGAAGTCGACCGGGCCTGGCCATAATGGCCATACGTTTAAAATTGAGCTTTATCGTTGCCACAGATTCTTAATGTGATCCATAAATACGTTACTTTTTGTAATGTAACTAATTTATAATTTTTTAACGTCTTTTTTACCGTTGATTAAACTGTTTTTTTGGATTACACTAGAATTATTATTGATTTAGCACAATGAAAAAAATATTAATGTAGAATTATAGTATACTCAGTTAAACTAAAATAAAAAAAAAAATGTTTGACAAAAATTTCATTAACATACACACTATAATATCTAGGTAACCGAAAAAAATAAGTAAATGTACACTTAAAAAAACTGTTCAACGTGGCATCATTTTCATTTATTTACAGGTTTTAGAATATATAACATGATTTTCACTGTTTGGAAAATCAATATAGCATTTTTTTTCGGGTATGATTAAGGTCGTAACTTCGTAAATAATGAAATAAGTATTATATCAATTTGTATTCAGTTAAGTATAACTTTTTTTTAACATTCTTTTCCTTATTATAAAAAGAAATGAAATCACAAATATTTAAAAGTGTAATTAATATTAATTTATTCTTATAAATGATATCGATTCTGAATGAAATAAATGATTTTAAGAAAATTGAATATCAATACCATTTTAATGTGAGAAAATATAAACATTTTTAAATACACAATTGAACATGATTATACATTTTGTTGAATAGATATAAAAATAATCAATTGAATGAGGGAATGACTGCGATACTGACGCAGTGTATAAACATTTTAAGCAAATAATTGCATAACAATAAATTATAAACTAGATAATAAAAATTGATTCATGGTCCTAAGAATCGACTTTTCGACGATCTTAATTACTGGGAATCGAGTTTATTTTATTATAAATTCTTTATCGGGTATTATTGGAATCGATTTTCCATCTTTGATTATCTGTCTTATTACAGTTTAAAAGCGGGAATATTCAGATGTAACTAGCTACAATTACTATAACTCGGTGGAGTAAATTTAATTGGAAAATGATAATTATACTGTTCGTGAGGTGTGTTAAAAATAAGTTATTAATTCTAGTGTAATAAGTAAATATTTTTTGTTAATTGTAATTTCTTCACCAACAAATCTTAATTTTTTTTTTCAGCTTCACGCTCTATCCCGCATACAGCAGGGTAGGCCACAGAACACATTAACCCAAAAGGAAGAATGTCCACTTCATACAAAAAAGTGGGGGACAAAACTGAAACTAACGCCATCTATTATAGACCCACCGGAAACAAATATGTCAAATTCGGCGGCAAATTTCAAATTTTTCAGCGGCAAATTTAAAAAATATTGGCGGCAAATTTCAAATTTGGTTTTAAAAATTTTTTTTTAATTAAAAAACCCGAATGATTCACTCTTTCAAAATCATGGAAATATTGATTTAAATACCAATACTTCCAAATGATTTTGAAAGAGTGAATCATTACAGGTTTTATAATAATAAAGAACTAAAATAAAACAAATAGGTGCTTTACAATAATTTTATTGCTAATAAACATAGTTTATATATTTTTACATGTAGTATTCCGATCTGGGGAATCGCTATTTATACAGTCAAACAGCTTGTCCATATTTGATACTATATCTGCAGTACCTGTGACTTCCCCTGGCTAGCAATCCTAAAAATTACAAAAGATAATTAATAAAGGTCATTTTACAATTACTGACCTTACTGGAATCAACATGTTATTGTAAGATGAATTGCAATATTTATTTATTTATGTACCAACAATACAAACCTTGAGATATTCTAGCAAACATCTCTGCTGCAACTGAGTGGCTTAGCACTCGAGCAGCAAGATTCATTCTCAGTTTCTGTTTGGTGTTTGGACACATGTGGACTTGTTTTAATTTGGATGTGAAAACAAAATTTCCGTCATTATTGGTATATGTATGAAGAAATTTTCAATATGTTCCCATTTGCCATAACCTGTAATGGCATTTTATGCAAAAAAATTGTTTTTTGATGTCTTATTCAGATTTTATTAGACTAGAAACTCCTACTTTTAAGTGGGTTATAATTTTATTTTCTAATTTGATTGAAACATAAAATGTTTATACCATTTGGTAGAAACATACAAATTTTTACCTACTTTTAATAATTAAAATAATAAAGTAAATACCTTTCTTACCTTTAAAGTAAATGCCTTTCTCATAGTTTGAAGGAATATTCGTATAAAATGTTATATTATATTTCTAAAGCATTTTAGTAAGTGAGGTGGATCAAAAATTGGAACAACTTCAGTAACAATAAAAGTAACAGGTTGCTCGCTTAACAAGCAAATCGGCCATTATTCAAATTCAAATTCAAATTCAAAATATCTTTATTCAAATAGACTTTTGAAAGCACTTTTGAATCGTCAAATGTACATAAAGCTACCACCGACTCTGAAGGCAGTTCTGCTGAGAAGAGCCGGCCAGAAACTCAACAGTTGCTCTTTTCAAATATATAAATTACAATTTATTATTTGATACAATGGTAGCTAACCGGCATTGGACTTATTCAGATTAATTCCACGCATTTTTATCCTTTAAATACTCTTCTACAGAGTAATAAGCTTTACTTATTAAAGTATTTTTTACAAAGATTTTGAATTTCTCTAGTGGTAAATCTAAAACAAGCTGTGGAATTTTATTATATATGCGTATACTCCGACCCATAAGAGATTTATTTACCTTTTCAAGACGATAACGTGGCGTTACAAGTTTATTTTTATTTCTTGTTCCTATATTGCCCTGCCCTATGAAAAGACAATGCTACTAAAATGTCTTGATTATTTTTAGTTAAATCGTATACCATATCAGTTGAAAGCGCTTAGTTACTAAAATTCAATACTTATTTTTTATTATTATTTTTTATTTTTAATGTATAGTCAAAGCTTAGCCCATCCTAAAAAATCATATACGTCTACTTAAAACTATATATTAAAGAAACTACTAATTAGTAGTTTTTTTTAATATGGCAGTACCAAGTATTTTTCAATCCCCTGTAGGTATGTTGCCCAAGCCCCTAAGGAAGTCGACCGGGCCTGGGGTAGGCAGAGGGAGCCTAGTGTTAAGACACTTCGTTCCCCACTCTCCGCCGAATTCGGAGGCATTGCGTGTTACGTGGCGGAACTTAAAGCCGTGCTTTACCTCTGATACCAGAGCAAAGAAAATGGAAATCCATACTTATATTATAAATGCGAAAGTCTGTGTGTTTGTCTGTCATGCTTTCACGGCTAATCTACAGGTCCGATTTGGATGAAATTTCGAATGTATGTAGTAAAAGTAACTGGGTCTAACATAGGCTACTTATTTTTTCAAAAATCATCCGCTAAAGGGTTGAAATAGGGGGTGAAAGTTTATATGAAAAATCTAAACCGCTTGACCGATTATAATGAATTTTGGCATAAATATAGTTGATAATCTAAGCTTAAACATAGGCTACTTTATTTTTCAAAAATCCACCCCCGGGGGTTGCAATATAACGAAGCAGTCGGGCAGTTCACGCGGCGAAGCCGCGAGCGGGCCGCTAGTATGAAATATTTCCACTCCTCGAGTGGGAACCCAACCCACAACCAGTCGTTTACAGTCACACGCTTGTGCCACTGGGCCACGACTGACCCCGATCTTATCTTATTAATCTTAAATTATGTATTTTTTATTCTGCGTAATATTAATGTCTTAAATAATATTAAAATTTTGATTTATTAAACAAACTACTAAAACGTTAAATGCAAATAAGACATGATTTATTATATTTAAAAAATTCAAATATATCTAAAGCGAATATCTTCAAAATAACCCACTTTTTAATATACACTAAGTTCGTGAGTTGTAATGGACGAGATTTAATCCTGTTCACTGAGCACGTGTGTGATTTTGAACGAAAACTTCAGTGAAAAGTGTTAAACATTACATTGAAATGGAAGATAGAATGTCTACTATGGTGAAGATAACCATTTAATGATAGATTTACTTAAAATTAAGGCACTATGTCACACTTAGATTAATTTTATAATTTTATATGACATCTTAAGGATCACATAAGATTAGACTTACTTAAGACACTTAAAACACTACTTTGTCAAGTATGTATATGAGATACCATGAATGTGTTACAGTCTGAAATGTGAATTTCTAATATCTGTCGCTGAAGTTGCAACTAATGATATAGGGTAAGTCATGTTTTTAATATACATTGCTAAAATTATAATTGTATCTTTTAATAACAAATGTAAATGAAATCCATAATATTTAATTAAAGCATGCTTATGCTCAATAACTATAACTCTAAAAATAAGTAAAAATAAGTATTTTCTTTGCTCATTACTCCTAAAACTATTTATACTTCTGCACTGAAACAAAATATCATGTTAGTGTTCATCTAATACTAATACTGATTATTATTGGGAATATGATATTTATTAGAGAGTTACAACAAGATTTAAATCAACCCGCAGGTAATAAAAAGTAAATTTATTTCAAATCAAGCTCTGTAAGATATTTAATACATATTGTAATTAATATTATAAAAGTAGTTAAAAAAATATACACAAATGCAATGTACATGAGTGTAGACTGAAAGTATTTAGAAACTAGTAATAATAACAAAACTAAATGCTTGTATTAGTTTGTCTACTTACTTCTAAGTACATAACTGAATAATGGCTGACATTAGCTGATATTTGTTCTCAATTTTGCTTTATTTTATTATTATTTATTAAATGATAATAAAATAGACTGTTTGTCTGTGGCTCTGGCTCAATGGAAATGAATTCTAAACCACATGTTATATATTTAATATATGCTTCTAAATATTTCAGCACACTGACTATAATTAAGAAAATGCCAATATTACAACTACGCAAAGATGGAGACATAAATAGAATGTAAGTTACGTATATTTTTGAATACGTTTCTTTGTAGTATTACACTTTTCCCACATAAGGAACTCTGTGTTTCACTTTCTGCCTGAAATTGAGATATTGCGACGTTAAGTTCCGCCACTTAACAAAGTGACAAATGCAAAAATGTAAATGCAAAATTCATTACAATCGGTCAAGCGGTTTAGTTTATTCATATAAACTTTCATCCCCTATTTCAACCCTTAAGCGGTTAATTTTTGAAAAAATAAGTAGCCTATGTTAGACCCATCGTTATTTACTACTTTCATTCTAAATTTCATCCAAATCGGACCGGTAGATTAGCCGTGAAAGTGTGACAGCAACGCACAGACTTTCGCATTTATAATATAAGTATGGATATGTAACTTCTATAAACATTATGAGGTATTTAAAAACAAAAAAAATAGCAGTCGTGGGACTGCCGATAGAAGTGAAAACATAATTAAAATGAATAATGCTAAATTTTAAATACAAATATTCGTACAAATATTAAAAATGTTTAACAAAAAAGCAAAATTAAAAATTTTGAAAAAACCCACGACGGTTTAATTGTAATTGAAAAAGGATAAAATAACTATAAATCCCCCGCCTAAAAGAATATATGTAACGAGATGACGGGGACGACTTCGTCGGGGGCTGTCATTACTTTAAGTTTGCACAAACCTTCTCATAGGTTTTCTTGCTGTTAAAACAGGTTGGCAAAAAATTTAAATATTAATATGAATTTACAGTATATGTTTATTTAACATAGCTATAGATAAGAACACATATTCGATTAGTTTTATTTCATTTGACGTTCTACAAAGCTTATAAGCCCATTGTTTATATACTTTGGGTTTCCAAATATTTTTTTTATGACTGGGGCCAGTTGTGGCTTGTGAGCAGAAAGTGCGACTGAAAAATGATTGTGGGTTCGACTCCCACTCGAGGGAATTAAATATTAAAAATATAGATATTCGCTCTGGTGTGGAGGCAAAGTGCCGCGTTAAGTTACGCCACTTAAACCGCAATGCTTCCAGAATTCGGTGGAAAGAATTGTCTTAACTAGGTTCTCTCTTGAAAAAGACATTTAAAGAAAACGTATAAAAATTTTGAACGCAGCGGGATTCGAACCCGCGCCTCCTGAATACCGTTCAGGCGCTCTCACCACTGAGCCATGCGTTCCAGTCAGTTTCAGTGGTGAGAGCGCCTGAACGGTATTCAGGAGGCGCGGGTTCGAATCCCGCTGCGTTCAAATTTTTATACGTTTTCTTTAAATGTCTTTTTCAATTTTCCTTAGTGTGGAATAACACTTTAAAAATGTTTAAAAGTAGGTTCTCTCTGTCTATCCTGTTCTGTGCGGGATACAGCGTGAAGCTAAAATGAATAATGTAGTGCAGATACACATTGTTTCATGACTCAAGGTTTTATTTTGCAATCTCATTAAGACTTTCATAATAATATAAAGTTTTATAACATACTATCTATTACAAAAGAATTTTGCAATAAAATATGCATCAGAAAAATAAAGCTAAATAATAATTAAAAACCTATACCTACATATATTACGTGTTTTATTAGTCTGTGTAAAAGGAAGAATAAAACAAACAATTACAATTTTGAAAAAACCCACGACGGTTTAATTGTAATTGTAAAAGGATAAAATAACTATAAATCCCCCGCCTAAAAGAATATATGTAACGAGATGATGGGGACAACTCCCCATACAATTAAACCGTCGTGGGTTTCTTCAAAATTTTTAATTTTGCTTTTTATTTTAAGCTTTTAAAGTGAATAAAAGATACACATTATATATTATTACATAATATCTAAATCTCTATATATAATAAAAGAGTAGAAAAGTCAATTCTGTACATGAAAAATTTCAGAAAATTTTTAATTGGGTGCGTTAATATATCGATAACAGAGGCCAAAAATCCACTCAGTAGAATTTTTGTCTGTCTGTCTGTCTGTCTGTTAATTTGTTCGTCAATCACGCAAAAACTACTGGATAGAAATGAATGAATTTTAGTATGGTGATAGCTTATAGTCCAAAGGTACATATAGGATAGTTTTTATCCCGGTATCCTATGTAGTTTTTTTGGAAAAAATAAAAAACCGATATAAGTAAATCATTTGTATATCGGTATCTACCGGGTAGAAATTAATGAATTTTTGTATGGAGTTAGCTTAGAGGTTAGAGCAACATATGGGATAGTTTTCATCCCGGTATTCAACATAACTCCCGCAGAAAAATAAAATTAAAAAAAAAACATTCAAATTATGTCGATAGTTTACGAGTGAAGCTAAATTTGTTTCAATATCACTAATTAAAATAATTATAAAATAAAATAAGCATAACATTTATTAAATATACATTTGACCGGTCTATAAAACTTTATATAATCTATATATTTTTATAATCTATATGACAACAGATGTCACTACGTTTTCTGCAACGGGTAGCGCCATTTGTTAGTAGTTGACATTGTATTAGACATATCAGCACTCATTAAAATTATTATTATAAAAATGCTAAAATCTGTATCTCTTCTATTTGTTATGTTTTGACGGGAATTCGTAAAGAAGATTGATGAAGATGCAGGGTCATATAGGCTACTTTATGAAAAAATCAAACCCTAGGAGGTTGAAACAGTGGATGAAACTTATGTATGTTTAGTATATAGTGAGAATGAAAGATCTAAACTCCTTGACTGAAATGAATGAATTTTCTCAGGAAAATAGTTAATGAGGCAAGGTCAACAAAGGCTATCTCTCTTTTTTTTAAAATTACCCTGGTATTCAAAACAGTTCCCGCAGAAAAGTAAAAAACTGACAAAGTCAAATTGCATTGATTATTTGCAAGTAAAGCTATTTTTTAATATCAATAAGTAACACAATTGTAAAATAAAAAGCTTAAAGTTTATTTAAGATATTATGACCGGCTTATAATACTATATACCAGATGGTATATATGTACGTAATCTACTATCATATGATAGCAGATTTCGTACGTTTTCTTACTAGAAGTTATCGCTATATTTTATCAAATAATATAGACATTGCACTAAATGTATCGATGATTTTCTCATGAACATAATTAGTGACGAAAGTCAAATATAGACTACCCTCCTTTTATAAAAAAAAAAGCAATCCCAAATAGGCAATAGAGGATGAAAGTGGTAGTTCACGTGGCGAAGCCGCGAGCGGGTCGCTAGTACTTTATATTAATGTTCATGCAAACCCAAAAGAAATTATAAACCCAATGCTTTCTGGTTATCAAATGCTTATTGCAGCGCCTGGCAGATTGTCACTGTAACATTTTCACGAAACTTAAGTCTAACCAAATCAGTAAAATCACAAAACCCACTAGTAGTTTTGATTTTGAACAAACTAATATATACTGGAGCGCCCGTGGTAGTTCGTGATATGGCATATAAAAACACGCAGCAATTAAACCAGAACCTATCACAGAAAACCGCATCTAAATAGGTTTCACACAAAAAATACAAGCAAATGCTTACTGCAGCGCCCCCTGGTGAGGTGTCACCATGACACATATACGAGAACACGCGCTAATTAAGCCGGACTTGTCGTTTTAGCTTTGCATAATTAAATGTTTAATGCAGCGCCCCCTGGTGAGTTCTTGACGTGAAAAAAAACCTAAAAACTTACACCAAGTAAAGTTAACTTAAAACTAAAAACTCTGCCCAATCGGACTAATAGTTGTGGTTTTGCATTAAATATTACAAACAAATGTTTACTGCAGCGCCCTCTGGTGAGTTAACACGATAAAACATATCCAAGAACATGCACTAATTAAACTTGAGCTTATCATTGAAACTGCATCCAAATCAAATTCGTCATTTTATCTTTGCACAAATAATATTTTACTGCAGCGCCCCCTGGTGACTTGTCACCGTAATATAAATTTAAAAACATGCTCTAAGTAAAGCGGAATCTAATACTGAAAACTCTTGACAATCGCACTAGTCATTTTAGTTTTACACAAAAAATAGAAGCAGCTACTTACTGCAGCGCCCCCTAGAGAGTTGACACATACATGAAAATATGCACTAAGTAAACATACATGACACATATATGAAAATATGCACTTAGTAAACTTGAATCTATCATTGAAAACTGAATTCAAATCGGACTCGTAGTTTTAGTTTTACACAAACAAATGTACTTACTGCAGCGCCCCCTGGTGAGTGGTCACCGTAAAGTATATATGAAAAGAAGCACCAATTAAACCTGAATCTATCGTTGAAAGTTTCATCTAAATCGGACTAGTAGTTTTTGCTCTGCATAAACAAATGTTTACCTCAGCGCCCCCTGGTGAATTTTCATCGTAACAAAAAAACAAAAATCTTAAAATATGCAGCAAGCAAAGTTGAATCTAATTCTGAAAACTCTAGCCAATCGGATAAGTAATTTCGGTTTTAGACAAATAAATACAAGAAAAATTTTGGTTTTGCACAAAAAAATACAAGCAAATGCTTACTACAGCGCTCCCTGATGAGTGGTCACCATAACATATATATGAAAAGACGCACCAATTAAGCTTGAACCTACCCTTGAAGGTTACATCTCAATTGGACTAGTAGTTTTTGATTTGCATAAACAAATGTTTACTGCAGCGCCCCCTAGTGAGTTTTCCCCGTAACAAAAAAAGAAAAATCTTAAAATATGCATCAAGCAAAGCTGAATCTTTTTCCGAAAACTCTTTTCAATCGGATCAGTAGTTTCGGTTTTAGATAAATAAATACAAAAAAAGTACAAACAAATGGTTACTGCAGCGCCCCCTGGTGGTTTGACACAATAAAACATATCCAAGAACATCCACCAATTAAATCTGAATCTATCACTGAAAATCGTATCGAAATCAGACTACTATTTTTTGAGATAATTGAAAACATTCGTTTTCACGTAAAATGCTTACTGCAGCGCCCCCTGGTGGGTTAAGGCAATAAGACATATCTAAGAACATACGCCAATTGAACCTTAACCTATCATAGAAAACCGTATCAAAATCGGACTTATAGTTTTGGAAATAATTGACATAGTAATTTGCACAAACACACAAACAAACAAACAAACAAACAACCTCTCACCCCAAACACATATACAGTCGCCGTTCCGTCGCGGGTAAAAAAAAAAAAAATAACAAATAATAGTTTTATTTGAAAGTTTTAAAGATACAATAGAAACATATTAAGGTAAACATATCATCCATACTTATATTATAAACGCCAAAATCTGTCTGTTTGTCTGTCACGCTTTCACAGCTAATCTACTGGTCCGATTTGAATGAAATTTAGAATGAAAATGGTGGAATGAAAGTAGTTAAATGAAATTTAGAAAAAAAATCCGAAGTCAAACATAAGTTGTAAGTGAGTTGATGTAAAAAAATCTATTATTTTTTCCATCAACTTACAATACAATTCTTCTAAATTGTCAAAATATGATTAATTATTATTTCAACCTTGCATTCAACTCAAGTTATCGAAGACTTGTGTCCATCGCACTATTGTGCGCTACGAGCAAACCGGCAGTAATCAAGGTCGTCCGCGCTCTCAGAGACAAAGGGCTACAACGTCTAGTGAAGATAAATTTATTGTGGTAACCAGCAAGCGGAATAGACGTCTGACAGCCTCAGAAATTCGTGGAGAAGTCAACAAATCACGGGGAATACCAGTATCAGTGTCAACAATGCAAAGACGGTTGCGAGACGCCAAGTTGTTTGGACGCGTTGCTGTGCGTAAACCTCTATTAAAACCATAGAAAGGATGCAATGGGCCCCTAACTCATCGAGACTAGACCGAAGAAGACTTCAGAAAAGTTCTTTGGAGTAACGAATAAAAATTTGAAGTGTTCAGGTCAAAACGGACTGTCAAGCATGGTGGCGGATCAGTTATGGACTGGGGTTGTTTCTCTGGCTATGGGATTCAAAATCTAGCAGAAAGCCACCCTTTAGCAGCTGTTGCGGGATGCGAGCCCTCCTGGTGAAGGTCTAATCAACACAAATCGTCTTTGAGGCTAAGCACTTATCCTGCTCTAATCACCGTCGACGCCACTCGTAGAGTAGGCGGTGGATAGAGTGGATCCTGGATCCTCCACGGAGTGTGCAATACCCTGATCATCTTGGCTGCAAGCCAGTTGTGGCTGGGTATAGAGATATAGCCAGCAATCAAGTTGTGGGGCTTTGGCGTAAGCCATAGTCCCAAAGTCTATCGGCCTCCTAGGAGGGCACACGCGATTGCCTGGTTGTGCTTGCACCCCGACCTCCATGGGTACGACGACGACGCAATGGATCCAAGATATAATATAACAGTGGACCACCCCCACCGGCAATCAACAGGAGTCGGGGAGCGGCCAGAATCCCTCTTCTGCGACACAGCCTGGCGCTTCGGAGACGAACCCGGCGCAGTCGAACGAGTTGGTCTGTCCCTTATGCGGACGATCCTTTAGAACCAAGGCGGGGCTTGGGCAGCACAAACGTAAAGCCCACCCCGTCGAGGCAAATGTGGAGGCTGCTCCAAAAGAGGCGAAGCGGAGGTGGCGCGATGAGGAGGTGCTTCTCCTTGCGCGCACGGAGGCGCAGCTTATCGGAGAAACCGGTAAGTGCACGGGCAGAGACCTGCACGCCCGACTGCCACAGCTCCAACGGACGCCCCTGAAACCCAACAGCGGCTCGATCTCGTCAGGGGTCACCCTAATTCCGAGATTCATGCACGGTCTCGTGTTAGGAACAATTTCGGACGATAGACTCAGAATGCTCGATATGCAGATCCGGGGCGTCGAGATGGTTGCAGGCAAACTAGGACTACCTGCGGAGAGTGTCCGGACGACATCCTGCACAATTTCTTGGCGTGGTGTTTGGAGTGCTGCGTCACTTCGGGGGATGCAGAGGCTCCTTGGGCTCGAAACGTCTGTGTACGGAGTGATTCCGTGCCTTGTTCTAAGGGGGTCGCATATGAATTGGACAAGGTTTAACCAGATGACGAACGTGGTCCGCTCTTTGACACCAGGCTGAGTCATAGGGGTCCTGTGGACTGGGGCATACACTCCCCACGTTCCTTGACCACAAGCGGTAACTTTTGTGATGGCCTTCGTTTGCTGAACAACCTAAGGAACAGCCAACAAAATGTAAATGCCGTGCCTAACCGCTGAGGGGATTAGAGGGCGATTAGGTACTCCCGGGTAGCTCGATATGGGGCGGTGAGCTCTAATTTAATGGGGCTAATAGCCCACATGCTCGTCCATGCTAATGTAGTGCGCGCATTAATGATTAACTAGATTCCCGCTGTCCTATCTACTTCGCGTTCGAACCGTCCGAGCGTGCGGAACGTGCGATTGCTCCTCGGTGTTTAATATTGTGGGTAATTTTGTGAGTTTGTTTTTAAAGTTAACGCCACGAACTATCCACATCCAAGATAAGCACAGCACTGTTTTAAATCAGTGCTGTGCTTATTGGATTCGGAAATCTTTTGAAGGTATTGTAAATTGTTTTTTTTCATAATAACGCTTTTCAGGAAGGGCCTGAAATTAAAGCACGTGGTTTTACAAGCACGTGGTGTTTGGCATCCTCAAGGTTTGTCCACACGTGCGTGCGGTGACGTTGACGTTTGCGTTGACGCTGTCATCTCGGCGTTGTCATTGTGCAGGCGCGTCGGTGTTGCCCATCGGCGTGGGCTTGTGCCGCTTGTCATTGGCGGGATCCGGCGACGAAGTATACGTTACGTCCCAGTGGTGTACGGCCGCAGCTGCGGCCGACGCTAAGCGGCCGCCCCACCTAACGGGGAGAGGCCACCAAAGGGGCATGATAAGATTTGTAGGGCATCAAGAGGTGCATTAGCAGGCACAGCCATCCAGCTAACCCGCCCGCGCTTCGGACCACATAGCAGAATGCTGGAACTAGTTAAGGAACAAGCCCGCCAAAGTGTAAAATGCCGTACCCAATGCTGAGAACAATTAGAGGGCGACTACGCCCTTTAGGGGCGTTAGTTTTAACTTAGGGATTGAACGCATGTGATGGAAGTAGAGATGAATTCATTTATATTAAATTCAATTCACGAACTATTCGCTTCGCTAGTTATTATCATGCGTTATGTGCGGATGGAGGAGCTTATAATTCTATAGACGCGGCAACCGAGGAAAAAGGTGAGTAGTTCCATAGGGCAGACATCTCCGCCCTATGGAACCCCTCCCGTCCCGACGAGGCGGAGAGCTCGGCACTCGTGCGCGGAAAGAAGAAAACGGCCAGAGAGCACCAACTATAGTGGGGTTCTGGTAAACGTCCCTGCCTCACCAACGGTGTCCAAAAAATCTGAAGGTGCATTAAGTCAGGTAAGATTAAAGAAAAACCAAATGTTCATTGGCATGTTGGCAGTCAAAGTAACTCTACTTCATTGAGATTAACTGATACCGGAATAACTAGCAATATGTCACCAGAGAAATTTGGAGATCCGATTCAGAACCAGCTGCATAGTGGAGCATTGTCATGACACACTGGCAGCAAAACCGCAGACTAACAAGGAACAGAATAAATTCCAAGGAACAGTACACTCAATATGAATCAGAAATCATAAAATAATAAATATATAGTAAAATGAACGAAATTATATTCTTTTGTAAAGATCTTTGTTCATATACACTGTGGAAGTATCAGTGTAACATATTACTTATGCATTCCTTATAAAGGCTTTCATTTGTTAAAAAATATCATCAAATGATCTGCTAATAGTTTAGGACTGTGTTTCATGTGAACTCGGAGAAAAACAAATTGGTAAAACATTCAGCATATCCCCTTGTCAAAGTCACAAAATATAAAATAATTAACCATCCTAAAAAGCTAAAATAAATATAAAAGCTGGACATAGCAAGGAAAGGAGTATAAAACATCAAATTAATTGGTGAACATGACGTAATCAAAGCTAAAAATTATTTAAAAATATATTGTCACAACTCCTGTATTAAATTGGCACACAATTATACAAAGGAATGACACAATAAGCTACTGCTTAAATAATATTTGCTAAAGCAAAGCAAATCAAAGCTAATCAAGAAATGTTTTACCAAATTGTACAATTTCAACTCTGTATGTGTTTAAATGATTGGGCTTTAATATAAACAATTAGTAAGATTTAGTTTATATACAAACAATTTAGTTGGTCATATACACAATAATTTCATTTGAACATTCAGAATAATTGTAATTCATTGAGTCATTATTATTATTATATAATAACTTTAACATCATACAAGAACAAAATGTATAACAATAGTTTTAGTATATATATAAAAAAATAATTAAAAGCAATCTACTGAAGCCAACTTGGTATTAACTTTTAAGACACACTATATAGTATTCTCTACTCTTCAAGTCCCTTCATTTGACACTCATATTGTAAGGATTGTACAGCTGTAATCACCAGGAAGTGGGTCACATTAAGTGTGCAATAATTCACACACACTGACATATTAACACGGCAACCCGAATAAAAGCTTGCAAAACTAGGCAGAGCTAAAAGTTATAGTCCTTAAACATGTCAGTCAAAGTAAGATAAGTGGCAAGCCCTAAAGCTATAATGACATTATTTGCCTTACATGCATTTTCTTTATCATGCACATGCAGTGAAAGTTCTTCTAACGAGCTCCAATGCAGTACTTTCTTCTCAGCAGTACGCAGAAGTGGTCAGCAACTGAAAATGCATATAATGCAAGGTATTCATCATTTTTTTGAACGAAACTTAAATTATCTGCTTTTTCTCAGCTTAAGCAGTTCTCCAGCGTAGCAAGATAGTCAGAGAGAATCTAATGTCTAAACATTATGTGCTGAGTGGTGAATCTCAAAGCCTCATTATTTATTACCAGAGCAAGAAAATTAATATAACTGAAATAATTACATTAATACGAGTGGTGATCGAACCTATAATTGCGTTTACAGTAACTTGCTGAGCCACTACACTACCAAAAATTTTATTGTATTTATAATACCTTGTACTTAAATTTCTTCTGTGCGATCGGTGGTGGGTATATTCTCATGCGGGAGAATCTTGAAATTTCCAATATATCCATCTTCTTGATCACAGAAAGCACATTCTAGCATTCCAACTCGGAGACACTAAAAACAGACGAAAATAAATAAGCCACATATAATAAGCAACACATGTTTTCAATTAATGCCACGTGGTGAAGCTATGTGTAAAAAATCTTATAAATTTTACGCGCTTGTACATATAACACATAAACGCTCAATTGACACAGAGAATCTAATACGAAGGTAATCTTTTATCCATTTTTCGTCCAATTTTAAGACATTGTTTATTGAGCGGTGCAACCAACTAACCTAATAACTGTTGGCAACAATTACTCACCCGAGCAGGTAAAAATAAACGAAATTGAGGAATTATAAGCGAGGTCTTGCATTTTAATTCAAACGCCATACTTGCTACGCTGTACAATTCCTAGTTCCTCTTCCCATTTATTATTCTTACTATTCCTACTATTGTAAAATCAAATTAGCAATTCGAGTTAAACTAAAGCAACTGTCGGCAATAGGGATGGATATAACACAAAGAAACGATGATATGATTCCATTTCGATTTTTATGCATATCGATTATCGTAAACTCAAGAATTGATACTTGTAAATGAAATCGATTCTGGGTAAAAATATATTATTTAGAAAAAACAAATTACAGAACTAAATGTAAGACATGTACCATATATTTTGAGATATATTAAAAATCTGGATAAACATTGAGCTAAATGAAAGTAACTTACACTATTGATCATAGAGAATTGACACATGGTCGTTACAATAGAATCGATTTAGAGAGGATCTTTGGAAATTAAATTCGTTAAATGCAAATTGAATCGAACTGAAAATCGAGTATAGATAATGGTTTTTAATATTTTTTCATATATTATTTAACCTAAAAGCATTGTAAGCTAAGTTTATAATCTACTGCATTTCATTTACAATTTGTTATATCGTTATATATTCCTAGTTTATTTATTTATCGATAATTATGAAATGAAATGTAATTTTGCCTAAATGTGTCTTTACGGTACAAATATTACTATAATCTCTCTTTTATACAACAATTAGTTGTTACCTACGGCTTCACCCGCATAACTAAAATGACCGACTTATGCACAAACTTTCAACTTTCCCTATTTCATCCTCATGGTGGTAGAATTATAACATTCACTAAAATAGATACTATAATATTTAATCAATAAATCAGATAGTTTCAAGTTTGCAACTTTAAACCTGGCAGACTATTATACAGTTCATATTAACCCGATGATTCTATTGATTTATAGATTCGTGTATGATCCAAAAAAAATTGTATAACAACCCTATGGGAAGAAGATTATAGTATAACCACTTTTTTATGTCGACTTTTTACTTTTATTAAATTATATCCTTTGTATACATTTATATTTATTAAAAAATCGTTAATATGTAACTTAGTTTTATTATAAGAGAAATGAATAAATAAAATTATTTTATTTCAAAATTAAAATAATATTATTTAATAAAACTGAATAACAATAATACCTATGGGATAATATAAAAACCTTACATTACTGAGGAACACTATTGGAACTAATTTCTCAAGTGGCAACAATCTTTACGATGTCATTGTTCATGATATGATTATTGCCGTTTATCGAAGAATGTCGACTGAACGACTTCATACAAAAAAGTGTAGGACAAAACGACACTACCGCCACCATCCGTAGTCCCACCGAAACAAATATGTCAAACTTTTCGGCGGCAAATTTTAAATTTAGCTTCAGAACCATTTTTTATGCAAAAATAAAAAATGGTATTATAATAATAAATAAATAAAATAAAACAAATAAGTGTTTTGCATTTTTTTATTGCTAATACACAGTTTCTATATTTTTACATGTAGTATTCCTGCAAATAATATTTTATATTATATTTCAAAAACATATTTCTAAAACATTTTAGTAAGTGATCAAAAATTGTAACAATTTCCTATCCCTGAAACAAAAAATAAGGTTCTTCTTTAGAAGCTCCCAAAATTGTTAGTGATCTCGTGTTAACATCACCACACAACAATATTTAAACCATTTTCATAACATTTTTGTAAAACCTGGAAAAGGATTAAAAATGAAATCAGCTTATTTTAGAAATCTTTGTAATAATGTCTATAAATTCTTTTTTACACTTCTTATATTAGAACAGATAGTCTGCTGTTACATTGGAGCCAGATTAATAATATGCAACCGGTTCCTTTAATTTCTTACTTATTCCTCCTACCATAAACACAAGTGCATAAGTTACTTCCTGTGGAGATCTTCCATGGTTACCATGGTCTTGGTATCCTTATATTTTGCCTTCTAGACCATTATAAAATAAATGTTTTAAACAGACATTTCATCAAACATTAATACATATTCATTATTAATTGCATCTTACATTTTTAATATTTATTTAAATTGTGAAAGATTTTTCATTATTATTCCACATTGAGCTGAAATTGACTCAAAATCAATTTTAGAGTGCTAGGTACTGGAAAACACCAAAGTCTTCACAAAAGCTGATAAGTTGTTGGGTTGTTTTTGTAAAGCCTAAGAGCTATTATTTTTTGGTCAGCCGTCCATCTTCTGGCTACATATTTCCTCTTAACATTTTTTAGTTCACCTTGCAGAATTAGGACTAGTGATGGGGTTAATTGTTTTATTAGCGGGGCTAGGGCCTCGGATTGCGTCGTCGGCGGGCAGGGGGAGTCGAATCCCTATGCTAAACAACTCGGCCGCGACACAGAAGCCACGACCGGAAATAATTAGACTATTCTAAGGGAGCCTAGCAGTCCCTAACCGCTGGACCCGGCCACGCCAACGCGCGGTCGAGCCGTCAGGTCGGTCGCCGCGGTTATGGTGGCTTTTATATTGCGCATACGACTCTAGAAGCTTCGTGTATCTACTCGTACCTACGCGAGCAATCGGGAATTCGGGACTATTGCTATCTCCTTGCTCACACTGCGTTAGAAAATTCTTGATTTCTCTACTATTTTGAACTTTGTATAAAGGCGGCAAGCGACCCCCACTTTATGAATTAAATATTGCAATCCCTAGACTACATGCAAGACCAATTACGATTATGTCAGAGTTAGGTTCGCAAGAACAAATTTAGGTTTAAGTAGGCCATTAAACAAAGCTGGAAAATCTTATAATGAATTAGAGCAAACTTTAGAGAGATTATTTATTATGAGATTTAAATTTACTTTCCTCAAGCTCACTAAATCGCAGTTTTTGTTTTGTTTATTTTGTTTTTATTTTTTTAAATGGTTTATGTAATTTATTTTTGTTTTCTATGTCATTTTCACTTGTTATTATCATGTTATGTTGGTGGTTATTATTTTGTTTTAAAATTATTTAGAAGTAGATATGTATATTTTTCTTCTTTTTTACCCGCGACGGAACGGCGACTGTATATGTGTTTGGGGTGCACACCAAAATTTTTCTTGTATTTATTTGTCTAAAACCGAAATTACTAATCCGATTGGCTAGAGTTTTCAGAATTAGATTCAGCTTTGCTTGCTGCATATTTTAAGATTTTTGTTTTTTTGTTACGGTGAAAATTCACCAGGGGGCGCTGCAGTAAACATTTGTTTATGCAGAGCAAAAACTACTAGTCCGATTTAGATGAAACTTCCAACGATAGGTTCAGGTTTAATTGGTGCATCTTTTCATATATGCGTTACGGTGACCACTCATCAGGGGGCGCTGTAGTAAGTACATTTGTTTGTGTAAAACTAAAACTACGAGTCCTATTTGAATTCAGTTTTCAATGATAGATTCAAGTTTACTTAGTGCATATTTTTATATATGTGTCATGTATGTTTACTTAGTGCATATTTTCATGTATGTGTCAACTCTCTAGGGGACGCTGCAGTAAGTAGCTGCTTCTATTTTTTTGTGTAAAACCAAAACGACTAGTACGATTGTCAAGAGTTTTCAGTATTAGATTCCGCTTTACTTAAAGCATGTTTTTAAATTTATATTACGGTGACAAGCCACCAGGGGGCGCTGCAGTAAAATATTGTTTGTGCAAAGATAAAATGACGAATTTGATTTGGATGCAGTTTCAATAATAAGCTCAAGTTTAATTAGTGCATGTTCTTGGATATGTTTTATCGTGTTAACTCACCAGGGGGCGCTGCAGTAAACATTTGTTTGTAATATTTAATGCAAAGCTACAACTACTAGTCCGATTGCGCAGAGTTTTTAGTATTAGAGTTACCTTTACTTAGTGTAAGTTTTTAGGTTTTTTTTTACGTTATGACACGCCAGGGGGTGCTGCATTAAACATTTTATTATGCAAAGCTAAAACTACAAGTCCAATTTGGATGCAGTTATCAAAGATAGGATCAGGCTTAATTAGTGGGTGTTCTCGTATATGTGTCATGGTGACACCTCACCAGGGGGCGCTGCAGTAAGCATTTGCTTTTATTTTTTGTGTGAAACCTATTTAGATGCGGTTTTCTGTGATAGGTGCTGGTTTAATTGCTGCGTGTTTTTAATCTGCCATATCACGAACTACCACGGGGCGCTCCAGTATAAATTAGTTTGTTCAAAATCAAAACTACTACTGGGTTTTGTGATTTTCACTGATTTGGTTAGACTTAAGTTTCGTGGAAATGTTACTGTGACAATCTGCCAGGCGCTGCAATAAGCATTTGATAACCAGAAAGCATTGGGTTTATAATTTCTTTTGGATTTGCATGAAGATTAATGTAAAGTATTTCGATATTATGTAATAATATATAATGTGTATCTATTCACTTTAAAAAGTTTAAAATAAAAAGCAAAATTAAAAATTTTGAAAAAACCCACGACGGTTTAATTGTAATTGAAAAAGGATAAAATAACTGTAAATCCCCCGCCTAAAAGAATATATGTAACGAGATGATGGGGACGACTTCGTCGGGGGCTGCCAGTTGCAATCCCTATTTTAAATATAGTAGCTAACAGTATAGATTTCGTTTTAAAGTTTTTAAAATACCAGTTATCAAAACTGTAAATTCATATTAATATTTTAATTTTTTGGGAACCTGTTTTAACAGCAAGAAAACCTATGAGAAGGTTTGTGCAAACTTAAAGTAATGACAGCCCCCGACGGAGTCGTCCCCATCATCTCGTTACATATATTCTTTTAGGCGGGGGATTTACAGTTATTTTATCCTTTTTCAATTACAATTAAACAGTCGTGGGTTTTTTCAAAATTTTTAATTTTGCTTTTTTGTTTAATCGAGCAACATATATTTTTTTATTTTTTCATGATGTGTTAGCCTGTAATTGAGATATACTGTGTAATAAGGTTTATACAGATGTGATAATACAAATTGTATCATAGTATATAGCGTTGGCTTCCCAACAAACAAATAAATAAATAAAAATAATGATAAAGTGCAGATACACATTGTTTTTTGACTTAAGGTTTTTTTTTCATAATCTCATTAAGACATGTTAAGTGTTATAGCATAAAAATAAAGCAAAATAATAATTAAAAACACTTACGTATTAGGTACGTGTTTTAATGGGCTGGGAAAAAGGAAAAATAAATAAAAATACAATTACAAATAATAGTTTTATTTGAAAGTTTTATAGATACAATAAAAACATATTATTTAGGTAAACATGTCGTTGCCTATATTTGCCGGCGAATTACATATACGTTTCCCAAGAGAATCGCTTTTGCAGAGATTCCTTTATTGTGAACAAGTGTTCAGGGTTGACATCATCGGCGTAAGAAATACATTTGCAATTTGTGAATTACTTACTTTGTTATATTATATAAATCATGAATTGTTACGACTTACATCGAGTAGATCATTCTTTTACTTTATATATTAGGTTAAATGTAATTAATTTCAATAATTAAATTAGTTTAAAATAGTCTTTTTGGTTTTTCTCGACCATCTTAGCTACAGTCAGCTAACGTAACTGGCGTCAATGGATGTCAACAACTGTGACGTCATCGGCAACATAATGAATCGAACATTATGAAGTGAGGGTTGTTCCTTTATAAACGCACGACTCGTCGACGAGGCAACACTTTTGAACACGCAACCGTGTTGTTCGTAACTCACGAATTATTGAGTCATTTAATTACTAATTATAATGATATTATTATAAATAAACCAGTTTTGTGATATAATAGTAGTGTTAAATTGTGAAATGGAGAACCACCCATCGCAAAGTGATCAAACGTCGGAGCCACCAGGCTCGCCTGTTTTACAATCGGGAGCCGATATATTTATTTCAATATGTAACTCTATCAAATTTTAAGTGTCATTGATTTACTTTGGGAAGATTTAACAATAGTTACAGAAACTCTAAAATTAGTTGCAATATGTTTTTATGAGCAGAGCACTACACCAGAAAGCTACCTTTTAGCAGCTGTTGCGGGAGGCGAGGCGTCCTGGTGAGGTCAACACATCAACTATACTGAGGCTGAGCACCTTTTCCGCTCTAATTACCCTCGCCATCAGTCGTAGAGTTCTCGGTGGAGAGTGGATCCTGGATCCTCTACGGAGTGTGCAACACCCGACCATCTTGGGTGTGAGGCGGGTGTGGCTGGGTATAGGGATGCACCCAGCAGTCCCGTTGTGGGGCTTTGGCGTAAGCCATGGTCCTAAAGTCTATCGGCCTCCTAGGAGGCGACACACGACCTCCAAAGGGTAAAACTGACGCCCGACTAAAAGATCCAATTAAAGAAATAGTGGACCACCCCGACCTCCCACAGGAGTCGGGGAGCGGCCAGAATCCCTCTCCTGCGACGCAGCCTGGCGTTTCGGAGACGAACCCGGCGCAGTCGAATGCGTTGATCTGTCCCGTATGTGGACGATCCTTTAGAACAAAGGCGGGGCTTGGGCAGCACAAACGTAAAGCCCACCCCGTCGAGGCAAATGTGGAGGCTGCTCCAAAAGGTGAAGCGGAGGCAGAGACCTGCACGCCCGACTGCCACAGCTCCAACGGACGCTGGAGGCGGTGAAGGGAAAGCGAAGGGGGGATTACAAGAGGATGGTACAAACCTTCCTTGAGAAGTCCCCCCTCCTGAGCAAGTACCTATGGCGGACAGGTGCTCGGGCACGGACCGATCTCCGGAAGCGCGGCCGGAGTGCGCGGAAGTTGAGACCACCTCTGAAGACGCGCCCCCTGCTGATGAGCCGGCGACCGCAGCCCAGGCCCCAATCAGTTCGAACGCAGAGCGGACTTTATCTAGGCTCCTTAGGGTA
The DNA here is from genome assembly GCA_019049465.1 of Dryas iulia moderata. Lineage (NCBI taxonomy): Eukaryota > Metazoa > Arthropoda > Insecta > Lepidoptera > Nymphalidae > Dryas > Dryas iulia. The sequence continues at coordinate 9,444,038 of CM032442.1, forward strand.
GCCGAGGGACGAAGGAAGCGCTGCGGGCTGGGAGCCAGGGCGGCGAGGCGCCTCCACCAGAACGGACGTGACGGTGCGCTAGAGACGATGTCTAGCAAGAAACGGAGACGAGCAGAGTACGCGAGGGTACAGGAACTGTATCGGAAGAGTACGGGTCGTCTAGCAGTCGAGGTGATAACCGGCCAAAGTCGGGGGGTGAAGCACAGCCTCGAGGAATTGGAAGCCTACTGGCGACCGATCCTCGAGGGGCCAGGGGCTTCGGACACCTCGTCCGAAGCCGCTGTCCTGTGCATTTTTTTCCGAAGCGCTTGCACGTAGCGCAGCACGTTGTTGTAGCCTCACTCTGAATGCGCTTCAGAGGCCAGCTTCCGTCATCCCGATAGTTCTGGTCGTGGAGTGCGGCCAGAACATCCTTATATTTCGGTTCTCCGTCAAGCCTATTAAAACAGACGAGGGGTTGCTTCCTCTTGGGCTCGACTCGCAGTTCTGCGGCAACTTTAAGGCGTGCGCGTAGGATGCCCTCGTTGGCTCCGGCCGGACCAAGAGCTGAGGCTGGGGCTGCACCTGCAGTTTGGCCTCAGCTGCTGCCAGTCGCACCGCCATGTGGGCAATCACCGCGCTCAACCTCTCGGTGTGCACGCCGATAGCCGCGATCTCGTCCTTATTAAGGCGAGACGCCTTCGCCCGCATTGCCTCCATGATCCCTTGCGTGGCACTCGTGGCCAACCCGGTGAGGTCAGCCACGGTTGCGTCCACGAGGTCCACGCCTCCGCTCTTTTTTGGCGCCGGGCCCGAACTGGCGGGGGCACTTGTGAGGAGCCCCGCTACCGGTGGCGCCCCCTCCCCATTGGCAGTTTTCCTTCGCAGTGCCAGACTCTCCGCCTCGAGAGGAGAGGAGAGCGGCCGCTTCGCTGGGCCCCCACTTGGGGTCCCATAGGGCGGTGACCCCACCACTCCTCTCTCCCCGGGTCCCGGACCCGCTGGCGCCGCACTACCAAACCCCTAAGGGGGGGTCCGCGCCAGGGACTTCTTGGAGCGAACCCCGCCCCCTCCTCCGCGTCTTGGAACCGCCCCAGCACACGCTGGAACGTGTCCTCCCCCTCCGCCATACTGTACTCTCCCAGAGAGTGGCAACACTCACTACTACTAGCGCCACTGACAGGAGACGGCTACAGATGGAAACTGTTGGCCGCCACTGACAAGAGACACAAGCTAAGTAATGGCAACACCGACACGTGACAATGACAGCCGCCGATTTGACAGCCGTCAACGTCGCCGCGTGCACGTGTGGCAAAACTTTGAGGTTATGCCACCACATGTAAGCAACACCACGTGTATTGCTTTCAGGCTCCTTCCTGAAGTGTTATTATAATAAATGAACAATTCACAATACCTTTACACGATTGGCCAGTCGTGGCCCAGTGGCGCAAGAGTGGACTGTAAACGACTGGTTGTGGGTTCGATTCCCACTCGAGGAGTGGAAATTATATTTCCATTTTCTTCGCTCTGGCGTCGAGGTAAAGCGCGGCGTTAAGTTCCGCCACTTAACACGCAAGCCTCCGAATTCGGCGGAAAGTGGGGAACGGAGTGTCTTAACACTAGGTTCCCTCTGCCTACCCTGCTGTGTGCGGGATATAGCGTGAAGCTATTTTTTTTTTACACGATTCCGCAATCCAAATAATCACAAACACTATTAAATACGCAGATAGTTCGTGAATTAACTTTTTACAAAAGTAATTCGAAATTATCCACAATATTTATTTAACACTGAGAGCACTCGCACGTCCGCTCGCCTCGACAGTCGAACGCGAAGTCGGGGTTGGACAGTCGAGTGGAGCCAATAATTGTCACTGCACTGCATTGCATCGAGGAAGGGTGTGGGAGTTATCCTGGACACACAGGTGGGCTCGGGCTAGCCAAGCATAGTAAATACGGAAGGCACAAGGAACTGGTCGAGATGGTTGTAGGCAAACTAGGACTACCTGCGGAGTGTCCAGATGACGTCTTGTTCAATTTTGTGCGGTGTTTGGAGTGCTGCGTCCCGTCGGGAGATGCAGAGGCTCAAAACGTCTGTGTACGGAGTGATTCCGGGCCTCGTTCTAAGGTCGCATATGAATTGGACAAGGTTTAACCAGATGACGAACGTGGTCCGCTCTTTGACACCAGGCTGAGTCATAGGGGTCCTGTGGACTGGGGCATACACTTCCCATGTCCCTCGACCTCATGCGGTCACTTTTTTGTGATGGGCCTCTGCTGCTATCGACCTAAGGAACTAGCCCACCATAGTGTATAATGCCGTAACCAAAGCTGGGGGAGTTAGGGGGCGTTATGGAGAGTGAGCTCAAATTTAGGGGGCAGTAAATAGTAAAAGCTACCGCAAATAAATATGAAACAAGGAGATCCTCTGTCACCGAAATTACTCATTGCTGTACTTCAAGAAATCTTTCGAAACCTCGAATGGAAAAACGAAGGGCTACTAATAAATAACAAAAAACTCAGCCACCTAAGATTTGCTGATGACATAGCAATCTTCTCAGTTACAGCAAAAAAATGGAACACCAACATGTCAATTGAGCAAGGAAAGCAACACTATTGGACTACAAATTAAGACCAATAAAGGTCAAATTCCCATATATTTCAATGGAAAAACAATAGAATATGACCACTGACTTGATCACTACACATACTTATGGAACCAAGTTTCATTTAGAAAGAAAATAACAAAGAGGAAGTAACCAGAAGAACGAACATAGCTTGGAGAAAGTACTGGTCACACAAGGAAATACTGAAAGGCAACTACAATTTACATCTAAAAAAGATAGTATGGATACCTGCATACTAGCATCTCTCGCCTATGGAAGCAAAATGGAAAGGAGCATTATAAAGATAAAAAAAAATACAAAAAGTCAAGAGCATTCACACATTGCACAACAGACAAAAAACCAAGCTAACAGACGCTCTACAATATGCGATGCAACAAAGATGGAACTGGGCGGGCCATATAGCGAGATATAAAGACAACAGGTGGACACACGTTGTAATGAATTGGGAAGGTCCATGTGGCAGAAGATGCAGAGGCACACCAAAGAAACGCTGGTCTGGCGATATAATAGAAGTAGCAGGCAAGAGTTAAAAAAGAATTGCCCAAGACCTAAGGAAGAAGAAGTAAGGAATGGCAAAAGAGGGGGAGGGTTTTACCCATAAGGGATCCATGTTTTAGCAAAAGAACTAACACAAACTAACTTAGATTAAGAATATATTAAATATACATAAAATGTAAACAGAAACATGGAATAAAAAGCTATATTATTATTATTATAAATAGCCAAATGCCTCCTCATCTAATTAATGACGCGCATGAATGGATTAACGAGGTTCCCGCTGTCCTCGCATATAGTGTTTGCGACCAACCCCCGCTTTTATATATTTTTCCTTCTGTGATTATCATGGGGAAAGATACGTGGTGAACACAGGAATGGCATATGACCAAGATGGTGGTCACTTTGGTGATGGTGGCATCTACTCTCCCGCTGGTGAGGCTGCGCCACCCTCATCGTGCAAAGATCTAGAGAATATAGTGAAGAAGCGGAGCACAGCACTGTGTATCGACAGAATTACCGCCCGCATAGTAGATGAAGCACTCGGCAGGCTCCAATATAAGGCATATTTTCGGCATTATATATTTTGTTGTATTCCACTGTGGATCAGGAATCTGGTACTGTTTATTTTTAAATTGGATATGACTTTTAAACAGGGCCTGGAGGGAGAACGGGGTCTCCGTCTTATGTAAGAGGAGGCCCAACTTCCCACGACTCCTTTTTCAAAACTAAATACTATAATAATCATAGAATATTATTTTTGCAATCCTATATATGTTAAAGAAATTTGGTCCCATCCTCTAACTCACATAAAAAATAATGTTTTAACAGCCAAAAATGCAAATAAAGCTAAAACAAGTAGCTGGGCACAGCCATCTAATAATTAGCTAAAGTTGCAAAAATAATTTACAAAATGATTGTCACAGCAATATACACTCACAACTCATGTATCAACATGGCCCTATGTTAGCAAAGCAATGATATAATAACACATTTTGTTGTATAAAATATTCACTAAAATTTAAATAATAAAAGCATATGACAGGTGGAAAACAGAATGTTATAACAGTAGGCTCTCCCCGACTACTCAGCTGTTTTTTATTCTATTTTATTCTAGCACGTAGAGCAATGACTTACATGTACTAATAAGTTTAAAAAAACATTAACAATTATTTTGTATCATTTAGGTTTTTTTCATATGCATGAAAAGTCTAGTCTATTCTAGAACTAATATGTTATATAAAAGTTACTTAAACATTATTTAACAAACATGCATAGAAAATGTAGACCAACAAATAAAAAAAAATGCTTTAAAAAAAATACTTGCAAGACTTAAATATAAAAAAATATCTGTTAAAATTAATTAATTATTTTCAAAATAGTATTTAAAATATAAAATCAAATTTTGGAAAGCATTCTTGAATATAACTTCTTAATGGTGTACATTGTATTCTACTTCAAGCCCCTTCATAAATACTCATCTTGAATGAATTGTAAAACAATAATAAAAATATGTAAAACACCATTGGATTAGATACTAAGAAATGAGTCGCATTATGCAATAATTCAGCCACTGTCCTCAATTTATTCACACAATATGTGTTATTGTGTGTAAGCCAAATAATGCTTGTGAAACTAGGCAGAGCTACAAGTTATGGTACTTATCGATGTCAGTCAAAGTAAGATAAGCAGCAAGCGGCAAAGCAGTAGCAACCACATTTTCCTCGAGGGATTTTTTTTCTTGTTCATGCATTCATTGTATTGAAGTTACTTCATAAGCTTTGGTATTTTCTTCTCATTAAGTATTAAAAAGCGATATCATCAGCAACTGTAAATGAATATATAACAAAGTATTAACATTTTATAAGCACAATTAAAATATGTATGTGTAAAATACATTTTTCAACTTTATTTTTTCAAAAATCAACCTCTAATGGGTAGAACTATCATCCCATATATAAAAACATATATAAAAAACTTAAACCGCTCGACCGATTGTAATGAATTTTGACATAAATATAAATGATAATCCAAGATTAAACATAGGCTACTTTGTTTTTCAAAACTCCACCCCCGAGGGATGCAATATAACGAAACAATTACGTAGTTCAAGTGACGAGGCCGCGAGCGGGCCTCTAGTAATAGAAATAAAATTATTACTTCAAGTGGGGGCTGAGTCCGCAATACCGCTAAAATTCACACTGTCATACTGCGCACATTGGATTCAATTGTATTTGAAATACGTACCTGTCAACTAAGCCCGGTCGGCGGTGGGTTCCAATCGCACGAGGGAGAATGTTTAAATTTTCAATATCCCTTTTTCCTTGTTCAGGTCAGCACATCTAGCAGTCCAACACGCAGAAACTGAAAATAGCTAAAATTAAATAAATTTACATGTAACACATTCATTATGATGTCTGGCACATTACAGCAGTCAGCAATTTAGTAAGGGAGAATCTGATACATGAAAAAGAAATTTTATACTAAGTTTCTAACGTTAACCTCTAATGTTACATTTTATTTCTGACACTGCTATCCCTACCAGTTATTAAAGTAAATAATTGTATTGTGTCAAGGTAAAGCGCGGCGTTAAGTTCCGCCACTTAACACGCAAAGCCTCAGAGTTCGGCGGAAAGCGTGGAACGGATTGTCTTAACACTAGGTTCCCTCTGCCTACCCTGCTGTGTGCGGGATACAGCGTGAAGCTAAATAATAAAATTTTTACTTACATTTCATTGAAATAATACATTAAGGAAATGTACAGCACCGAAAGCTTCTTACATTTGTAATTTGGTGTTCTACTCTCTTCCGGCTTTAAATCAAAAACTAACCTGCTAGAATATGACATGATTATTTAAAGAAAGAAAGTTTTACAAACAGAAAACAATACTAATTTATCAATTAAACTAGCGGTCTGCGGTTAGCAAAAAAGATTGGAATCAAAATTTGAAAACAAGATATCTGAATCTCAAATGACTAGCGATTTTGATGATGATTAGGCGTATAAAATTTAAAGGTCATTTATTAAGTGGATAACTGTTCATAATGAATACATTTAGAAATAGTCGGCTTATACCGAAATCGGCCATAATGGCCATAAATTTAAAATTGAGCTTTATCGTTGCCACAGATTCTTAATGTGATCCATAAATACGTTACTTTTTGTAATGTAACTAATTTATAATTTTTTAACGTCTTTTTTACCGTTTATTAAACTGTTTTTTTTTGGATTACACTAGAATTATTATTGATTTAGCACAATGAAAAAAATATTAATGTAGAATTATACTCAGTTAAACTAAAATAAAAAAAAAATGTTTGACAAAAATTTCATTAACATACACACTATAATATCTAGGTAACCGAAAAAAATAAGTAAATGTACACTTAAAAAAACTGTTCAACGTGGCATCATTTTTATTTATTTACAGGTTTTAGAATATATAACATGATTTTCACTGTTTGGAAAATCAATATAGCATTTTTTTTCGGGTATGATTAAGGTCGTAACTTCGTAAATAATGAAATAAGTATTATATCAATTTGTATTCAGTTAAGTATAACTTTTTTTTAACATTCTTTTCCTTATTATAAAAAGAAATGAAATCACAAATATTTAAAAGTGTAATTAATATTAATTTATTCTTATAAATGATATCGATTCTGAATGAAATAAATGATTTTAAGAAAATTGAATATCAATACCATTTTAATGTGAGAAAATATAAACATTGTTATATACACAATTGAACATGATTATACCTTTTGTTGAATAGATATAAAAATAATCAATTGAATGAGGGAGTGATTGCAATACTGACGCAGTGTATAAACATTTTAAGCAAATAATTGCATAACAATAAATTATAAACTAGATAATAAAAATTGATTCATGGTCCTATATAAGAATCGACTTTTCGACGATCTTAATTACTGGGAATCGAGTTTTTTTTTATTATAAATTCTTTATCGGGTATTATTGGAATCGATTTTCCATCTTTGATTATCTGTCTTATTACAGTTTAAAAGCGGGAATATTCAGATGTAACTAGCTACAATTACTATAACTCGGTGGAGTAAATTTAATTGGAAAATGATAATTATACTGTTCGTGAGGTGTGTTAAAAATAAGTTATTAATTCTAGTGTAATAAGTAAATATTTTTTGTTAATTGTAATTTCTTCACCAACAAATCTTAATTTTTTTTTCAGCTTCACGCTTTTCCCGCATACAGCAAGGTAGGCCACAGAACACATTAACCCAAAAGGAAGAATGTCCACTTCATACAAAAAAGTGGGGGACAAAACTGAAACTAACGCCATCTATTATAGACCCACCGGAAACAAATATGTCAAATTCGGCGGCAATTTTCAAATTTTTCAGCGGCAAATATAAAAATATTGGCGGCAAATTTCAAATTTGGTTTAAAAAAAATTTTTTTATTTAAAAACCCGAATGATTCACTCTTTCAAAATCATGGAAATATTGATTTAAATACCAATACTTCCAAATGATTTTGAAAGAGTGAATCATTACAGGTTTTATAATAATAAAGAACTAAAATAAAACAAATAAGTGCTTTACAATAATTTTTTTGCTAGTTTATATATTTTTATATGTAGTATTCCGATCTGGGGAATCGATATTTATACAGTCAAACAGCTTGTCCATATTTGATACTATATCTGCAGTACCTGCGACTACCCAGGTGTAGCAATCCTAAAAATTACAAAAGATAATTAATAAAGGTCATTTTACAATTACTGACCTTACTGGAATCAACATGTTATTGTAAGATGAATTGCAATATTTACTTGGTTAAGCAATAACAATACAAACCTTGAGATATTCTAGCAAACATCTCTGCTGCAACCGAGTGGCTTAGCACTCGAGCAGCAAGATTCACTCTCAGTTTCTGTTTGGTGTTTGGACACATGTGGACCTGTTTTAATTTGGATGCGAAAACAAAATTTCCGTCATTATTGGTATATGTATGAATAAATTTTCAATATCTTCCCATTTGCCATAACCTGTAATGGCATTTTATGCAAAAAAAATGTTTTTTGATGTCTTATTCAGATTTTATTAGACTAGAAACTACTACTTTTAAGTGGGTTATAATTTTATTTTCTAATTTGATTGAAACATAAAATGTTTATACCATTTGGTAGAAATATATAAATTCAGCCGGCCAGAAACTCAACAGTTGCTCTTTTCAAATAATAAAATTGTAATTTATTATTTGATACAATGGTAGCTAACCGGCATTGGACTTATTCAGATTAATTCCACGCATTTTTATCCTTTAAATACTCTTCTACAGAGTAATAAGCTTTACTTATTAAAGTATTTTTTTTTACAAAGATTTTGAATTTCTCTAGTGGTAAATCTGAAACAAGCTGTGGAATTTTATTATATATGCGTATACTCCGACCCATAAAAGATTTATTTACCTTTTGGAGACGATAACGTGGCGTTACAAGTTTATTTTTATTTCTTGTTCCTATATTGCCCTGCCCTATGAAAAGACAATGCTACTAAAATGTCTTGATTATTTTTAGTTAAATCGTATACCATATCAGTTGAAAGCGCTTAGTTACTAAAATTCAATACTTATTTTTTATTATTATTTTTTATTTTTAATGTATAGTCAAAGCTTAGCCCATCCTAAAAAATCATATACGTCTACTTAAAACTATATATTAAAGAAACTACTAATTAGTAGTTTTTTTTAATATGGCAGTACCAAGTATTTTTCAATCCCCTGTAGGTATGTCGCCCAAGCCCCTAAGGAAGTCGACCGGGCCTGGGGTAGGCAGAGGGAGCCTAGTGTTAAGACACTTCGTTCCCCACTTTCCGCCGAATTCGGAGGCATTGCGTGTTACGTGGCGGAACTTACAGCCGCGCTTTACCTCTAAAACCAGAGCAAAGAAAATGGAAATCCATACTTATATTATAAATGCGAAAGTCTGTGTGTTTGTCTGTCATGCTTTCACGGCTAATCTACAGGTCCGATTTGGATGAAATTTCGAATGTAAGTAGTAAAAGTAACTGGGTCTAACATAGGCTACTTATTTTTTCAAAAATCATCCGCTAAAGGGTTGAAATAGGGGGTGAAAGTTTATATGAAAAATCTAAACCGCTTGACCGATTATAATGAATTTTGGCATAAATATAGTTGATAATCTAAGCTTAAACATAGGCTACTTTATTTTTCAATATAATGAAGCAGTCGGGCAGTTCACGCGGCGAAGCCGCGAGCGGGCCGCTAGTTAAACATAATTCCACTCCTCGAGTGGAAATCGAACCCGCAACCAGTCGTTTACAGTCACACGCTTGTGCCACTGGGCCACGACTGACCCCGATCTTATCTTATTAATCTTAAATTATGTATTTTTTATTCTGCGTAATATTAATGTCTTAAATAATATTAAAATTTTGATTTATTAAACAAACTACTAAAACGTTAAATGCAAATAAGACATGATTTATTATATTTAAAAAAATCTAATATATCTAAAGCGAATATCTTCAAAATAACCCACTTTTTAATATACACTACGTTAGTGAGTTGTAATGGACGAGATTTAATTCCTGTTCACCGAGCACGTGTGTGATTTTGAACGAAAACTTCAGTGAAAAGTGTTAAACATTACATTGAAATGGAAGATAGAATGTCTACTATGGTGAAGATAACCATTTAATAATAGATTTCCTTAAAATTAAGGCACTATGTCACACTTGGATTAATTTTATAATTTTATATGACATCTTTAGGATCACATAAGATTAGACTTACTTAAGACACTTAAACCACTACTTTGTCAAGTATGTACAATCCAGTGGCGAAGGGCCCATACAAGCCGATTCTGACCGGCTTCCCTTTTATAATTACATCACTATACTAGGGCTAATTTCTTTCAATTACCACTTTTAGATCGTATAAAGAACCAAACTTGATGTATTTAGCCAACTCTAATTTATCGAAACGCCTAAGTACTTTTGTAGGAAAACAAGCCGACGCGAGACCGGCCTACTTCGTCATTATATCTCCATACTAAAATCTCCATAGTGCGCAGTTGTCCCTTTTATTTCCTTGCAAAATAGACCTATATCTATTTCGTTCTAACTTACCGAATTTTACCTCAAATATGCCGGGTCTGTTTGCGGCTTTTTGCAGTTGACGTGTTTCGGCGCTACTGTGTCGGCGAGAGGGAGAATGATCAAATCTGTGCGTGCGAGCGAGAGCGTAGTAGCGAGTGGCGCGTGATTCGCTAAACTCATGTCAAATAATACGAAAACAAAGTGTTTATTGAACGTCTATTGGTTAATTTTGAATGGTTTTGGTAACTCAAAACAAAAAAGCATAATGGCTGACGTGTTTGTTTAATCCGTGCGTGTGTGAATGAAAAAAAGAGTTTTTAAATAGTTTATTTAAGTGTTTAGTGTTTCCAAGTTAATTTTCAGCTTGTGATTATTTGTGAATCGGATTGCTCAGAGGTATGATGGCATTCTACACATAGAATGCTGTTTAACTGATTATTTACTAACCGAAGAAACTTCATTTTGCAAATTGAGTTTCGAAAACAAAAAGCATGTCGTAAGCCTAGGTCGGGCTCTTCCAGATATGACTATCGATTACGAGAGAGAACCACGAACTATTACAAAAAATCTTCTATCGAGTGAACTGTGCTTGGGGAGTGGTATACGTTAAAAAGCGTTCTAATAAGAAGTGTACTAAGTGACGAACTTGTTTAGTGACAAAAGTGCCGTATAATAATAATAAATAGTGACAATATTAACTTAATTGCTAAATAACTTCCTGGGTGTCACAACCACAGAACACATTTACCCAAAAGGAAGAATGTCCACTTCATACAAAAAAGTGGGGGACAAAACTGAAACTAACGCCATCTATTATAGACCCACCGGAAACAAAAATGTCAAATTCGGCGGCAAATTTCAAATATTTCAGCGGCAAATTTAAAAAATACTAGCGGGAAATTTCAAATTTGGTTTTAAAACATTTTTTTTATTTAAAAACCCGAATGATTCACTCTTTCAAAATCATGGAAATATTGATTTAAATACCAATACTTCCAAATGATTTTGAAAGAGTGAATCATTACAGGTTTTTTAATAATAAAGAAATAAAATAAAACAAATAAGTGCTTTACAATATTTTTATTGCTAATAGACATAGTTTATATATTTTTACAAGTAGTATTCCGATCTGGGGAATCGCTATTTATACAGTCAAACAGCTTGTCCATATTTGATACTATATCTGCAGTACCTGTGGCTTCCCCCGGGAAGCAATCCTAAAAATTACAAAAGATAATTAATAAAGGTCATTTTACAATTACTGATCTTACTGGAATCAACATGTTATTGTAAGATGAATTGCAATATTTACTTGGTTAAGCAATAACAATACAAACCTTATATTCTAGCAAACTTCTCTGCTGCAACCGAGTGGCTTAGCACTCGAGCAGCAAGATTCACTCTCAGTTTCTGTTTGGTGTTTGGACACATGTGGACTTGTTTTAATTTGGATGCGAAAACAAAATTTCCATCACTATTGGTATATGTATGAAGTAATTTTCAATATGTTCCTATTTGCCATAACCTGCAGACATTTTATGCAAAAAAATTGTTTTTTGATGTCTTATTCAGATTTTTATTGATTAGAAACTCCTACTTTTAAGTGGGTTATAATATTATTTTCTAATTTGTTTCAAACATAAAATGTTTATACCATTTGGTAGAAACATACAAAGTTTTACCTATTTTTAATAAATAAATTAATAAAGTAAATACCTTTCTTACCTTTAAAGTAAATGCCTTTCTCATTGTTTGAAGGAATATTCGTATAAAATGTTATATTATATTTCTAAAGCATTTTAGCAAGTGAGATGGATCAAAAATTAGTACAACTACAGTAACAATAAAAGTAACAGGTTGCTCGCTTAACAAGCAAATCGGCCATTTGTAAATAACAATGTTGCCCTGCCCTATGAAAAGACAATGCTACTAAAATGTCTTGATTATTTTTAGATAAATCGTATACCATATCAGTTCAAAGCGCTTAGTTACTAAAATTCAATACTTATTTTTTATTATTATTTTTTATTTATAATGTATAGTCAAAGCTTAGCCCATCCTAAAAAATCATATACGTCTACTTAAAACTATATTTTAAAGAAACTACTAATTAGTAGTTTTTTTTTAATATGGCAGTACCAAGTATTTTTCAATCCCCTGTAGGTATGTCGCCCAAGCCCCTAAGGAAGTCGACCGGGCCTGGTCACAACGTTCGGTTAAATAAGTCTTCAACCATATAACGATATTAGACCGTTGCCTTAAAGTTTACGTTGGACTAGTGGTGTATGAAGGACAACAAAATCGAGTCAACCCGAGTTCAATCCCGCGTTGTCGAGCAAGATTTTTATTTAAAAAAAAAAGATTCTAAGATTAAAAACTTTTGTAAAATATTTGTAACATAAAATACATTTACTTTAAGTTATAAAGTTGTTGAAAAAAAAAAAAACATAAGTTTGTGTTTATAAAAATAAGTTTTTGCTAATTCTTTACAAAACAAATTCAATTACACGTAACTAATAAATATACAAAATTAGATCAAAAGTTAAAACCAATTAAGGAAGAAAATATAAAATTAAAAAATCAAATCGAACACCTGGAGAAAAAGGTCAACAGCTTAGAAAGGGAAAAGAGGAAAAATAACATTCTGCTGTTTGGAATAGAAGAAAAGGAGAAATCACGGACAGAGTTATTGGATTTTACTATGAATATTATTAAAGATGACCTAAATATTTCAGTTCAATATAATGAAATGCAACAAATCTACCGCATCGGAAAACCGAAGGAAGAGAAGACTAGACCTGTCTTACTAACCCTAGGGACTAATTGGAAAAGAAATGAGATTTTAAGAAATAAAAAAAAGTTTAAGAATATTTACATAGCAGAATATTTTCCAAAACCAGTATTAGAAAAAAGGAAATCACTGCTGCCAAAACTAAAAGAAGAGAGAGGGAAAGGAAATTTCGCCTACATTAAGTATGACACACTTGTTGTTAAAGATGGGAATCAAAAAAAAGAGAAACGAAAGAGAGAACAATCAACTTCACCAGTTACTTCTTACAACCAACCCAAAAAACAAGTAAACTTAATAGCTACAAAGAAACCTAGCAAAGCTAATACTTTTGACTTGATGAGGCAAAGACCTACTACGAGTTCTTCTCTCTCCACATCGAATAAAAACAATAGCAATTAAAAGTAATCGAATGGCAGCGAACAACCCCAATACAGTTGGTCACTGTGGGGTTGATAGACCACCACCTTCCAACATAATCCTAAATGACAAAATAAAAAACAGTAAAAACAAAAAAAAAAAACATCATGATCTTTAAATACTAAAATTGTAATGAGCGATCCCAGACTGTTTAGAATTTGAAGAGGATTTAAAGAAAATAAGATGGGATATAGTTGGAGGAGGCCTATGTCACAAGACAACCTAACCATATTGTAAATAAAAAATAAATAAATACCAAAATCAACTAAAAAATAAATAAAAATGAAATAAGCTATAATATAACATACTTAATATATATTTTGTTTAGTTGGAAAGCTTTACCTAACTTTTAAAATGTATTTTTAGCAATTTTTGTAAGTTTATATTAACAATAAACGTTCAGTGTATTCTTAATAAAAAAATAAACACAAAAACCAACTAAAAACTTCAAAACTAAATAAGCTATAATATAACAAAATTAATATATATTAATATAAATAGGTAAAATTGAGTATTTTTAGAATTATAAACAGATTGTAGCAATTTTTTTTTTGTTTAATTGTAAAATTTTAACTAACTTTTTAATGCACTTTTCTGTAATTTTATAAGTTTATATTGATAATAAAAGTTCAGTGAATTCTTAACATTAAAAACAAATAAATACAAAAATTAAATAAAACAAAAATTAAATAAGCTAATATAAACATAATTAATTGTAATATAATATGATAGAATAGGTTAAATTAAGTTTTTTAATTAAGGATTATAAATAGGTTGTAGCTGTTTGTATGTTTAGTTTGTGTAATTGTGAAATTTAACCTAATTTTTAAAAGCGAATTGTTTTGTAATTTTTGGAAGTTTATATTGATATTAAAAGTTTTCTTAATAAAAAAAAATGTATAAAATCAACAAAAACCAAAAAAAAAAATATAAAAATGAAATAAACTAATATAAGCATAATTAATGAAAGGTTAAATAGCTTAATGTAGGTTAAATAAAGTTTTTTAAATATTATAAATAAATTAAAGCTGTTTGTTTGTTTAGTTGTAAAATTTTACCTAACTTTTTTAATGTATGTACCTATTTTAAGGAAATTGGTCAGAGAAATAAAGGCTATTTATATTTTTATTTATTTATTTTATTTTTGCTTTCCTTGTCTGCTATTTTCAAATTTCGAGTTCTGTTTGGAGTCAAACGGGTTTCACAGATATTAATGACTTAGCTAGCTCTGCTAAAAAGCACGTTCAGACCGAAAAACATATTCGTAGTTGCTTGTTACGTAGTTGTTCATGATTTCGGTAATAGTCGCATCGAAAACTTTTTTTCAAATTCATTTGAAGTTCACAACCGGAAAGTCGACCGCAATCGCGAATTAATGAAAAGGTTTATTGACACCGTTGTTTTGTTAGGAAAACTTTTTCATATTTGACACAGTTTAAGAACACATCAGTGCTTTCATATATGGTAGAGGTGGGGCCTTTCGTCTTCAATCATGAAAGATAAATGCATGCAGATGCACGCAGGCTATTTGGTGAGTTATTTTTTTAATTATCAAATTATATTTTTTGTGTTGTAGTTGGAAGAAGTCGGTTACAAACATACATACAAACTTACATACACATGAAACTAAAGAAAAGCACTGCAAAAATTACGGCGATCGAATCGAACCCGCGACCTTTGTGTAAACGTTACATCTCAAGGCGGCGGGAAAAGGCCAACTTGATTTCCCACGAACATGTTTTTTTTTGTTACGGCTTCCCTTCTCTAAGAATCCACCCCTCGCCACTGGTAATTTATATACCATGAATGTGTTACAGTCTGAAATGTGAATTTCTAATATCTGTCGCTGAAGTTGCAACTAATGATATAGGGTAAGTCATGTTTTTAATATACGAGTACATTGCTAAAATTATAATTGTATCTTTTAATAACAAATGTAAATGAAATCCATACTTATATTATAAATGCGAATGTCTGTGTGTTTGTCTGTCACGCTTTCACGGCTAATCTACTGGTCTGATTTAGATTAAGATTAGAATGAAAGTAGTAAACATGACTGGGTCTAACATAGGCTACTTAGTTTTTCAAAAATCAACCTCTAAAGGGTTGAAATAGGGGATGAAAGTTTATATGAAAAATCTACACCGCTTGACCGATTGTAATGAATTTTGGCATATATATAGTTGATAATCAGTGTAATCAGGTAATTTGTGGCCAGTCGTGGCCCAGTGGCACAAGAGTGTGACTGTAAACGACTGGTTGTGGGTTCGATTCCCACTCCAGGAATGGAAATTATATTTCCATTTTCTTCGCTCTGGTGTCGACGTAAAGCGCGGCGTTAAGTTCCGCCACTTAACACGCAAGCCTCCGAATTCGGCGGAAAGTGGGGAACGGAGTGTCTTAACACTAGGTTCCCTCTGCCTTCCCTGCTGTGTGCGGGATATAGCGTGAAGCTATTATGATTATTTTTTTTGATAATCCAAGGTTACATAGGCTACTTTATTATTCAAAACACCCCCCGAGGGTTCGAATATACCGAAATGGCCACGCAGATCACGCGGCAAGGCCGCGAGCGGGCCGCTAGTGCATAATATAATAGAGAAACACTGATAATTTTAGAGGTATCTTTTGTGATGTCTATGTGCCTATAGAGAAATAGTTGCGTGATTCACGCAGGCGACGCCGGACCAGTCCAGTTGAACACACAGTCAGTGGATCCCACGAGTTGGTACCCACAACCACCGCGTGTACCAGAGTACTCACTGCGCCACGACGGACAATATTTGTTCATATTTTTAAATATTTTCATTTCTTTCTTCCTTTTATTATGTTGTTGTTTTTAAACAATAGTTTGTAATATACATTTTTTTAAACAAGATACGCACTTGGCTGTGGGTTCGATTCCCACTCGTGACAATGATTATATTTATTTCTCTTTAGCATGAAGTTAAGAAAACGCACATAACGGTGGTCTCCATTTTCACATACAGGACGTATACGACGAAGCACTGACATCTCTAGTGTATAGCGTAGGCTGTATGGAGATGTCCGCTGAGGACGTGATGCCCGAGTACGACCCCGCTTGGGGGTAATAAACTAAAACTTTAAACTACATGTTGTTTTATTTATTTTCCCTTTCTTTTAAAGTATGTGACCTTCCTCAGATATTATAGCTCCAGCGCAAGAAGGACGACCGAGGTCCTCGCCTCTTAGCGCTCATCTTTGCTACATACGTACATACCTACATGTATATGTTTATTTAACATAGCTATAGATAAGAACACATATTCGATTAGTTTTATTTCATTTGACGTTCTACAAAGCTTATAAGCCCATTGTTTATATACTTTGGGTTTCCAAATATTTTTTTTATGACTGGGGCCAGTTGTGGCTTGTGAGCAGAAAGTGCGACTGAAAAATGATTGTGGGTTCGACTCCCACTCGAGGGAATTAAATATTAAAAATATAGATATTCGCTCTGGTGTGGAGGCAAAGTGCGGCGTTAAGTTACGCCACTTAAACCGCAATGCTTGCAGAATTCGGTGGAAAGAATTGTCTTAACTAGGTTCTCTCTTGAAAAAGACATTTAAAGAAAACGTATAAAAACTTGAACGCAGCGGGATTCGAACCCGCGCCTCCTGAATACCGTTCAGGCGCTCTCACCACTGAGCCATGCGTTCCAGTCAGTTTGAGTGTTATTACATTCTTAAGATTTATAAAACACCTTTTCATAAACACTATATGAATTAAATAAAACATTTTTAATTATTAAATGTTTATTAATTAAAAGTAACAATCATACGTGTAATACACCAGTGTAATCAACATTTATTGATCGTGATATATTTTTATACTAGCGGCCCGCTCGCGGCTTCGCCGCGTGTTATATTTCGCTATATTGCAACCCTCGGAGGCGCATTTTTAAAAAATAAAGTAGCCTATGTTTAAGCTTAGATTATCAACTATATTTATGCCAAAATTCATTAGAATTGGTCAAGCGGTTTAGATTTTTCATATAAACTTTCATCCCCTATTTCAATCCTTTAGAGGTTGATTTCTGAAAAAATAAATAGCCTATGTTAGACCCAGGGTTGTTTAATATTTTTATTCTAAATTTCATCCAAATCGGACCGGTAGATTAGCCGTGAAAGCGTGACAGACAAACACACAGACTTTCCCATTTATAATATAAGTATGGATATTTATTGTTGTATTAAATTATATATCTTACAATTTTCGCTTTATTTAATTTATGATCATAAATTCCTATTAAAGTAGCACAGAAAGATAGCTTTCCAATAAAATATCTAGAATAGATGCATTGCGTGCGATGAGTGACAAAACATAGAGCCTCTATTCCTACTGCTCTTCCATTACTTGGCATTCTCGTTAATTTATTATTCCTTTTGTTTCAACGATGTGCTTGTTGAGAAGCGGTGAGTGTTGTAGAGAGGCATTAGATACGGCGGTGATCACATAACATCCTGACTGGCCTACTTATCAATAGGAAATTATTTTATATGTTTATTTTTAATACTAAAATAAATATTGGTTTACAAATCAAATTTTGCCCTTACACAAATAGTTTTATAAAATAATATTAATTTTTATATTATTTGTGTATGGGATAAACCTGATTAGGAAACATTTTATTTTTATTTTAATATTTATGTTTTACCGATTATATAAATTCATAACTCGTCAGCATTCGCACGTCTCTAATTTTAACAATAGAACTGTCAGTTGTCATTTGACAGGTTTCGTCGATTTTGAGTCGAAGATTTTTTAAATAAGATTTTTTAATATTAATCTTCGTAAAAATGGCATAATAAGTGTTAATATACCAAGTTAAGATATGTGAAATATCGTATATAGTGATCATGTGGTAATTTTAGACCGAAAAGTTTGTTATTATTGTGTGCATTAAGATTTGGAACGGACTATACATACATATATTACGTGTTTTATTAGTCTGTGTAAAAGGAAGAATAAAACAAACAATTACAAATAATAGTTTTATTTGAAAGTTTTAAAGATACAATAGAAACATATTAAGGTAAACATATCATCCATACTTATATTATAAACGCCAAAATCTGTCTGTTTGTCTGTCACGCTTTCACAGCTAATCTACTGGTCTGATTTGAATGAAATTTAGAATGAAAATGGTGGAATGAAAGTAGTTAAATGAAATTTAGAAAAAAAATCCGAAGTCAAACATAAGTTGTAAGTGAGTTGATGTAAAAAATCTATTATTTTTTCCATCAACTTACAATACAATTCTTCTAAATTGTCAAAATATGATTAATTATTATTTCAACCTTGCATTCAACTCAAGTTATCGAAGACTTGTGTCCATCGCACTATTGTGCGCTACGAGCAAACCGGCAGTAATCAAGATCGTCCGCGCTCTCAGAGACAAAGGGCTACAACGTCTAGTGAAGATAAATTTATTGTGGTAACCAGCAAGCGGAATAGACGTCTGACAGCCTCAGAAATTCGTGGAGAAGTCAACAAATCACGGGGAATACCAATCAGTGTCAACAATGCAAAGACGGTTGCGAGACGCCAAGTTGTTTGCACGCGTTGCTGTGCGTAAACCTCTATTAAAACCATAGAAAGGATGCAATGGGCCCCTAACTCATCGAGACTAGACCGAAGAAGACTTCAGAAAAGTTCTTTGGAGTAACGAATAAAAATTTGAAGTGTTCAGGTCAAAACGGACAATTTTCGTCCGACGCCCCGCCGAACAAAAGACGATGCCGCAATGTGTAGTGCCGACTGTCAAGCATGGTGGCGGATCAGTTATGGACTGGGGTTGTTTCTCTGGCTATGGGATTCAAAATCTAGCAGAAAGCCACCCTTTAGCAGCTGTTGCGGGATGCGAGCCCTCCTGGTGAAGGTCTAATCAACACAAATCGTCATTGAGGCTAAGCACTTATCCTGCTCTATTGGAGCAGAGACAGACAGAGTCGACGGTGATTACACCGTCGACGCCACTCGTAGAGTAGGCGGTGGATAGAGTGGATCCTGGATCCTCCACGGAGTGTGCAATACCCTGATCATCTTGGCTGCAAGCCAGTTGTGGCTGGGTATAGAGATATAGCCAGCAATCAAGTTGTGGGGCTTTGGCGTAAGCCATAGTCCCAAAGTCTATCGGCCTCCTAGGAGGGCACACGCGATTGCCTGGTTGTGCTTGCACCCCGACCTCCATGGGTACGACGACGACGCAATGGATCCAAGATATAATATAACAGTGGACCACCCCCCACCGGCAATCAACAGGAGTCGGGGAGCGGCCAGAATCCCTCTTCTGCGACACAGCCTGGCGCTTCGGAGACGAACCCGGCGCAGTCGAACGAGTTGGTCTGTCCCTTATGCGGACGATCCTTTAGAACCAAGGCGGGGCTTGGGCAGCACAAACGTAAAGCCAACCCCGTCGAGGCAAATGTGGAGGCTGCTCAAAAAGAGGGGAAGCGGAGGTGGCGCGATGAGGAGGTGCTTCTCCTTGCGCGCACGGAGGCGCAGCTTATCGGAGAAACCTGTAAGTGCACCGGCAGAGACCTGCACGCCCGACTGCTACAGCTTCAACGGACGCCCCTGAAACCCAACAGCGGCTCGATCTCGTCAGGGGTCACCCTAATTCCGAGATTCATGCACGGTCTCGTGTTAGGAACGATTTCGGACGATAGACTCAGAATGCTCGATATGCAGATCCGGGGCGCGGTGAGAAAGTGGCTGAGGCTCTCGGCTGATGTGCCTCTGGGCTATTTCCATGCTTCTGTTCGCGATGGGGGGCTCGGCCTGCCGTCGTTACGTGCGATAGTACCAGCTATCATCGTGCGAAGGTATGGTCGACTCGCCGAGTCGAGTTGGCCGGCGGCTGCCGCTGCCGCCAGGACCGACCGAATTCGACGGAAGCTGGGATGGGCTAGAAGGCAGCTCAGCAAGTTTGGCTCGTCTGATCCCAATGACGTAACATCCGTTGCCAAGTACTGGCGGGAGAAGCTGCACACGTCGACTGACGGATTCGAACTCCGCGAATCGTCACGACACCCGGCATCCACCATGTGGATAAGGGACAGGTGTGGGCAGCTAAGCGGACGCGATTACGTGCAATTCGTCCATTGCCATGTCAACGCCCTCCCCTCTAGGATCAGGGTATCAAGAGGGCGGCGGCAGGGACGTGAGACGGACCTGAGGTGTCGCGGCGTCTGCGTGGAGAGCGAGACAACAGCTCACGTGGTGCAGCAATGCTTCAGGACGCACGGCGGACGCATCAAACGCCACGACTTGGTTACGAGAGTCGTCGCCGAGGCGATGACCAAGAGGGATTGGACAGTTGAGCTGGAAAGCCGTTTGTTTTCCATGCCACTCTAGCCCGTCGGCAAGCCTCCGGATCTCATTGCGTCGAGGAAGGGGTTTGGGGTTATCACAAAGGTGGTTCTCGGTTCAGCGGATTTCGCTGACGAGGTCTCACCGGGCCAAGGCAGGAAATACGGGAGGCCCGAGGAGTTTAGTCGAGGGGGAATGGTTGCAGGCAAACGTCTAGTTTGCGGAGGAGAGTGTCCCGGCCGACATCCTGACAATTTCTTGGCCGTGGTGGTGTTTGGAGTGCAGTGCTGCGTCAATCGGTGGGATTGCGAGGCTCATGGGCTTCGAAACGTCTGTGTACGAGTGATTCCGTGTGTCTTGTTCTAAGGGGGGTCGCATATGAATTGGACAAGGTTTAACCAGATGACGAACGTCTTGGGTCCGCTCTTTGACACCAGGCTAGTATAGGGGGGTCCTTGTGGGACTGGGGAATACACTCCCCACGTTCCCTTGACCACAGCGGTGGAACTTTTAATGATGGCCTTCGTTGCTACAACCTAAGTAAAGGAACAATCTCAACAAAGTGTTAAAATGCCGTGCTAACGCTGATGCGGGGAGGTTAGTTAGAGGGCGATTAGGTAATCCCGGGTATGCTCGATATGGGGCGTGAGCTACTAATTTAGGGGGCTAAATAGCCAAATGCCTCGTATCTAATAGTGGACGCGCATATGAATGAATAACGAGATTCACGTGTCCCTATCGACTTCGCGTTCGACCGTCGAGGCGTGGCGGACCGGGTGACGAGTGGCGTAAATCAGTGATTATTGTGGGGGTATTGTGAGTTGATTTTTAAAGTTAACTCCCGAAACTATCCACATATTTAACTGTGCTGTGGCTTAATTGGGATGCGGAATCATTGAAAGGTACTGTAAATTGATTATTGTTTCAATAATAGCGCTTCAGGAAAGGGGCCTTGACCCATGAAATTAAGCACCGTGTGTGTTACAAACACGTGGTGGGGCAACCTCAAAGTTTGCCACACGTGCGTCGATGGTGACGTTGACGTCTGGTCTATGGGAACCTACAGCATAGTGAAGAGGAGAAAAGCGGAATCGACCCCGCCGAAATAAGAATAGACCAGCGATATAGTAAGCGGAGGGGAAAAGAAAACACTAACAACAGGATTTCCTTAATGTAGAGGCCAAACAATGGAGAACCACTACTACTTTTATAATATCTATTACAATATGTATCCAATATCATAAACAGCTTGATTTCAAATAAATTTACTTTATTTTTTACAGGGGGGTTGATTTAAATAATGTTGTAACTATCTAATAAATATAATTCCCAATAATAATCAATATTGGTATTAGATGAACAATAACATGATATTTTGTTTCAGTGCAGAAGTATAAATAGCTTTAGGAGTAATGAGCAAAGAAAATCTGTATTTATTATGTATATTTTTAGAATTATAGTTATTGAGTATAAGCATACTTTAATGAAATATTATTTATTTATTTGATTTACATGTATTGTTAAAAGATACACTTGTTATTCCACCTATGTATATAAAAAACATGACTTACCCTATATCCTTAGTTGCAACTTCAGTGACAGATGTACACATTCATGGTATCTCATATACATACTTGACAAAGTGATGTTTTAAATGCTAATTCTATGTGATCCTCATGTAGTTATATAAAACTATAAAATTAGTCCAAGTGTATCAAAGTGCCTTCATTTTAAGGAAATTTATTATTAAATGGTTATCATTACCATAGTAGACATTCTATCTTCCATGACAACATAATGTTTTACACTTTTGTAGAAGTTTTCGTTCAAAATCACATAAGTGCTCGATGTACCAGGATAAAAACTCTTCCATTACAATTCACTATTAGTGTTTAGAAAAAGTGGTTAATTTTGAAAATATTTTAAATATCACTTTAAATATATTTTTATTTTTTAACTATAATAAATCATTTCTTATTTACATTACAAAGGCTTTAGTGGTTTGTTTAACAAATCAATCAAAGTATAAAAACACATAATTTAGGTGTTGTTGGTGAAGAAATCACAATTAACTATAATTTATTTACTTATTACACTAAAATTAATAACTTGTTGTTAACACACCTCACTAACGGAATAATTATCATTTTCCAATTAAATTTACTCCACTGAATTATAGTAATTGTAGTTCGTTACATCTGAATATTCCCGCTTTTACATTGTGATAAGTTTAACAAAACGTCATCACGCTAGACAGATAATCAAAGATGAAAAGTCAATTACAATATTATCCGATAAAGAATCTGTAATAAAAAAAACTCTTTTACCAGTGATTGAAATCGTTTAAAAGTCAATTCTTATGACCATGAATCGATTCTTACGATCTAGTTTATAATTTATTTTCATGCAATTATTCACATAAAGTGTTTATACACCGCGTCAGTATCGCAGTCACTCCCTCATTCAATTGATTTTTTCTTATATCTATTTAACAAAATGTATAATTTGGAAAAGTCATATTATGAGAACAAACAGAGAAAAATGGACGAGAGACGTAATGTAATGGTATCCCAGATATGGAAAAAGACAAAAAGAGCGTCAAGTAAAAAGATGGGAGGATGATTTTCCAAAAGGGTGGAGAAGATTAACTTGGAACAGAGAACTTTGGAAGACAACAGGGGAGGCCTATGTCAAAGGACAACCTGACTAAAAATGAACTGGTTGCTGATAACAATATCACTTCTTAATGCATGCAAATTTTTATTTATATTCTATATCATTTATAAAAAAATAAAAAGTATTTGTGATTAACGAGTTACTATGGTCAAGTCAAGTGAATAAAGGCTATTGTATTGTATTGTATTGTATAATTAGGTCCAATTGTGTATATAAATAATGTTTATATTTTCTCACATTAAAGTGGTATTGATATTTAATTTTCTTAAATACATTTTTTTCATTCAGAATCGATATTATTTATAAGATTAAATTAAGATTAATTACACATTTAATTTTTTTTGATTTGTTTCTTTTCTTAATAAGAAAAAAAATGTTAAAAAAAATTATACATAACTGAATAGAAATTGATATAATACTTATTTCATTACTTAAGAAGTTGCGACCTTAATATATATTGATTTTCCAACGTTGTGAAAATCATTATAGAAGTTTTAAAACCTGTAATCGAAAATGATGGCCACGTTGAATAGTTTATTTAAGTGTACATATTCTTATTTCTTATTGTTTAACTAGACATTGTAGTTCTACATCAGTTCATCATCTTTCGGTTCTTGAAATTCAACACATCCATTCATCATGTTAATTAAATTTTCTTTAAACTATTTTTTTTTTATTTTTGTTTAACTGGTATACTATAATTCTACATCAGTGTTTCAAAATCAATGATATCTCAAACGCAATCGAAAAAATAATCAGTTTTATACAAGGTAAAAAAAAATATATAAATTAGTTAAAAAAGTAACGTATTAATAATCTGTGGCAACGATAAAGCGTAATTTTAAACTTACCATTATTGCCGAATACGGTTAATATAAGCCGACTATTTCAGAAAGTATTCATTATGAACAGTTAACCACTTAATAAATGACGTTTAAATTTTATACGCATAATCATCGTCAAAATCGCTAGTCATTTGAGATTCAGACATATTGTTCTTTCTAATTTTGATTCCAATCCTTGCGCTATCCGCAGACCGCTAATTTAATTGATATAATTCTTTAAATTATAATAATTCTTTAAATTATAATGTCATATTCTAGCAGATTAGTTTTTGATTTAAAGCGGGAAGAGAGTAGAAGAAGCTTTCCGTGCTGTACGCTTCCTTAATGATGTAAGTAAAACAATTATTTATTATAATAACTGCATTTGTGGTTGTGATTTATTTTACCACTAACGACCCGCTCGCGGCGTCACGTTTTTGTGGCCTAATTGTTTCGTAATATTGCAACCCTCGGGGTTTTGAAAAACAAAGTAGCCTATGTATAACCTTGGATTATCATTTATATTTATGCCAAAAGTAATTACAATCGGTCAAGCGGTTTAAGTTTTTTAAATAAACTTTCATCCCGTTCAAACCTTTAGAGGCTGTGTTTTGCAAAATAAAGTTGAAAAATGTATTTTACATATTTTAATTATGCTTAAAAAATGTTTATGCTTTGTTATATATTCATTTACAGTTGGTGATGATGTCACTTTGTAATACTTATGAGAAGAAAGTAACGCACCAAAGCTTATGTGAAGTAACTTATACAGTACAACAAATGCATGAACAAGAAAAAAATACCTCAAGGAAAATGTGGTTGCTACTGCTTGGCCGCTTGCTGCTTATCTTACTTTGACTGACATAGATGAGTACCATAACTTGTAGCTCGGCTTAGTTTTACAATGTTTTATTTGGCTTGCCGTGTCATTGTGTGAATAAATTGATAACAGTGGCTGAATTATTGCATACTTAATGTGACCAATTTCTTAATATGCAATGAAATAGTGCTTAACATACTTTTACACAATTTATACAATATGGGTGTCCAATGAAGGGGGTAAAGCATAGAATACAATGAAGAAATTAAATTGAAGAGTGCTTTCTAAAGTTTGATTTTAAATGCTTATTTTTATGTTTCACTAATTTATTTTGTAAATTTAAATACTATTTTTAAATATCTTGCTTCTTTCAATAATGTCTTTGTGCATATATTTTTTTAAAAGTATTTTTCTTTATTTGTTGATATCTTTGTTACATAATTTTTAAGTTACTTGTGTGTATTAGTGTTTTGTAGCTGTTTAATAATGTTTATAAAAAAGTAAATATTATTTCTAGAAGAGACTAAATCATGCATATGACAAAAAATAAATGATACAAGTGTTAAGTATATATTTAAACCCTTTATTTAACTTGTTTGTATGTCACTCTTTCAGACACTACAAGTGAACTTTAGTATAGCATTTTTCATGAACCTCGTATTGCTCTTATTTTATTAAAAACTGTCTCAGACTTCTCTCCCCAGCAGAGTAGTCCGAGGGAGCTTAGTGTCATGACACTGTTTTCCACCTGTTATAGGTATATATTATGTAAATTTATTGTATACAAAAAATGTGGTATTGTATCATTGCTTTTATACATATTTATGTTTGTACATATATATTGCTGTGACATATTTATTTGTTTTAGCTACCGTGTCCGACCGAAACTGAATTTTCTGCCGAAACAGAAACCGAAACCGAACCTTCGGTTCTAACTTCAGTTTCGGCCGAAACCGAAACCGAAACCGAAACTGCTGATGACGTCATAAAATTCGTATAATACTCGTATGTAAATAAATTTTTAAATCGTAAAAATGTATATTTATATATTTTTACGATTTAAAAATTACATGTGCATTTAAATTATTGTGATTACGTAGATTTTATTATATTACGATTTTTTTTCATTTTAATTATATTTTATAATGTACATTTTTATAGCTTCACGATCAATTTTTCGTCGGAGAGAGCCTAGTGCTAAGACACTTCGTTCGTCACTTTCTACCTGAAATGGGGACGGTGCGTGTTGAGTGGTGGAACTCAACGCTTTGTTACAAGTGGGAGTGCGGAGAAATGAAATAATCATTCTCCCGAGTGAGGATTGAAAACACCACCATCGCGTTAACAATTAGAAGCTGTCCCACTGCGCCACGAAGGCCTATAAACACGATTGGTTGTAGTATTTTTCAAGTTCGCTATTGGCTAGGGTTTATCTTTCTACATTCGTCGGTTTGGTAGTAGTATTTTTTTCGCCTCCGTGGCTGGGCAGCGTCCCGTAAAAAGCAGGTAGCTCAGTAGCTTGGTGGTAGGAGATTCGTTCTCCGACTGGCTCGCGACCACTATCAAGTCAAAAATTAACCGCCAAATATCTGAGATAAGCACTTACCATCAGACGTCCTTCAGATCAGAGATCCATCAGAGGTCCTTCTGTTAGTTTGCCCCCTTTTACAATTTTTTTTATGGAAATAATAAAAAAGTAGTAAGTACCTACGCCAGTTCTCTTCCCCCAAGGTTCCTAGGGATTTACATAAAGGGTTTTCGAGCTGAAGCCCAGGGACCTGTGGGTTATCTGGACCCTCAGTCTCCACTTAAGACTGGCAACACTTGGTAAATAGATATTTTTTTACGAAAATAAAAACCTTTTATTTAACTGCGCATTTCTTGCAGGGAAATTTATGTGCTAATTTATGATAAGACTTACATTAGATATATATTTATATTAACTTATTGACTATAACATTTATATAGAAACGGTTATATTTAAATAATAATTAATAAGGCAAGCCTCCAATATAGTAAATAGCCCAGGGTTCGCAAAATTCATAGGTATTCGAACCCTGAAAGGAGCCACACTTACGCGAACAGACACACAGTTTCCTTACAGACTAACAGGGATAGTTCATTTAATTTATAATTTATATACTAAAATCGTTTACTATATCTTAAGATTAGGTTTACAAGCTATCAAAACACTCAAAAGTATCTAAACGACGTGAAAATTCATGAGTAGGTACTCATGTGTGAGTAGTTTCGGCATTGCCGAAGGTTCGGCAGTTTTTTTGCCGAAACCGAAACTACAGCCGAAACTACATTTTTTTGCCGAAACTTGCCGAAACCGAAACCGAAACCGAACCTTCGGTCGGACACTAGTTTTAGCTTTGTTTGCATTTTGGACAGTTAAAAGTTTGTGTTGTGAGTTAGGGGATGGGATATCTCAAATTTCTTATTAGAACCATGTGGTTCTACACAATGCATGTGCACATGTGTGCCCAAGTATTCCATGGCCGTTTGCACTATCATTCTGGTGAATCTCTTGCAGACCTTTCTGTCTATGCGTCATACTTTATAGTGGATCAATGTTTGGAAACAGTCCCAGTCTACTCCATACTTTCGAAACCTGCTAGGCGCCTCCGGCACATCTGTCTTAGGGGTTGTTCCTCCTGCCAAGATGCCAATGTGCGAGTACTGAGAGTACGCACTAACTACATATAATCCAGCAGGCTGGCATGGCACACGAGTCAGTGAACTGTGCTCACCTGCAGGTTGGTACTTATCGCTGGGTCGGGTCGGCCCAAGTAGACGTCGACCCTACTATCTTCGCCTGCCGGGAGCACCAGTGGGGAGTGGGAGCTGGAGCTGAAGGTATTCGGCGTGTCGTCGTGCGGGGCAGTCTCTCGCGTTGGTCGAATGGTCCTTGGCACCCTTGCTACTAAACTTCTTGCATGTAGCGCAGCATGTAGTGGCTGCGCTAAAGAAGCGGTAGTACTGGCTATCATCGTGCGTAGGTATGGTCGACTCGCCGAGTCGAGTTGGCCGGCGGCTGCGGCTGCCGCCAGGACTAGGCCACCGCTAGGAGGCAGCTCAGCAAGTTTGGCTCGTCCGATCCCGATGACACAACATCCGTAGCCAAGTACTGGCGGGAGAAGCTGCACATATCGACTGATGTATTCGAACTCCGCGAATCCTCACGACGGCATCTACTATGTGGATAAAGGACAGGTGTGCAGCTGAGGGGATGCGATTACGTGCAATTCTTCCATTGCCATGACAACGCCCTCCCCTCTAGGATAAGGGTATCAAGAGGGTGGCGGCAGGGACATGAAACGGACCTGAGGTGTCGCGGCGGCTGCATAGAGAGCGAGACAACAGGTCACGTAGTGCAGTTATGCTTGACGCACGGCGGACGCATCAAACACCATGACTTGGTTACGAGAGTTGTCGCCGAGGCAATGACCAGGAGGGGTTAGGCTGTTGAGCTAGAGCCAATATTTGTCACTGCACTAGGCCGTCGCAAGCCCGCAAGGGGGTCGCATATGAACTAGACACGTTTCAACCAGATGACGAACGTGGTCAGTTCTTTGACGCCAGGCGGAGTAGCAGAGGTCCTGTGGATTGGGGCATACACTCCTTGGAGCATGGGGGCCATCACAATGATGGCCCTCGGTTGCTAACGTCACTATACCGGCCGGGGACACCTGGCCGCAAGCAGGAGACAAGATGCGAAAAGCTTCATAGCAAGCTAGGACCTTCCGCTCTGCAATAAGGAGGGTGAACCAGCCATCTTTTCCACCTAGAATGGAGAATCGTTTATTGACGTTACGCTCGCGTCAACAGGTTTACGGGTAAGCGACTGGCGCGTTCATCCCTACGCCAGTTTCAGTGGCCATCGATTAATTACCTTCGGACAACCGACTTGCATTAACCTAACGCTCAACTTCCATCACGTGCTAACCTATATAACCTAAGAATATATTTAATATGTCATTGTACTTATATACTAGGACTTACTTAAAGCCCTGTCACAGGTTTATTAGACCTAAATGAGCCTAATGACGATATGAGTATATGTCGTCACTTAACGCTACCTCAACTAACATCTCAATTCCACTTTGTAAAACTAACTAAATAAAATTAAATGTCACTATCACATTGAAAACGTTCACTAACAGTTATAATAAATAATATGCAAAAAGAACAAAGGAAAAAAAAGAATTATTAAAATGTGGTTAGATCGCAGACACCGTTTGCAACGTTTCCGCGGCGCACGGAATCTCCGTCGCCTCCATGTCGCACGAAGTCCTAGTAATAAACGAGTAATAGGGACAGCGGCATCTCGTTAATTCATCATGCCGTCACTAATTAGATGCTGAGCCATTTGTCTATTTCGCCCCCTACTTACGAGCTCACTCCCCATATCGAGCATACCCGGGAGTACATAATCGCCCTCTAACTCCCCTCAGCGCTGGGCACCTGCCTTTTACACCTTTGTTGAGCTTGTTCCTTAGGTTGTTAGCAACGAATGCCATCACAAACGTTCCTCGCTTGGTGGTCAAGTACGTGGGAGAGTTGTATGCCCCAGTGCCCCATGACGCCGCTTGACTCAGCCTGGTTCAAGGAGCGACCACGTTCGTCATCTGGTTTACAAACCTTTCCAATTCACTATTCGACCCCCCCTTGTTATAACAAGGCACGAATCCCTCCGTACACGACGTCTCGAGCCCAGGAGCCTCGCATCCCCTGAAGTGACGCAGCCCTCCAAACACCACTGCCCAGAATTGTGCAGGCTTTCTCCGGACACTCTCCGCAAGTAGTCCTAGTTTGCCTGCAACCATCTCGACTAACTCCTCGTGCCTCCCGTATTTGCTACGCTTGGCCCGGTGAGACTCGTCGAGCGAACGCTGACCCGAGACACCTGTGTGTATAACCCCACACCCTTCCTCGACGCAATGAGATCGGGCTTGCGACGGCCTAGTGCAGTAACAAATAACGGCTCCAGCTCAACTGTCCAATCCCTCTTGGTCATCGCCTCGGCGATGACTCTCGTAACCAAGTCGTGGCGTTTGATGCGTCCGCCGTGCGTCCTGAAGCATTGCTGCACCACGTGAGCTGTTGTCTCGCTCTCCACGCAGACGCCGCGACACCTCAGGTCCGTCTCACGTCCCTGCCGCCGCCCTCTTGATGCCCTTATCGTAGAGGGGAGGGCGTTGACATGGCAATGGACGAATTGCACGTAATCGCATCCGCTCAGCTGCCCTCACCTGTCCCTTATCCACATAGTAGATGCCGGGTGTCGTGAGGATTCTCGGAGTTCAAATCCATCAGTCGATGTGTGCAGCTTCTCCCGCCAGTACTTGGCAACGGATCGTCATCGGGATCGGACGAGTCAAACTTGCTGAGCTGCCTTCTAGCCCATCCCAGCTTCCGTCGAATTCGGTCGGTCCTGGCGGCAGCCGCAGCCGCCGGCCAACTCGACTCGGAGAGTCGACCATACCTTCGCACGATGATAGCCGGTACTACCGCTCGTAACGAAGGCAGGCCGAGCC
The DNA here is from genome assembly GCA_019049465.1 of Dryas iulia moderata. NCBI lineage: Eukaryota > Metazoa > Arthropoda > Insecta > Lepidoptera > Nymphalidae > Dryas > Dryas iulia. The sequence goes on from CM032442.1 coordinate 9,474,646, forward strand.
CCCCATCGCGAACAGAAGCGTGGAAATAGCCCAGGGGCACATCAGCCGGGAGCCTCAGCCACTTCCTCACCGCGCCCCGGACCTGCACATCGAGCATTCTGAGTCTGTCGTCCGAAATCGTTCCTAGCACGAGACCGTGCATGAACCTCGGAATTAGGTGACCCCTGACGAGTTCGAGCCGCTGTTGCGGCTTCAGGGGCGCCCGTTGAAGCTGTGGCAGTCGGGCGTGCAGGTTTCTGCCCGTGCACTTACCGGTTTCTCCGTTAAGCTGCGCTGCCTTCGCCTCTTCTGGAGCAGCCTCCACATTTGCCTCGTCGGGATAGGCTTTACGTTAGTGCTACCCAAGCCCCGCCTTGGTTGTAAAGGATCGTCCGCATAAGGGACAGATCAACTCGTTCGACTGCGCCGGGTTCGTCTCCGAAACGCCAGGTTGCGTCGCAGAAGAGGGATTCTGGACGCTCCCCGACTCCTGTTGACTCCCGGTCGGGGTGGTCCACTGTTATATTATATCTTGGATCCATTACGTCAGTTTTTACCCATGAAGGTCGGGGAGCAAGCCCAACCTCCGGTTTCGCCCTCAGCACTCGCGTGTCCCCTCGTAGGAGGCCGATAGACTTTAGGACGATGCGCCAAAGCCCTACAACGGGACTGCTGGGTATATCTCTATACCCAGCGACAGATTGCTCACACCCAAGATGGTCAGGGTGTTGCACACTCAGTAGAGAATCCAGGATCCCCTCTATCCACCGCCTACTCCACGAGTGGCGTCGACGGTGATTAGAGCAGAATAGGTGCTTAGCCTCAATGACGATTTGTGTTGATTAGACCTTCACCAGGAGGGCTCGCATCCCGCAACAGCTGCTAAAGGGTGGCTTTCTGCTAGATTTTCAATCCCATAGCCAGAGAAACAACCCCAGTCCATAACTGATCCGCCACCATGCTAGACAGTCGGCGCTACACACTGCAGCTTCATCTTTTGTTCGGCGGAGAGTCGGACGAAAATTGTCCGTTTTGACCCGAACACTTCAAATTTTGATTCGTCTCTCCAAAGAACTTTTCTGAAGTCTTCTTCGGTCTAGTCTCGATGAGTTAGAGGCCCATTGCATCCGTTTCTTTTTATTCTACGGTTTTAATAGAGGTTTACGCACAGCAACGCGTGCAAACAACTTGGCGTCTCGCAACCCTCTTTGCACTGTAGACACTGATACTGGCATTCCCCGTGATTTGTTGACTTCTCCACGAATTTCTGAGGCTGTCAGACGTCTATTCCGCTTGCTTGCACAATAAATTTATCTTCACTAGACATTGTAGCCCTTTGTCTCTGAGAGCGCGGACGATCTTGATTACTGCCGGTTTCCTTCTAGCGGACAATGGTGCGATGAATAATGGTGCGGTGCGGAGAACTACGATGGCAGATCGCAGTTTCAACACTAATTTCCGAACCCTTTTTTGAAATACTTCTTGATAAACCCATTTTAGATATGTCTTGAATGTAGGAACCACAAAATCGGACTAACTGGATATTCGTAACTAAACAGACAAATGCAAGGTGAAAATAATTATTAATCATATTTTGACAATTTAGAACAATTGCATTGTAAGTTGATGTAAAAAAATAGATTTCTTTTACATCAACTTACTTACGACTTAGATAAAATGATTTTTGAAAAATAAATGGTGTTTGATCCCGGATTTTTTACTACTTTCATTCTAAATTTTATCCAAATCAGACCAGTAGATTAGCTGTGAAAGCGTGACACACAGACAGATTTTGGCGTTTATAATATAAGTATGGATGATATGTTTACCTTAATAATATGTTTCTATTGTACATATAAAACTTTCGAATAAAACCATTATATGTAATTGTTTTTTTATTCTTCCTTTTACACAGACTATTAAAACACGTAATTCATGTGATACAAATAGGTATAAGGTTTTAATTATTATTTAACTTTATTTTTGTGATGAATATTTTATTGCAAAATTCTCTTTTAATAGATCTTATAAAACTTAATATGATTATGAAAGTCTTAATGAGATTGTGAAAATAAAACCTTGAGTCATTAAACAATGTGTATCTGTACTACATTATTCATAATATCATCACTTCATATCCCGCACACAGTAGCGTAGGCAGAGGGAAACTAATGTAAGGACATTCCGTTCTCCACTTTCGCCCGATTTACGAGCGTCGAGACAAAACTCGAACTGGTCATAGGTTCGATTTCCACTCGTGGAAATTAAGTATTTAATGTCATTTTTACCCGCGACGGAACGGCGACTGTATATGTGTTTGGGGTGAGAGGTTGTTTGTTTGTTTGTTTGTTTGTTTGTTTGTTTGTTTGTTTGTTTGTTTGTGTGTTTGTGCAAATTACTGTCAATTATTTCCAAAACTATAAGTCCGATTTTGATACGGTTTTCTATGATAGGTTAAGGTTCGATTGGCGTATGTTCTTAGATATGTCTTATTGCCTTAACTCACCAGGGGGCGCTGCAGTAAGCATTTTACGTGAAAACGAATGTTTTCAATTATCTCAAAAAATAGTAGTCTGATTTCGATAGATTTTCAGTGATAGATTCAGATTTAATTGGTGGATGTTCTTAGATATGTTTTATCGTGTCAAATCACCAGGGGGCGCTTTTTTTGTATTTATTTGTCTAAAACCGAAACTACTGATCCGATTGAAAAGAGTTTTCGGAAAAAGATTCAGCTTTGCTTGATGCATATTTTAAGATTTTTCTTTTTTTGTTACGGGGAAAACTCACCAGGGGGCGCTGCAGTAAACATTTGTTTATGCAAATCAAAAACTACTAGTCCAATTTAGATGTAACCTTCAAGGGTAGGTTCAGGCTTGATTGGTGCGTCTTTTCATATATATGTTATGGTGACCACTCATCAGGGGGCGCTGTAGTAAGCATTTGCTTGTATTTTTTTGTGTAAAACCAAAATTTTTCTTGTATTTATTTGTCTAAAACTGAAATTACTTATCCGATTGGCTAGAGTTTTCAGAATTAGATTCAACTTTGCTTGCTGCATATTTTAAGATTTTTGTTTTTTTGTTACGATGAAAATTCACCAGGGGGCGCTGCAGTAAACATTTGTTTATGCAGAGCAAAAACTACTAGTCCGATTTAGATGAAACTTTCAACGATAGATTCAGGTTTAATTGGTGCTTCTTTTCATATATACGTTACGGTGACCACTCACCAGGGGGCGCTGCAGTAAGTACATTTGTTTGTGTAAAACTAAAACTACGAGTCCAATTTGAATTCAGTTTTCAATGATAGATTCAAGTTTACTTAGTGCATATATTAATATATGTGTCATGTATGTTTACTTAGTGCATTTTTTCATGTATGTGTCAACTCTCTAGGGGGCGCTGCAGTAAGTAGCTGCTTCTATTTTTTTGTGTAAAACCAAAACGACTAGTACGATTGTCAAGAGTTTTCAGTATTAGATTCCGCTTTACTTAGAACATGTTTTTAAATTTATATTACGGTGACAAGTCACCAGGGGGCGCTGCAGTAAAATATTGTTTGTGCAAAGATAAAATGATGAATTTGATTTGGATGCAGTTTCAATGATAAGCTCAAGTTTAATTAGTGCATGTTCTTGGATATGTTTTATCGTGTTAACTCACCAGAGGGCGCTGCAGTAAACATTTGTTTGTAATATTTAATGCAAAACCACAACTACTAGTCCGATTGGGCAGAGTTTTTAGTATTAGAGTTGCCTTTACTTGGTGTAAGTTTTTAGGTTTTTTTTCACGTCAAGAACTCACCAGGGGGCGCTGCATTAAACATTTAATTATGCAAAGCTAAAACTACAAGTCCGATTTTGATGCAGTTATCAAAGATAGGATCAGGCTTAATTAGCGCGTGTTCTCGTATATGTGTCATGGTGACACCTCACCAGGGGCGCTGCAATAAGCATTTGATAACCAGAAAGCATTGGGTTTATAATTTCTTTTGGGTTTGCATGAACATTAATATAAAGTATTTCGATATTACGTAATAATATATAATGTGTATCTATTCACTTTAAAAAGTTTAAATTAAAAAGCAAAATTAAAAATTTTGAAAAAACCCACGACGGTTTAATTGTAATTGTAAAAGGATAAAATAACTATAAATCCCCCGCCTAAAAGAATATATGTAACGAGATGATAGGGACGACTTCGTCGGGGGCTGCCAGTTGCAACCTCTATTTTAAATATAGTAGCTAACAGTATAGATTTCGTTTTAAAGTCTTTAAAATACCAGTTATCAAAACTGTAAATTCATATTAATATTTAATTTTTTTGCCAAACCTGTTTTAACAGCAAGAAAACCTATGAGAAGGTTTGTGCAAACTTAAAGTAATGACAGCCCCCGACGAAGCCGTCCCCATCATCTCGTTACATATATTCTTTTAGGCGGGGGATTTTTAATCACTCGTATCGAGTTGTGCCTTGACGCTACAGTCGCAGGTTCAGTCGCGTTGAATGACAACCTGTTGCCATGGCACCCTTTTGTCCTAACGCCTCCCTAAATCAGGTGAAAGTGGGGAACGGAATGTCTTAACATTAGGTTCCCTCTGCCTACGTTACTGTGTGCGGGATATAGCGTGAAGACATATTGTTCACGTTTTACTGAATATTTACTAGACATCTTTGCAAAAATAACGTCAAAATTATTTATTTTTTAGCTTCTCTCTGCAAATACATTTTGACACATCACAGACGTTTGGGATCTGTGTTCTGCTTATTTCTTTTTTTCTGTTTGTTATGATTTTTTAGGGGTCAGTCGTGGCGCAGTGGCACGAACCTGTGACTGTAAACTGTTGTGGTAAATCTGGTTGTGGGTTCGATTCCCACTTGAGGACTAAATATTTAGTATTTTGATTTCCTTCGCTCTGGTATCCGAGGCAAAGCGCGGCGTTAAGTTCCACCTCTTAACAGGCAATGCCTCCGAATTCGGTGGAAAGTGGGCAACGGAGTGTCTTAACACTAGGTTCCCTCTGCTGTGTCTCTGCTGTGTGCGGAATACAGCGTGAAGCTACAAAATAAAAAGATTTTTTTATGGTGATTTTATATATATTTTTTACAAATGCCATTCCAAAGCTATAAGTCCTGGATATCTCCGGTCGTATACACGCGCGGCCGTTCGTGTTCTCTGGGTCTCTGAGCCAGTCGTCGAACAATCTGGAAAGAATAACACCAGCGTAAGTAGCGGGTTCGATATTCGAACTTCGAATATTCATTTCGCGTCGCGCAGTGGGACCGCGTCTGATTGCAAACGCGATGGCTGTGGGTTCGATTCCCACTTGAGAGAATGATTATATATTATTGTCATTGTTCCACTTTTTTATTAAGACAAAGCGCGGCGATGAATTCCGCCAGTTAACACTTTATGTCTACATTTGAGACGGGGGAAGTGGAGGACGGAGTGTCTACATTCTTGGTTCCCACTGACTACCCTTCACCGACTGCTATGCGGGAAAATTTTAGTTTTAATTAAAATTTTAGTGTAAAAAGCATTAAGTTTATTTTTTTGTAAATATGTGTCAGAAATACACAAATATAAATTACTAGCGGCCCGCTCGTGAACTACATGAATGTTTCGTTATATCGCAACCCTCGAAGGTGGATTTTTAAAAAACAAAGTAGCCTTTGTTTAAGCTTAGATTATCAACTATATTTATCCCAAAATTCATTACAATCGGTTAAATTTTCATATAAACCTTCATCCCCTATTTCAACCCTTTAGATGTTAATTTTTGAAAAATAATTAGCCTATGTAAGAAGACTAAGTAACTTTTACTACTTTCATTCTAAATTTCAAAAGCGTGACAGACAAACGGGCAGACTGTCGCATTTACAATATAAGTAGGCATTAAAGAAATAAAAAAACAAATATTTCTTTATACTAGAGGCCATTATGGCGAACGGAGAAATGATTGCATATAAATTATTTTCCTTTCTCTCTTCGCTAAGACCAAGCGCGGCGATGAGTTCCATTACTTTACAATATTGGAAATTCGGGAGAAAAGTGGAGTGTTCTTGTATTATTATGAACTAGCGGCCCGCTCGCGGCTTCGCCGCGTAAACTATTTCATTATATTGCAACATTCGGGGGCGCATTTTTTAAAAATAAAGTAGCCTATGTTTAAGCTTAGATTATCAACTATATTTATTCCAAAATTCATTACAATTGGTCAAGCGGTTTAGATTTTTCATATAAACTTTCATCCCCTTTTTCAACCCTTTAGAGGTAGATTTTTGAAAAAATAAGTAGCCTATGTTAGACCCAGTCACTTTTACTACTTTCATTCTAAATTTCATCCAAATCGGATCAGTAGATTAGCCGTGAAAGCGTGACAGACAAACACACAGACTTTCGCATTTATAATATAAGTATGGATATCTGGTGACCGAGCTCTGCTTGGTATTCCTTTCAAGAAAAAAATGATAAAACTAACAAAACATTGAATAAATTAAAATAAAAAAAAGAAATTTCTGTTATTGTCTGTTGTCCACTGCACTAAAATGTCCAAAATTAAAAAAAGAAAATGAAAACGTACCGTCCACAATAATAACGAGAGGTAGAGGTGCGGCTGGCGGAGGATTGTTATACTCGGCTCCTTATCAGTATAGGATTTGATAACGTACGTCTCGTTGTGACCACACTCCTGAAACATCGTTTAAATAAACGTTACATATTATTCTAAAACGGCTTCATAGCCGCAGCTGACTTAAGCGGTTAGTTGTACATATGTTCCCACTCGAGTAAATGATATTATTTTAATTTTTTCTCTCTGGTAAGACAAAGCGCGGCGTTGAGTTACGCCATCACTCAACGCGCTATGTCTGGAATTTCGAATTTAGATTTTTTTTTATTTCTATCATGCATTACCTGGCTGACTATAACTAGGAATGCGCAAACACCGCCTCACCGTCACTCTGTCACAGATCACCATGGTATTGGCAACACTGGATTGTTACCTGCAAAATTATAAAAACGCTCAAATAAGATAAGAAAAATATTTAAAACACGAACAATTTTTCACGAATGGAATCGAACCCAACACTAATTAAACTGCACCACGACTGGTTATGCATGTGCGAGGTTCTCTCTGACTATCTCATATCATGTGGGGAAAGCGTAAGACTGCTATTGCTATGTTTTCAAGGAAATCCAATTCTGGAAGGAGTGCGTGATTCTCGAGTGAGAATCGAACCCACAACCAGTCGCGTTTACAGTTACACTTCGTGCCTTACCGATCCGATTTAGATGAAATTCGGAATGAAAATAGTTTGAAGACAAACAAAGGCCATATATTTTTTCAAAAACCATCTCTCAAAGGAGTGAAAACTTATATGGAAAATACAAACCGCTTTACTTAACAGAGAACGCGCGCTATCAAACTACGAAGGGACTAAAGTCGTGTAGTTCATACAGGAGAAGCCGCGGATTTTTAGATAAAGTTATTTTGTACTTTCATCATTTTTAAATGTTATTCATGCACTTAGAAAATGGAAAAATACATTTAGAAAACGTATAAAAATTCGAACGCAGCGAGATTCGAACCCGCGCCTCCTGAATACCGTTCAGGCGCTCTCACCACTGAGCCATGCGTTCTACTATTCGCTGCGTCGGATGCGTAGAACGCATGGTTCGGTGGTGAGAGCGCCTGAACGGTACTCAGGAGGCGCGAGTTCGAATCCCGCTGCGTTCAAATTTTTATACGTTTTCTTTAAATGTCTTTTTCTATACATTCGTTGCTCAATACAACTTATTTATGTGCATTTCTAAATATCTTTTTAAAACTAATTTTGATTTCCTTGAAAACATAGCAATAGCAGCTTTACGCTTTCCCCACATGATATGAGATAGTCAGAGAGAACCTCGCACATGCAAGTAGCGCTCTTAACGTTGCAATGTCTCAATTTCAGGTGGAAAGTGAAACACCAGGTTCCTTAACACTATGTGGGAAAAGTGTAAAGCTGCAAAGAAACATTCAAAAATATATGTAACTTACGTTCTATTTATATCTCCATCTTTGCGTAGTTGCAGTATTGGTATTTCCTTAATTTTTGTAAGTGGGCTGAAATATTTAGAAGCATATATTAAATATATAACATGTGGTTTAGAATTCATTTTCATTGTATCAGAGCCACATTATTTCATTTTTTTTTTCAGCTTCACACTGTATCTCGCACACAGCAGGGTAGGCAGAGGGAACCTAGTGTTAAGACACTCCGTTCCCCACTTTCCGCCGAATTCGGAGGCATTGCGTGTTAAGTAGCGGAACTTAACGCCGCGCTTTACCTCGACACCAGAGCGAAGAAAATGGAAATATTAAATATTTCCACTCCTTGAGTGGGAATCGAACCCACAACCAGTTGTTTACAGTCACACGCTTGTGCCACTGGGCCATGAACATTCATATTTTATTTCATTATTTCATAATTATGTAATAAATAATTATTAAAAAAATTTGAGAACAAATATCAGCTAATGTCAGCCATTACTCAGTTATGTACTTAGAGGTAAGTAGACAAACTAATATAAGCATATTGTTTTGTTATTTTTTTACTACTTTTATAATATCTATTACAATATGTATCCAATATCATAAACAGCTTGATTTCAAATAAATTTACTTTATTTTTTACAGGGGGGTTGATTTAAATAATGTTGTAACTATCTAATAAATATAATTCCCAATAATAGTACAAGTTTTACCCAACAATAAAACTTGTATTATTGTGGAGAGACGATGCACAGCATCTGTGAGAGAGCGTTGTATACTTCCCGTTCCGTTTCCAATGATATTTGACTTCCGGTTGTCTTTTTCGATCAATCAGCGCTCTGCCTTAAGTCACGTGTGGTACCAGGTGGTGGGGCGCCTGTTGCAAAAGGCGCCAATACGCTTCTTACCTCATAGAAGTCTCTCACCAGGAGGACTTAAAATGATGCTGTGCATCGTCTCTCCATAATAGTACAAGTTTTATTGTTGGGTAAAACTTGTACTATTATTTGGGATGTGACGATGCACAGCATCTGTGAGAGACGTGTTTATAACTCCTGGTGACCACCAACGACGCTATGTGATATGAATTATTATACTGAAAAGTATAAGAATAACAAAATATACATAATGAGTAACATTGATTAATTACACCACACAAATACAAGAAAACCCATAAAAACAATGAATTCATTCAAGTCATTCTTAAATTGATTATATTTCACTGCCTCTTAAGTTATTTGCTACAATATTCGCTTTCTATTGGCTTACTTAATAATAATATAATCTTTCGAAAATATTTGAAATCTATCTATAATATATATTACCTCGATTTTTAAGTTTATGTTAAATTATATATATTTATGGGAAAGTGCTCATACTAATTAACCTACGGCTAAGTTGGAATTTCACGGAGATGCTGAAATGTCCCTTAATAAAGTTTTATTCAAATACCGATAATTATTTGCGAGTCACTTTACCTAGACTCCCCCCAAATGATAAAAATAAAGAATAATTAAACTCTGTTGTATGTATCTGATTGTCTTATTAAACCACTATCCCTAGGCAATATTATACTACAATATAATAACAACTAGACACATAGTCACTTAGATGACCAAAGAGCTTAGAATTTCAATTTGGAACCAAATACTCGATATATAATATCACAATTACCAATGTGATAAAGTGAGATCGTGAACCATATGATACCGGACGCCAATAATTCTAATGGACAGCACACCTGCGAAAGACTTTGTTTAAATTATCATTATTACATACAAAGGATACATCTAGCATCTCTGCAACCAAGCCAGCAGTCTCAGTCGAGTCATCTGGGTTCCGCAGTTTTGCGACTTAACGCCCTAAAAAGAGATAACTAGAAAATTTACACTTTTATTGCTCTTAAACTTTGACATTTATACAAAAATATTGTTTGATAAACTAGTCTCTCTATATAAAGAGACGCCTAAACACCTTAATACACCGGTACCACTAGAACAATTGCATTAAAATTATTCATTTTGTAAAATTTTAACCACTGCTACCAAAATGGTCATAAGTTTTAACACCTGATTCTCTCCACCCCAGTCTCCATCCTAAACGTAATTTCTCTGCGTCTGACCAAATTTTATATTATTATTATTTTGTATGGTCACCCCAGCTACTTACTTCCAGACGTAATTCCCTATATTGAAGGAGCGACGGAAGATCAATGCTCTGATCTACGAACAACAATGATCATCAATCAATGATCTTTATTGGTCTGCTCGTGGGCCGTTGTTGTAGGTAGGGCTACTAATGAGCTCTCCACAACATTAGAGATGCCACTAAGTGTGTTCCCGAGTCGCGTTTAGATGGTATAAAAACTCGTGACATCAGGCTTGAAAGTGGAAGTACCCACGCCAGTCGATATCACTCTGGAAGAGCGAAAACAATTCAGAGTTCTACTAATGGATCTCGATAATCATCGTAACATACCTTTCCACAACTGATAGCCACGTTCTGATAGCTCTTTGTACATGTGTGCTACAACCTACTCATAACTCAAATGCCCTTGGACCGAAGATGTGAAAATTGTAAAACTGTGTTATAAAAATTGTAAGCACAGAAAACCGTCCTTGAATGCACAAGACAGACTCAAGGACAGTCATATCATTTTCACGACCAAGACCAGCCTCAAGATATTTTCAGTGACTTTTCCTGGCGCTTACGTGACAGTACGCCGATTACAAGTTCACTATTGTTATTATGCAATTCTCTTTTTTGCAACTGTTGAGGAACTTGAAAATAAGAGCTTAGTCTGAAAGATATCCTGAAGCTCTAAATTGATTCAAATGCTTAGATTGAATATCAGTTAGTAGTTGTAGCAATAGTACTACTATTTAGTCAGCAATATTATCGAAAAAACACTTCAATCTATCTCTATTGCATTTAAAATATTTAAAACGCCTTATTTAAAAAAAAATCCTCTATCCGAACATATACGAACGAACATATTCAATGACAGTGCAGTCTCGAACTGCTTTAAAATTCTTCTTGATGGAAGAATTGGAGGTAAATGGCAGATGCATTCCCATGTAATTAAACTGAGAAGGGCCTACGGAGCCCAGACCATCTGCCACTGCCTCCGATACGCTCGGAGACAGCCCCCATAGAATTTGATGATTTATTAGTTTATTTATTACGTTGGTTCTTTACTATCGAATTTTGAGGTGCCTCAATCTCAAAACCTTGGATCAGCCACTTGTGGTTTGGAGGTAAATAGCAGATGCATTCTCATGTAATTAAACTGAGAAGGGCCTTCGGAGCCCAGACCATCTGCCACTGCCTCCGATACGCTCGGAGGCAGCCCCCGTAAGTGCAGAGATATCAATGTCTGATATGCAAGACGTTTGTCATGATTGTTTGAATAGATCTGCGATACATCGACTTATCGGAGAGTTGACAAAGGGAGTAATTTTGCCTGTCATCGAAAAGGACATGATTTTTCGTGTCATCCTTGTGTCCTTGCGCAGGGCATGGGCCAATCTTATCTGTATCGTTCCAATTTTAGTGTATGTACTGATAAAGCACATACTAGTGGTTGATGAAAGGGCTGGTACAGTTATCCCTGTACATTGGACAAAAAGGACCTGCCAGATGCCTTCAGATTATCGAAAGTCTGACTTCTGTTTATCTGCAAAGTCAAACCCACTTGTCCTAATCCACCTGTGCTCTAAAACTCACATTTACTTTGTCAAACTTACAAGTTGAATCCGGAGGAAACTTACGCAGACCCTCACATAGATTCTAGTTTGCCAACTTGTCTAGGATACGCTCCTGACAATTTTCAAAGTATTTTCCTCGCTTTCCACAGCCTATGAATTTTATGAATTTCAAGACGAGGGTAAAATGATGCCGATATCTCATCATAGTTACATATTTGAGGGAGATAACGTAAAACATGCGAAACAGTTAATGAATCGTTGCAAACTTTAATTTAATATACAAATAAACTTGTATTTGTGGCATCAGTGTACTTCATAAAACAGCTAAGGGTTTTTCCCGAACACAAAACAAGATCCCGCTCGTGACAAATTGCCTAAGCTATTCTTTAACTGCAAGCTCAATAAAGTTGAGAGCTACGGTGTAATATTTTTTCTTCTTTAAAACATGCATATAACACACACACACACACTTAACAACGTTACGTCACGTCACGTAAAGAAACCATTGTAAATTTTAAAGATATTTTAAAATCAAATATGTGGTTTAGCTTCAGGTAACTTAGGATATTTGTGTTAACCTCAGTTAGCTTTAAACGACAATTAAGTACATCGTCAGTATCGGTGAAGGTTCTTATGTTATAATACGAGTTGTCACAGTTATGGTACACATAATATTTTGTATTAAAATATTACTCAACATATAGATCTGATCCAGCAAGACTTTTTTTTTTTTTTTTAAAATCTTAAAAGGACTTACCCGTTTTTCTTCTTTTACCTCTGGTTCCGATGACGCAGAGATCGAAGGACTCGAGCACACCGATGTAGAACGGCGTTAGCACTGTGACAGACCTTGCCAAGCCTACCTCCGTATCACCGAGACGACACTGTGGCACTGATTATCACCACTTATATTTCACTATACTTTTATTTTTAACACTTTAATTTCACTTAAAAAATTCACTTTCTTTTAAAAGAAACAATGTTACTCGGATGGGAAATAACGACGCTATGAGGTAAGAAGCGTATTGGCGCCTTTTGCAACAGGCGCCCCACCACCTGGTACCACACGTGACTTAAGGCAGAGCGCTGATTGGTCGAAAAAGACAACCGGAAGTCAAATATCATTGGAAACGGAACGGGAAGTATACAACGCTCTCTCACAGATGCTGTGCATCGTCACATCCCAAATAATAATTAACTTTGGTATTAGATGAAAATAACATGATATTTTGTTTCAGTGCAGAAGTATAAATAGCTTTAGGAGTAATGAGCAAAGAAAATGTGTATTTATTATGTATATTTTTAGAATTATAGTTATTGAGTATAAGCATACTTTAATGAAATATTATTTATTTATTTGATTTACATGTATTGTTAAAAAATACACTTGTTATTCCACCTATGTATATAAAAAACATGACTTACCCTATATCCTTAGTTGCAACTTCAGTGACAGATGTACACATTCATGGTATCTCATATACATACTTGACAAAGTGATGTTTTAAATGCTAATTCTATGTGATCCTCATGTTATATAAAATGTCGAGTTATATAAAACTATAAAATTAGTCCAAGTGTATCAAAGTGCCTTCATTTTAAGGAAATTTATTATTAAATGGTTATCATTACCATAGTAGACATTCTATCTTCCATGACAACATAATGTTTTACACTTTTGTAGAAGTTTTCGTTCAAAATCACATAAGTGCTCGATGTACCAGGATAAAAACTCTTCCATTACAATTCACTATTAGTGTTTAGAAAAAGTGGTTAATTTTAAAAACACTTTAGATATTTTAAATATCACTTTAAATATATTTTTATTTTTTAACTATAATAAATCATTTCTTATTTACATTACAAATGATTTAGTGGTTTGTTTAACAAATCAATCAAAGTATAAAAACACATAATTTAGGTGTTGTTGGTGAAGAAATCACAATTAACTATAATTTATTTACTTATTACACTAAAAATTAATAACTTGTTGTTAACACATCTCACTAACAGTATAATTATCATTTTCCAATTAAATTTACTCGACTGAATTATAGTAATTGTAGTTCGTTACATCTGAATATTCCCGCTTTTACATTGTGATAAGTTTAACAAAACGTCATCACGCTAGACAGATAATCAAAGATGAAAAGTCGATTACAATATTATTCGATAAAGAATCTATAATAAAAAAAACTCTTTTACCAGTGATTAAAAAAGTCAATTCTTATGACCATGAATCGATTCTTGTGATCTAGTTTATAATTTATTTTCATGCAATTATTCACGTAAAGTGTTTATACACTGCGTCGGTACCGCAGTCACTCCCTCATTCAATTGATTTTTTCTTATATCTATTTAACAAAATGTATAATTAGGTTCAATTGTGTATATAAATAATGTTTATATTTTCTCACATTAAAGTGGTATTGATATTTAATTTTCTTAAATACATTTTTTTCATTCAGAATCGATATTATTTATAAGATCAAATGAAGATTAATTACACATTTAAATTTTTTTGATTTGTTTCTTTTCTTAATAAGAAAAAGAATGTATAAAAAATTATACATAACTGAATAGAAATTGATATAATACTTACTTCATTACTTAAGAAGTTGCGACCTTAATATATATTGATTTTCCAACGTTGTGAAAATCATTATAGAAGTTTTAAAACCTGTAATCGAAAATGATGGCCACGGTGAATAGTTTATTTAAGTGTACATATTCTTATTTCTTATTGTTTAACTAGACATTGTAGTTCTACATGAGTTCATCATCTTTCGGTTTTTGAAATTCAACACATCCATTCATCATGTTAATTAAATTTTCTTTAAACAATTTTTTTTTTATTTTTGTTTAACTGGTATACTATATTTCTACATTAGTGTTTCAAAATCAATGATATCTCAAACGCAATCGAAAAAATAATCAGTTTTATACAAGGTAAAAAAAAATTATAAATTAGTTAAAAAAGTAACGTATTAATAATCTGTGGCAACGATAAAGCGTAATTTTAAACTTCCCATTATTGCCAAATACGGTTAATATAAGTCGACTATTTCACAAAGTATTCATTATGAACAGTTAACCACTTAATAAATGACGTTTAAATTTTATACGCATAATCAACATCAAAATCGCTAGTCATTTGAGATTCAGACATATTGTTCTTTCTAATTTTGATTCCAATCCTTGCGCTATCCGCAGACCGCTAATTTTATTGATAATTTAATATTGTTTTCTGTGTGTAAAACTATAATAATTCTTTAAATTATAATGTCATATTCTAGCAGGTTAGTTTTTGATTTAAAGCGGGAAGAGAGTAGAAGAAGCTTTCCGTGCTGTACACTTCCTTATGACGTAAGTAAAACAATTATTTATTATAATAACTGCATTTGTGGTTGTGATTTATTTTACCACTAGCGACCCGCTCGCGTCACGTTTTTGTGGCCTAATTGTTTCGTAATATTGCAACCCTCGGGGTTTTGAAAAACAAAGTAGCCTATGTATAACCTTAGATTATCATTTATATTTATGCCAAAAGTAATTACAATCGGTCAAGCGGTTTAAGTTTTTTAAATAAACTTTCATCCCGTTCAAAACTTTAGAGGCTGTGTTTTGAAAAAATAAAGTTGAAAAAATGTATTTTACATATTTTAATTATGCTTAAAAAATGTTAATGCTTTGTTATATATTCATTTACAGTTGCTGATGATGTCACTTTGTAATACTTATGAGAAGAAAGTAACGCACCAAAGCTTATGTGAAGTAACTCATACAGTACAACAAATGCATGAACAAGAAAAAAATACCTCAAGGAAAATGTGGTTGCTACTGCTTGGCCGCTTGCTGCTTATCTTACTTTGACTGACATAGATGAGTACCATAACTTGTAGCTCGGCTTAGTTTTACAATGTTTTATTTGGCTTGCCGTGTCATTGTGTGAATAAATTGATAACAGTGGCTGAATTATTGCATACTTAATGTGACCAATTTCTTAATATGCAATGAAATAGTGCTTAACATACTTTTACAAAATTTATACAATATGGGTGTCCAATGAAGGGGGGTAAAGCATAGAATACAATGAAGAAATTAAATTGAAGAGTGCTTTCTAAAGTTTGATTTTAAATGCTTATTTTTATGTTTCACTAATTTATTTTGTAAACTTAAATATGTACTATTTTTAAATATCTTGCTCCTTTCAATAATGTCTTTGTGCATATATTTTTTTAAAAGTATTTTTCTTTATTTGTTGATATCTTTGTTACATAATTTTTAAGTTACTTGTGTGTATTAGTGTTTTGTAGCTATTTAATAATGTTTATAAAAAAGTAAATATTATTTCTAGAAGAGACTATATCATGCATATGACAAAAAATAAATGATACAAGTGTTAAGTATATATTTAAACCCTTTATTTAACTTGTTTTCATGTCACTCTTTCAGACACTACAAGTGAACTTTAGTATAGCATTTTTCATGAACCTCGTATTGATCTTATTTTAATAAAAACTGTCTCAGACTTCTCTCCCCAGCAGAGTATGTTGTTAATTATTTATGCAACATTAGCTTTTGCTTGCTATGCCTAGCTATTTATTTGTTCTAGCTTTGTTTGCATTTTTGACAGTTAAAAGTTTGTGTTGTGAGTTAGGGGATGGGATATCTCAAATTTCTTCTCCATGTGGTTCTACACAATGCATGGGCACATGTGTGCCCAAGCATTCCATGGCCGTTTGCACTATCATTCTGGTGAATCTCTCGCATACCTTTCAGTCTATGCGTCATACTTTATAGTGGATCAATGTTTGGAAACAGTCCCAGTCTACTCCACGCTTTCGAAACCTGCTAGGCGCCTCCGGCACATCTGTCTTAGGGGTTGTTCCTCCTGCCAAGATGCCAATGTGCGAGTACTGGGAGTACATACTAACTACATATAATCCAGCAGGCTGGCATGGCACATGAGGCAGTGAGCTGTGCTCACCTGCAGGTCGGTAGTTATCGCTGGGTCGGGTCGGCCCAAGTAGACGTCGACCCTACTTTTATCGCCTCTTGGGAGCACCAGTGGGGAGTGGGAGCTGGAGCTGACGGTATTCGGCGTGTCGTCGTGCGGGGCAGTCTCTCGCGTTGGTCGAATGGTCCTTGGCACCCTTGCTACTAAACTTCTTGCATGTAGCGCAGCATGTAGTGGCTGCGCTAAAGAAGCGGTAGTACTGGCTATCATCGTGCGTAGGTATGGTCGACTCGCCGAGTCGAGTTGGCCGGCGGCTGCGGCTGCCGCCAGCACTAGGCCATCGCTAGGAGGCAGCTCAGCAAGTTTGGCTCGTCCGATCCCGATGACACAACATCCGTAGCCAAGTACTGGCGGGAGAAGCTGCACAAATCGACTGATGTATTCGAACTCCGCGAATCCTCACGACGGCATCTACTAATGTGGATAAGGTGCCACGGACCTGAGGTGCGTGGAGAGCGAGACAACAGATCACGTAGTGCAGTTATGCTTCAGGACGCGCGGCGGACGCATCAAACGCCATGACTTGGTTACGAGAGTTGTCGCCGAGGCGATAACCAGGAGGGGTTAGGCTGTTGAGCTAGAGCCAATATTTGTCACTGCACTAGGCCGTCGCAAGGCCGCAAGGGGGTCGCATATGAACTAGACACGTTTCAACCAGATGACGAACGTGGTCAGTTCTTTGACGCCAGGCGGAGTAGCAGAGGTCCTGTGGATTGGGGCATACACTCCCCATGCTCCAAGGAGCATGAGCTCGTTGCTAACGTCACTATACCGGCCGGGGACACCTGGCCGCAAGCAGGAGACAAGATGCGAATAGCTTCATAGCAAGCTGGGACCTTCAGGTCTGCAATAAGGGGAAGGTGAACCAGCCACCTTTTCCACCTAGAATGGAGAATCGTATGTTGACGTTACGCTCGCGTCAACAGGTTTACGGATAAGCGACTGGCGCGTTCATCCCTACGCCAGTTTCAGTGGCCATCGATTAATTACGTTCGGGCTGGGTGGCGCGCGAGAAGAAGGAATAACCCCCATGGTGAACGTGCCGGAGGCGCCTAGCAGGTTTCGTGAGCGCGAAGTGGACTGGGATCGTTCCCAAACGTGGATCCACGTTAGAGTAGGACGCATAGATTGGAAGAAACCAGCATGGAAAGTATGCGAGAGATTCACCAGGATGATAGTGCAAACGGCCATGGAATCCTTGGGCACATCAGGGGCTAATAAGGGTGCTAGAGGATAAGAATGGTGGACCCCACATTGGACTCTATGCATAAGAAAAATAATAAACTAAGGAAAATTTGGCAGTCTCGTAGGAAAAGAGGGGTTGACAAGACAAACAGACAGATTTTCGCGTTTATACTATAAGTATGGATCATATGTTTACCTAATTAATATGTTTCTATTGTATCTATAAAACTTTGAAATAAATCTATTATTTGTAATTGTTTTTTTTATTCTTCCTTTCACACAGACTATTAAAACACGTAATACGTATAGGTGTAGGTTTTTAATTATTTTGCTTTATTTTTATGATGCATATTTTATTGCAAAATTCTTTTTGAATAGATAGTAACGTAGTGGCACCAATGATCGACAAGACCCCAATGATCGACATATTTCTTTGTAATTAATAAAAATAAGACTATAAAATTGTTTTTTTTTTTAATATAACTATACTATACCATAGAGAATATACTTATTTCTGCCATCTAGTGAGATTTGAAATAAATCTGCCATAGATAGCGACGTGAAAACTGAATCAGTACATTTTCCTCGTAAAACAACAGCATTTCTAAGTGAAAACTTTAAGCAAGTAAGTTAGAATATCTGTTCATTATCTTACTGTAACTAAACTTATTTTGATTTGGTGTTTTTATGGAATGTTGTGGAAATCATAGTATTGGTTTCTGTTGTAGCAAAAGATTTAAAGTTATTTTATGGCTTTAATTGTTGATGTCGATTACTGGTTCTCATTAATCAACTTTCTGCTATTATCGACAATGTTAATTTAACATTTTTTGTGTAACAATTTAACATTTATTTTTTTGGATTTTTTTATTTTGTAAAACTAAATGAACTAGAAGACATCCTGATGAATACTGAGAGAGAAAAAAAATCTAAATTTTTAATTGTTCTTTTTTTGCTCTAAAAAGTTGGAACATTTTTTTTTACTTAACCACTATATGGATCGGATAACTTGTTTATCTAGCTTCACCTTGCTGTTATTAAAAATTCGCTACATATACTTCTCGCTGAGATCGAACTCTGACTGGAAAACGATCTTTTTGTCGGTAACCATAAATATCTCACTAACCGTTGATCGCACAAGAAATGTAAGGAGTATTTTAAAATCTTCAGTAAATTTCCCATTAAAACCAGCTACGGATTTTTTAATTTTTAAAAAATATATAACTTCTTTACATTAATTTTAAAAATCATTAAAAAAATGACTTTTTCTGGCTTTTGGGAAGATCAGGCGCTAAGTTGGATATATCAAGAAAACTGGTAATGTTAACTGTGCGTTTTACAGTTCAATATATTCACAAAAACCTCACAAGGTTTCGATTAAATCCATCAAGTCGTTTTTTTGTTTCATTCGATCAAACTTTAGAAGAAAATTAGAGGATCGCGATTTCGACTTTGAAAAATGACCTTTAGCGAAATTAAAAACGTGATGATTTTTCAGATCTGTCCTTCCTACTATCTATAGCTATAGTAAATAAACATATACATAGTTTTAAAAAAATGTATATTCCACACAGGAAAATTGAAAAAGACATTTTTACCCGCGACGGAACGGCGACTGTATATGTGTTTGGGGTGAGAGGTTGTTTGTTTGTTTGTTTGTTTGTTTGTTTGTTTGTGTGTTTGTGCAAATTACTATGTCAATTATTTCCAAAACTATAAGTCCGATTTTGATACGGTTTTCTGTGATAGGTTAAGGTTCAATTGGCGTATGTTCTTAGATATGTCTTATTGCCTTAACTCACCAGGGGGCGCTGCAGTAAGCATTTTACGTGAAAACGAATGTTTTCAATTATCTCAAAAAATAATAGTCTGATTTCAATACAATTTTCAGTGATAGATTTAAGTTTAATTGGTGAATGTTCTTAGATATGTTTTATCGTGTCAAACCACCAGGGGGCGCTGCAGTAAGAATTTGTTTGTACTTTTTTTGTATTTATTTGTCTAAGACCGAAACTACTGATCCGATTGAATAGAGTTTTCAGAAAAAGATACAGCTTTGTTTGATACATATTTAAAGATTTTTCTTTTTTTGTTACGGGGAAAACTCACCAGGAGGCGCTGCAGTAAACATTTGTTTATGCAAATCAAAAACTACTAGTCCAATTTAGATGTAACCTTCAAGGGTAGGTTCAGGCTTAATTGGTGCGTCTTTTCATATATATGTTGTGGTGACCACTTATCAGGGGGCGCTGTAGTAAGCATTTGTTTGAGTTTTTTTGTGTAAAACCAAAATTTTTCTTGTATTTATTTGTCTAAAACCGAAATTACTAATTCGATTGGCTAGAGTTTTGAGAATTAGATTCCGCTTTGCTTGTTGCATATTTTAAGATTTTTGTTTTTTTGTTACGATGAAAATTCACCAGGGGGCGCTGCAGTAAACATTTGTTTATGCAGAGCAAAAAACTACTAGTCCGATTTAGATGAAACTTTCAACGATAAATTCAGGTTTAATTGGTGCTTCTTTTCATATATGTGTTACGGTGACCACTCACCAGGGGGCGCTGTAGTAACTACATTTGTTTGTGTAAAACTAAAACTACGAGTCCTATTTGAATTCAGTTTTCAATGATAGATTCAAGTTTACTTAGTGCATATTTTCATATATGTGTCATGTATGTTTACTTAGTGCATATTTTCAAGTATGTGTCAACTCTCTAGGGGGCGCTGCAGTAAGTAGCTGCTTCTATTTTTTTGTGTAAAACCAAAACGACTAGTACGATTGTCAAGAGTTTTCAGTATTAGATTCCGATTTACTTAAAACATGTTTTAAATTTATATTACGGTGACAAGTCACCAGGGGGCGCTGCAGTAAAATATTGTTTGTGCAAAGATAAAATGACGAATTTGATTTGGATGCAGTTTCAATAATAAGCTCAAGTTTAATTAGTGCATGTTCTTGGATATGTTTTATCGTGTTAACTCACCAGGGGGCGCTGCAGTAAACATTTGTTTGTAATATTTAATGCAAAACCACAACTACTAGTCCGATTGGGCAGAGTTTTTAGTATTAGAGTTACCTTTACTTGGTGTAAGTTTTTAGGTTTTTTTTTACGTCAAGAACTCACCAGGGGGCGCTGCAGTAAGCATTTGCTTTTATTTTTTGTGTCAAACCTATTTAGATGCGGTTTTCTGTGATAGGTTCTGGTTTAATTGCTGCATGTTTTTATATGCCATATCTACCACGAACTACCACGGGGCGCTCCAGTATAAATTAGTTTGTTCAAAATCAAAACTACTAGTGGGTTTTGTGATATTCACTGATTTGGTTAGATTTAAGTTTCGTGGAAATGTTACGGTGACAATCTGCCAGGCGCTGCAATAAGCATTTGATAACCAGAAAGCATTGGGTTTATAATTTCTTTTGGATTTGCATGAAGATTAATATAAAGTATTTCAATATTATGTAATAATATATAATGTATATGTATTCACTTTAAAAAGTTTAAAATAAAAAGCAAAATTAAAAATTTTGAAAAAACCCACGACGGTTTAATTGTAATTGTAAAAGGATAAAATAACTATAAATCCCCCGCCTAAAAGAATATATGTAACGAGATGATGGGGACGACTTCGTCGGGGGCTGCCAGTTGCAACCTCTATTTTAAATATAGTAGCTAACAGTATAGATTTCGTTTTAAAGTCTTTAAAATACCAGTTATCAAAACTGTAAATTCATTTTAATATTTAATTTTTTTGCCAAACCTGTTTTAACAGCAAGAAAACCTATGAGAAGGTTTGTGCAAACTTAAAGTAATGACAGCCCCCGACGAAGTCGTCCCCATCATCTCGTTACATATATTCTTTTAGGCGGGGGATTTATAGTTATTTTATCCTTTTACAATTACAATTAAACCGTCGTGGGTTTTTTTCAAAATTTTTAATTTTGCTTTTTTTCCAAACTATTATTCGTAAAATAATCTTCGGGTTTCAGAAATTTGCAAAAAAAATCTAGAGATACTAACAACAAAAATAAGTTGTAATAAAGCGTATAAGACGGGTACCTAGCAGAAATTTGTAAAAATCTCTCTACAGAGATGCTAATAACAAAATAAGTTGTAATAAAGCAGCTGGTAGTAGAACGCATGGCATTTTATTTCATACTAGCGATCCGCTCGCGGCTTCGCCACGTAAACTACCACTTTCATCCTCTATTGCCTATTTGGGTTTGCTTTTTTTTATTAAAGGAGGGTAGTCTATATTTGACTATCGTCACTAATTATGTTCATGAGAAAATCATCGATACATTTAGTGCAATGTCTATATTATTTGATAACATATAGCGATAACTGTTCTAGTAAGAAAACGTACGAAATCTGCTATCATATGATAGTAGATTTCGTACATATATACCATCTGGTATATAGTATTATAAACCGGTCATAATATCTTAAATAAACTTTAAGCTTTTTATTTTACAATTGTGTTACTTATTGATATTAAAAAATAGCTTTACTTGCAAATAATCAATGCAATTTGACTTTGCCAGTTTTTTACTTTTCTGCGGGAACTGTTTTGAATACCAGGGTAATTTTTAAAAAAAAGAGAGATGGCCTATGTTTGTGATGACCTTGCCTCATTAAATATTTTCCTGAGAAAATTCATTCATTTCAGTCAAGGAGTTTAGATCTTTCATTCTCACTATATACTAAACATACATAAGTTTCATCCACTGTTTCAACCTCCTAGGGTTTGATTTTTTATAAAGTAGCCTATATGACCCTGCATCTTCAACTATCTTCTTTACGAATTCCCGTCAAAACATAACAAATAGAAGAGATACAGATTTTTGCATTTTTATAATAATAATTTTAATGAGTGCGGATATGTCTAATACAATGTCAACTATATAATAACAAATGGCGCAGGAACCCGTTGCAGGAAACGTAGTGACATCTGTTGTCATATAGATTATATAAATATATAGATTGTATAAAGTTTTATAGACCGGTCAAATGTATATTTAATAAATGTTATGCTTATTTTATTTTATAATTATTTTAATTAGTGATATTGAAACAAATTTAGCTTCACTCGTGAACTATCGACATAATTTGAATGTTTTTTTTTATTTTATTTTTCTGCGGGAGTTATGTTGAATACCGGGATGAAAACTATCCCATATGTTGCTCTAACCTCTAAGCTAACTCCATACAAAAATTTATTAATTTCTACCCGGTAGATACCGATATACAAATGATTTAAATATATCGGTTTTTTTATTTTTTTTCAAAAAAACTACATAGGATACCGGGATAAAAACTATCCTATATGTACCTTTGGACTATAAGCTATCACCATACTAAAATTCATTCATTTCTATCCAGTAGTTTTTGCGTGATTGACGAACAAATTAACAGACAGACAGACAGACAGACAGACAGACAGACAGACAAAAATTCTACTGAGTGGATTTTTTGGCCTCTGTTATCGATATATTAACGCACCCAATTAAAATTTTTCTGAAATTTTTCATGTACAGAATTGACTTTTCTACTCTTTTATTATATATAGAGAAGAGATTAGATCACCAACAAAATACACACTAAAAACAATCCAGATACATGAATAAAAAATAAGGCTAGTGGTATCTTACTTATAGGTGATAACAGCATGCACAAAGTAAAAGTTAAGCGACAACATAAGGAAGGTAAAAAATGCTAATTGAAAACTATTACAAAACAACAATAAATTAAAATAAAGATAAGAACATAATTAAACTGTCTAAGCTAACAATTTTGAGCAATTATAGTCAATATTTCATTTTTAAATTTTTTCGTATTAACGAAAATATCTAAATCTTTGTCTCCGCTTATTGAATTATAGGCTCTCATAATTTTATTAAGAGGGGAGTGATGACTCAAATTAGATTTAGACATATGCTCTGAAAAAATCGTGCGTTTGCTAGTGCGTAATGACTTGGAAGGTGCAGAAATATGTATCCGCGATAATAAGTCTGGACAATCCAAAGTGCCGTTATCAGTTTATAGATAAACATGCTGTCCAGTAAGCGTCTTCGATCGGCAAGGGTGTTCATTTTGAAAAAGGCTATTCGATCTTTGTAATTAGGGAGTTTTTTTGCTAAGCCGAATTTAAAGCAGAGATGCCATAAGAAACGTTTTTGAATGCTTTCCAACCTTAGACTCCGGTTCCAGACTACACTGCCATACTCAAGTCCACTACGGACAAAAGCGTTGTACAATGTGATCAAAGTCGAAGGATTTTTCAGATCACTACAATTGCGTAAAATGAAATCAATACTTTTAAATCCCTTTGAACAAATGGGATCAATATGGGTGTGAAAACGGTTTTTTTTTATCAATAATGATGCCTAGATCACGAATCTCAGTCAATACTCGTAAACAGACATTTTTAAGTCTGTGTGTTCTTTGTGGAATGGATTTCAATCGGCTGAAACTGACAAGATGACATTTGTTAACATTGAGACTCATTCCATTCTCGTCACAAAAATCGCTTAATCGATTCAAAACGCATTGGAGCAATTCAACGTCGTTAGGGGAGGAGATGATACGAAGAAATTTAAGATCGTCAGCAAATAAGAAATAATTAGAATTACAGAAACAGTCGCATATGTCGTTAATGAATATGTTAAATAATATTGGACCTATGCATTGGCATTAACAGCTATAAGATGTTGGGGCGTCGAGATGTTAGTATTTTTATTTTAATTTACTTTAATATTCTATTCGTACAATACACGCTCATAAAGTCGCACATATTTATGTGTTTTTATATACACAAATACTTACTAAGTTACTTTTTTTCGTTACACTATCAAGCGGATGCTGGAGACCACCATGGGTTTTTTTTTTTTTTTTTTTTTTTTTTTTATAACGCAGGGGAAATCTTTGAAAGATACCCAGTCTGGGTAACCAGGTTATGTGGGATTTTCACCCACTAAAACCCCTGCGGTTGCCGCCCTCGACACAACGGAAAAGCCCGGGAAATCGGTTGAACCGCATCCGTTGCTCTTCCCAGATGTCTTGCTCATCTAAAGAGCTCACACTCCAGTGTATGTTCCACTGTAGCCATGGTCAATGACATAAATTAATTTTAAGCCACGTGCCCGGGGGCTGGGAGACCAGATTGACCGAGTGCGCAACCATGGCGTCTGCGCAGAAGTCTCTGGTGAGTAGAACTCTCTCTCTCCCGATTTCGCCCAGCAATCTCCTTCTGCAACATAACCACCTCACAAAAGGCGACTACTGCGTTCCATGCTGCTTCTTTGCCTAACATCTTTCTTATAACTACAGGCAAAGAAAGATTTCGCCCCACCACTTGAGTCAAAATTTTCCGTTCCTCTTCCCAAGCAGGGCACAGCTCAAGGGTGTGTTGAGCGGTGTCAGGTTCGCGTTCACAATGGCTACAAATCGCCGTCGTCTGTCGACCAATTTTAAACAAATAATCTCCGAAACTGCCGTGACCGGTGATTATTTGTGCAAGACGATATGTGACTCGACGTTTTCGTCTCATCCAGGCTTCAATTAAATTAAAAAAATTTTATTTTAATTGACTTTAATATTCTATTCGTACAATACACGCTCATAAAGTCGCACATATTTATGTGTTTTTATATACACAAATACTTACTAAGTTACTTTTTTTCGTTACACTATCAAGCGGATGCTGTCTCCAGCATGGGTTGTCTCAAGCGACCACTAGCCGGGTCTGTGCCCGGGCGGCACGAGCACTTGCTCGACACTCAGCTTCTCATATTAAAATGCCCAGTACTTTTGCTGAAGAAGAGCTTATTGTGAGTTTATTTAGTGCAATTCGAGGCTTTCCAACTGTTATTGGTTGTATTGACTGCACTCATATCACAATCCGCAAGTGTGGAGGTGATGCAGCCCAATGTTATATAAATAGAAAAGGATATTATTCACTCAATGTTCAGGTACTTTACTTATACTACTATTGATATAAAATCTAAAGTACACATTTGTTCTCGGTTGAAATATTATTTTGTTTAACACAGATAGCCTGTGATGTGCATCTCCGCATCCGGAATATTGTTGCCAGACGGAGAGGCAGCACTCATCATGCTACAATATTTAATGAGTCATCATTGAAGGAACGTTTTGGAGATTCTGGGTACAAACTACAAACATATCTTTCCACTCCTGTTCTAAACCCTCAAAGCCTTCAATGTCTTCTATTTGGCAAGACTTGCGATTTAGACAATGTGAAGACAACAATAGTTGCTTTAGCTGTGCTTCACAACATTGCAATGGAACACCAGAGCAAAGAAATGAAAATATAAATTTAATTAAATATTTAATTGCCTTGATTGGGGATCGAACCCACAACCAGTCTTGTTTTATTTCCACTTTGTGCCTGCACCATGACTGACCACAACTAGTTATAGTTTTTAGTTAATAAAAAAAAAATTATTTCTATAAATTTTATTCTTTACATGTATTTTTAAGATCCAATAATTTACGTTAAGTAATTCCTCCTTGACAAATGAATTACTTAATTTTTGCCCCAAAACTTTTTAATTTTTTCCTTTCGATGGCCATTTGTATCTCGTGAAGCTCCTTTCTGCAGGCAATTTCGTTTGCTGCTATGTCTTGAGCAGCACTGTTCCTATTGTCATGCTGTAACCAAAAATGTAATATTCTTTATAATATATGTTTTCCAAACAAGTTTGTATTATAAATTAATAAATTTATTCTGTTGAAAATTTAACACATTTTATTTATTTCAATTCATTTTAAGTTTGTTATAGTAATTATAATATAGCTTGTAGATAGTACTGAGTGTTTTAGTGAATCTAACTTAGTAATATGTTATTATAGTTATAAAAATAATGATAAGTTCATTCATCACATTTCTTTAATCTATCAAGTTTTTTTGATGGTGTGTTGGATATAGGTTGTGTACTAGTGGTGAGGGATACAGCGTGAAGCCAAAAAAAACCGTAGATTTCGAGGGATTTTTGGCATTGTATTAAAACATCAAGTGCCGTGTTAATATAATACCTACATACACCAAATACTTTAATATTCAAATTCATTATTAAGTGTCTATTGTGCAAGTCATGCCAAGTCGCCGCCTTTTTTGCATTCATATTTGCGTCGGTATTTTTGTTCTCAATATGAATAAGGCCGTCAAAGTTGAATCTAACACACATGATAGCACTTAAATTTACATAGAATACAATAAATTCACCTTAGTATCAGCAAGACAGGCGAACATTCCGTCACCCAAGAGGCTCTTCCTCAGTTCCTCACATCTTGGGGAAGACATGATATTCATTAAGGCGTCCAAGCCGTTTCTGTGGGAAGTCAGTTTGTCCACTGAGCACGAGGTGCGACGACTCTGCCTGTAGGTTCAAATGTTAAGTTGGCCTGTGGACGATTCATTTTATTTGCTTTTTATATAATAAAGTGTAAATACTATTTTCGTACAGCAGTCAGAGGAAACATAGTATCAAGACACTCTGTCTACACTTTCTAAATCGAGACATGGCGGGATTTTATATAGTTATGTTAAGGAGAGTGAAATAAACTTTCAATATAAAAAAGTTACATTAAATATTGAATCGAAATAAAACAAATAAATGATATAGTAATTGTTTAGTTGAATTTCTTGGCCGCGAGGCTTTAATTTTGAAAATCTCATCTTAAACTTAAAGTAATGATGGCCCCCGACGAAGTCGTCCCCATCATCTCGTAAAGAATATTCTTTTAGGCGGGGGATTTCTAGTTATTTTTTCCGTTTTCAATTACCGTCGTGGGTTTTTTCAAAATTTTTAATTTTGCTTTTTATGTTAATTTTACTAATTAAATATTTAATTGATTGTATCGACTTAGCTGAGACGTCAAGTGTCGGAGGACATTAAGACGACGTAAGCTATTCGTTGTACATATGTTTTCTTTATTTACTAGCGACCCGCTCGCGGCTTCGCCACGTGAACTACCACTTTCATCCACTATTGCCTCTTTGGAATTGTTTTTTTTTATAAAAAGGGGAAGGTCTAAATTTAACCTTGCGTCACTAATTATATTCTTGCGAAAATCATCGATGCATCTAGTACAATGTCTATACTATTTGATAACGTATAGTGATAACTGATCTAGTAAGAAAACGTACGAAATCTGCTATCATATATCTATATGATAGCAGATTTCGTACATATATACCATCAGGTATATAGTATTATAAACTGGTCATAATATCTTAAATAAATTTTAGACTTTTTATTTTATTTTACAATTGTGTTACTTACTGGTATTAAAAAAATACCTTTACTTGCAAATCAATATAACTTGACTTTGGTACTTTTTATTTTTCTGCGGGAACTATATTGAGTACCAGGGGTAAACTAACGACCCGCTCGCGGCGTCGCTGGGTGAACTACTACTTTCATACCCTATTTTAGCACCTCTGGAATTATTTTAAAAAAAGAGTCTTATCAACTATTTTCTGAGAAAATTAATCGAAATCAGTCAAGGAGTTTATCTTTCATTCTCACTATATTCTTAACATACATAAGTTTCAATCACTGTTTCAACCTCCTAGGGTTTGATTTTTTTTAAAAAGTAGCCTATATTTGACCCTACGACTTCTTCTTTTCGAATTTCATCTAAAGCGGGCTAGTAGATTACTCGTGAAAACATAACCTATAGAAGAGATACAGATTTTTGCATTTTTATAATAATATTAATGAGTACGAATATATCTAGTACAATGTCAACTATATAATAACAGATGGTGACAGAAAACGTAGTGACATTTGTTGTCATATAGATAATATAAAGTTTTGTAGACCGGTCAAATGTATTTTTAATAGCAAATTATCTTCAATAAATGTTGTGCTCAATTTATTTTATAATTATTTTAAGTTATATTAGTGATATTAAAACAAATTTAGTTTCACTCGTGAACTATCAACACAATTTAAATGTTTTTTTTTTATTTTATTTTTCTGCCGCAGTTGTATAGAATACCAGGATGAAAACTATCCCATATGTTGCTCTAACCTTTAAGCTAACTCCATACAAAAATTCATTAATTTCTACCCGGTAGATATCAGTATATAAATGATTTACTTATATCGGTTTATTATTTTTTCCAAAAAAACTACATAGGATACCGGGATAAAAACTATCCTATATGTACCTTTGGACTATAAGCTATCACCATACTAAAATTCATTCATTTCTATCCAGTAGTTTTTGCGTGATTGACGAACAAATTAACAGACAGACAGACAGACAGACAGACAGACAAAAATTCTACTGAGTGGATTTTTGGCCTCTGTTATCGATATATTAACGCACCCAATTAAAATTTTTCTGAAATTTTTCATGTACAGAATTGACTTTTCTACTCTTTTATTATATATATATAGAGATTTATTTATTTATTGGTTTACAATTAAAGATCTAGGTGTTTTCTTTGACACAAAATTGACATTCGAGCACCATATATCCGAAGCTATCAAGAAAGCTTCTCGCCTGCTTGGATTTATCTTAAGAAATTGTAAAATGTTTACACGAGCAAGAACAAAAATAATGCTTTATAATAGCCATGTACGCAGCATTCTCGAATACTGTAGCACTGTTTGGAGGCCTCACTTTTCTACAAATTCTCTGCGAATTGAACGTATTCAGAAAAGATTTCTATGGCATCTAGCAAGATCCGAAGGAGTTTCCGAAAGCATACCTGCCTATAAAAACAGATTGCTTCATTTTAGAATGCAATCGTTAGATGACAGAAGGGACATACTGGACCTATCCTTTTTACACAAATTATTAAACAATCAGATTAACTGTCCCAATCTATTGGCGCTTTTTACTTTCAAAATTCCCTATAAGTGCCCTAGAAATTGTGTAAAACTTTTTCAGCCTCCCATGCGTAAAACAGTCCTGGGGTCTAATTCACCAGTGCCTCGTTTGAGTCGTATTGCTAACAAACACTCTTCTACAATCGACATTTTTTGGGCATAAAATCAGACACACTTCATAAAATCAGGAGTAAGCTCATTAATAGAATCTGAAAACTCTACCACATTGTATGTATTTTTTTCTTTGCTTTATATGTTTCACTTTAAAGTATTGTATATTTTTTAAGGAATAATTGTGACTTTATTTTTTCTTTTTCTCACATATATATTATGCATGTGGTGTTTATCATAACATACTTTAGAATGGTTGCTGTATTTTACTACAAATGTATCTTTTATGTTTTAATCCTACCTGTAATACTGTAACTATACTATTGTGATAAACCAATAAATAAATAAATAAATGTTTTCTTACTGAACGCACTCGAGTAAATTATATTATTTGAATTTGTTCCCTCTGGTAAGACAAAGCGCGGCGTTGAGTTACGCCATCACTAGCGGAGAACAAAATGTCTTAATAATAGATTATCTCTGACTACTCTGTTACAAGTATTACCTGGCTGAGTATAACTGGGAATGCAAACACCGCCTCACCGTCACTCTGTCACATATCACCAGTATTGGCAACACTGCATTTTTACCTGCAAAATTATAAAAAAACACTCAAATAAGATAGGAAAAATACTTTAAACACGAACAATTTTTCACGAATGGAATCGAACCCAACACTAATTAAACACGACCACTGCACCACGACTGGTTATGTTATTATATTATAGTGAGAACTACAACTTTCTTACCCTATTTCACCCCCTCAGGGTCGGCTTTTGAAGGATCGTATTCATATTATTAGTAAGTATGGACACATGTAGTACAATGTCTACTATATGATAACAGATGGCGCTATCTGTCCTAGTAAGGAAGATGGACAAACATTTTAAAACTTGTAGATTCGCATTCTATTACTATTTTTACATCCTCCTGAGTGTTTTATTACAGTATAGATTTAGTATTCCTAAAGCGTAAAGCTGCATGTACAAGTGACTTACATAATTCACCGCAGGTATGATACATGCAGGTAGATGTCCCTAGCTCTGCGCTCTGCCTCTTCTGGAATACATATTGTTGTAAAATGTTACTAAGTAAGCAGTAAAGCGAACGATTATATTAAAATTTTCATTTCTTCACTCTGGTACCAAAAGACAGAGTGTCTTGACATTAGGTCCTCTTCAGAAAGTAGGTAGTCAGCTACCAAAGTAGTTACTGTGTGGGAATAAGCGTGAACCTTGTTTTTAGTTAAGTTATGGATCAATCAAAACTATTAATAAAATATCTATGGCATATTAGTCTACATAATATTAACTCCATCTTTGCGTAGTTGCAGTATGGGTATTTTCTTAATTATTGTAAGTGGGCTGAAATATTTAGAAGCATATATTAAATATGTAACGTGAGGTTTAGAATTCATTTTCATTGTATCAAACAAACAGCTTATTTTACTTTTATTTAATAAATTATAATTAAATAAAACTGAGAACAAATATCAGCTAATGTAAGCCATTATTCAGTTATGTACTTAGAAGTAAGTATACAAACTAATATAAGCATATTGTTTTGTTATTATTACTTGTTTTTGAATACTTAAAGTCTACACTCATGTACATTGCATTTGTTTATGTTTTTTACTACTTTTATAATATTTATTACAATATGCATTCAATTCATAAACAGTTTGATTTCAAATAAATTTACTTTATTTATTACCTGGAGGTTAATTTAAATAATGTTGTAACTCTCTAATAAATATCATATTCCCAATAATAATCAATATTGGAATACCAATATTTATTATCTAATAGATAAACAATAACATGATATTTTGTTTCAGTGCAGAAGTATAAATAAATTTCGGAGTAATGAGCAAAAAAAATCTGTATTTATATTAATTTTTAAAATTATAGTTATTGAGCATAAGCATAATTCAATGAAATATTATTACTTTATTGGATTGACATTTATTATTAAAAGATACACTTGTAATTTTACCCATGTATATAAACAACATGACTTACTCTATATTATTAGTTGCAACTTCAGTGACAGATATTAGAAATTCACATTTCAGACTGTAACACATTCATGGTATCTCATATACATATGTGATAAAATGATGTTTTGAATGCTAATCATATGTGATCCTCATGCTGTTATAACATGTTATTTATAATTTTATATATAAAATTAGTCCAAGTGTGTCATAGTGCCTTCATTTTAAGAAAATTTAGTTTTCAGTATCAAGTTTTTATTCAAAATCACGCACTTGCTCGGTATAACAGGATAAAAACTCTTCCATTACAACTCACTAATAGTATTTTGAAAAAGTGGGTAATTTTGAAAATATTTTAACTTTTATCATTTTATATATATTTTTATTTTTTTAATTATAGTAAATCATGTCTTATTTGCAAAGGTGTAGTTTGTTTAATATTAGTTAAGACATTAATATTACGTAGACAAAAAAATACATAATTTACGATTTGTTGGTGAAGAAATCACAATTAACTCTAATTTATTTATTTATTACACGATAATAACTTATTGTTAATGAGATATACTAGAATAAAATACGTGTGACTTGCTCAATCGTTTATTCTCGACTAACTGGTTGACAACGTATGCGCATCTGCGAATGCACGGCTATACATAGTTATACATACACTACAATCCTCCACCCTTATTTTAAACATTATAATTTAATGAATACAAAATATCTACTACTACAATTTATTTACTTATTTAATTAATTTATACATATTTTTTTTTTTTACAATTTAGGCTTACTATTATTTATACATATTTATGTGGGTTATTTAGCCGACATTGACGAATGGGACGGGACCGGGTCGGCTCAAAGGTAGGCAAACGGTCTTCACAATCTTCGAACAACTCTTGAGCGTCATCTTTGTTCTCTAATGTAACTACCTCGGACACTAACCCCTCCGACAACCTAGGACTGTGCTCTCCATCCTCCACAACTACTTCCTGCGTGCTTTGGGAATGTCTAGAAGGAGTAGATGGACTAACAAGTGAACTACGTTTCCTATGTTTTAACTGATCGATATGTTTATGTGATTCCCTGCCCATTGCATCGAGTATCCTGTAATCTGTAAGACCTAACTTTTCCACTACTTCCCCTTGTATCCATTTGTCCGTTCCCCTATATTGTCGAAGCCAAACCTCCTCCCCTGGACGTAGATTACGTGATCCCTGTACCCTACCTATCTGCTGTTGTTTTTGTTGAGCGTTCCTAACCTTAGCGTTTCTGTCCGGTCTTAATGAATCTAACTTAGTTCGCAATTTCCGCCCGCACATTAACAACGACGGCGTTTCACCAGTCGTACAGTGTTCTGTATTACGATAATGTAATAAAAAATTATTTAAAAATAATGTTACGTTAAGATTTTCCCTGAGTGCCTTTTTAATGACCCTTTTTACTGTTTTAACCGCATTTTCGGCTGCACCATTGGATGCTGGGTGATAAGGTGCTGAAAATAATTGTTCTATTCCATTTGAGGTTAAAAATTGAGAAAACTCACTACTAGTGAATGGAAGACCATAATCAGAAACCACTTGTTTTGGTAAACCGAAACGCGCGAAAACGCCACTTATTCTGTTAATAGTATGAATCGCTGCCGTACTCGGTACCTGAGTTGCTTCTATCCATTTAGTTCTAGCGTCCACCATAATCAACCAAATGTGACCACCGATTGGACCTAAGAAATCTAAATGAACCCGGGCCCACGGCTTATCAGGCCACGGCCATGGGCAGCTCACATGGCGCGGTGGAGCATCAGACTCCGCTGCACACGTGCGACACGTATGACACATAGTCTCGATTGCTTCATCAATTCCCGGCCACCAAACATAACTCCGAGCAAATGATTTAGTCTTGACTATCCCCATGTGCGCCTCATGTAACTCCGACAAAACCCTAGACCTGCAGGCCTCCGGTACAACCACCCTATGACCCCACATAACGCACCCTAACTCTTCATATAATTCTTTTTTCCGATTGTAAAATGGCTTGAGTGATACGATTACGTCATCAGAAGGCCATTCATCCCTAATATAAGATAAAACCCGGCCTAACAACGGATCACGCTGGGTCTGTTTTTTAATTTCTTGATAATCCATTAACATCGCGTTTTGTGCCAAATGCAAAAATGTCTGTTCGGGCATAATAGTACTACGTTCTTTATACGTCGCCGGGGCTGGCAAACGCGATAACCCATCGGCGACGTTATCTTTTGATCCTACAAATTCAATATCGTAAGTATACGCTGTTAACTTAACTGCCCATCGTTGTAACCTACTTGCGGCCATAGTAGGTATGCCTTGTTTAGGTCCAAAAATAGTTACCAACGGCTTATGATCCGTTCTTAATGTGAAACGTCTACCATAAAGATATTGATGTAATTTCTCTAAACTAAAAACAATAGCTAATGCCTCCCGTTCTATTTGTGAGTAATTTTTCTCAGCTTCAGTGAGAGCGCGCGAAACATACACAACCGGTCGCTCCCGCGCCCCGCCACCGCCGCCGTCGTCGTCGCCGCCGGCGCCGGCGCCGCCGCGGCTGCCGTCGTCGCACTCGCACAGCTGAGTCAGCACTCCGCCTAAGCCACGCGCGCTCGCATCGCATGTTAAAAACAAAGGCTTATTCGGATCGTAGTGCGCCAGGACGTCTACGCTTAATAAAACGGATTTCACCTTTCTAAACGCTAATTCACAATCGCGATCCCATTTCCACGTACTACCTTTTTTAAGTAAATTATACAACGGTGCTAAAATGCTACTCAAATTATTTACGAATTTAGCATAAAAATTAATTGTTCCTAAAAATGACCTTAATTCCGTGACGTTACGTGGCTGAGGAATATTTACTATTCCTTCAATTTTCTCTGGATCTGCTTTAATGCCATCTGCAGAAATAATAAACCCCAAATACTTTACTTCTTTGGTCATGAAGAAACACTTATTTTTCTTCAATTTAATTCCATTACTTTGTAATCTCTCAAACAATCTCTCTAAAGTTTCAAGATGTTCCGCTACGGTCATTGACCCTATTATAATATCGTCTAAAAATACCTGTACATTAGGTATATCCCTAAGGAGGTTTGACATTATACGCTGAAAAATACCCGGACTCGAAGATAGTCCATATACTAACCGTTTATATTTAAAAAGGCCTTTATGAGTATTAATTACAGTTAAATTATCCGGGTCCACTAATTCAATTTGATTATAGGCTTGAGAAAGATCGATTTTTGATAATATTTTAGCGCCATTTAGGTTGACTAACAGATCGTCAATGCGAGGCAAAGGATACCTATCGATCAGTAAAACAGTCTAATCAATTCGCTGCCGAGCCCACACACTAGCTGATCCCGTATATTTTCCTCCAACACCGCCTTAAATTCGCAATGCTTAGCTATTTTTTTTAGCTCTGAAATATACTGTAGAACGCTTTCATTCGCTCCTTGTCTCCTTTGTCGGAAGCGATATCGTTCCGCCATATACGAAGGTTTAGGTTGCAAGTGATCTTTCATAATCCTTATAATTATAGAATAAGTTTTGTCACCCGGTTTTCCTGGACTTACTAAATTACTAAGTAATTCGTAGGGTTCATCGCCCATCGCCGCGATTAATGTAGGTAGCCATAGTTCCTCTTTTATTTCGTTGACCTTGAAATACATTTCGGCCCTTTCTACGTATAACGTCCAATTGCCAGAACGTAGACAGA
The DNA here is from genome assembly GCA_019049465.1 of Dryas iulia moderata. Taxonomy (NCBI): domain Eukaryota; kingdom Metazoa; phylum Arthropoda; class Insecta; order Lepidoptera; family Nymphalidae; genus Dryas; species Dryas iulia. The sequence goes on from CM032442.1 coordinate 9,510,304, forward strand.
ACTCCGACAGCTTCCCTATCGTCATGTTGCCCGAGCGAAATTAAAAAAAAAGATTACTTTTGCACGAAAGTCCACTATCCCATCCTCGTCGACAATGAGATATACTAGAATAAAATACGTGTGACTTACTCAATCGTTTATTCTCGACTAACTGGTTGACAACGTATGCGCATCTGCGAATGCACGGCTATACATAGTTATACATAACTTATTGTTAACACACCTCACTAACAGTATAATTTTCATTTTCCAATTAAATTTACTCCACTGAGTCATAGCAATTGTAGTGCATCTGAATATTCCCGCTTTTAGATTGTAATAAATTTCACAAAACGTCATCGGACTAGACAGATAATCAAAGATGGAAAATCGATTCCAATAATGCCCGATAAAGAATCTATAATAAAAAAACTCGATTCCCAGTGATTAAAATCGTCGTAAAGACGATTCTTACGACCATGAATCAAATTTTTATTATCTATTTTATAATTTATTTTTATGCAATTATTTGCATAAAGTTTTTACACACTGCGTCAGTATCGCAATCATTCTCTCATTCAATTGATTATTTTATATCTATTCAACAAAAGGTATAATCATGTTCAATTGTGTATATAACAATTAGTGTCCGACCGAAGGTTCGGTTTCGGTTTCGGTTTCGGCAAGTTTCGGCACAAAATTGTAGTTTCGGCCGTAGTTTCGGTTTCGGCCAAAAAACTGCCGAACCTTCGGCAATGCCGAAACTCATGACGTACTCAAGAATTTTCACGTAGCTTACATACTTTTGAGTGTTTTTATAGCTTGTGAACCTAATCTTAAGATGTAGTAAATTTTAATATATTATAAATTAATGAACTGCTGACGACAGATTAAAGAACTATCCCTGTTAGTCTGTAACGAAACTGTGTGTCTGTTCGCGTAAGTGTGGCTCCTTTCAGGGGTCGAATACCTATGATTAATTGATATTTTGCGAACCCAGGGCTAGTTAGTATATTACAGGCTTGCCCATATATTATTTAAACATAACCGTTTTCTATATAAATGTTACACAGTATATAGTCAATAAGTTAATATAAATATATATCTAATGTAAATCTTATCATAAATTAGCACATAAATTTCTCTGCAAGAAATGCACAGTTACGTTAAAGGTGAAAACCTTTTTGTAAATAAACACCTAATAACCAAGTGCCAATCTTTGCCAATCTTAAGGTCCCTGGACTACAGCTCAAAAAACTTCTATGTAAATCCCTAGGAGCCTTATGTAAAGAGAACTGGCGTAGGTTTAGACTAACAAGCTATCCGATCCATATAGACTTGACCACTGTCAGGTTGATAAAATATGTTCCAACTTTATAGACTAAAAAATGAAATTAAAAAATTTCGATTTTTTTTCTCTTTCAGTATTTATCAGGATAGATAGGAACTCGTCGTTTTAAGATATTTATCATCTTAAGATCTCAAAACTAGACACTTTAACCTTAAATTGTTTTTTTTTATTTCAATGCGACTATTTTTGAAGAAAATACAACTACATGGAAATACAACTACATGGAAAACCTCAAAAAATTTGGATTTTTTTTATGATCCTTTAATTATTTCCGCTAGTATATATAATAAAATCAACGTTGTCACAATAATTCAAATGCACGTGTAATTTTTAAAGCGTAAAAAATGTATTTTTTTACATATTATTCAAATTTTATGACGTCATCAGCAGTTTCGGTTTCGGTTTCGGTTTCGGCCGAAACTGAAGTCAGAACCGAAGGTTCGGTTTCGGTTTCGGCTGAAAATTCAGTTTCGGTCGGACACTAATAACAATGTTTATATTTTCTCACATTAAAATGATATTGAAGTTTAATTTTCTTAAAAGCATTTGTTTCATTCAGAACCGATATCATTTTTAAGAATGAATTAAGATTAATTACACTTTTAAATATTTGTGACTTCTTTTCTTATTATAATAAGTAAAAGAATGTTAAAAAAAAGTTACAAAGTTGAAACTCGAATTGATATAATACTTATTTCATAATTTACGAAGTTACGACCTTAATTGTACCCTAATAAAAATGCTATATTGATTTTCCAAACCTGTGAAATCATTATAGAAATTCTAAAACTTGTAATCGAAAATGATGGCCACGTTGAACAGTTTGTTAAAGTGTACATTTACTTATTTCTTACGGTTTAGCTAGACATTACTATTACCACTATTTTTTTATATTTTAGTATTATGGTATTAGCTTCACGCTGTATCCCGCACACAGCAGGGTAGGCAGAGGGAACCTAGTGTTAAGACACTCCGTTTCCCACTTTATATTTTAGTGTAACTATAATTCCACATCAGTGTTTTTTTCACTGTCCGAAATCAATGATATCTCTAGTGCAATCCAAAAAAGACTGTTTCATATACGGTAAAAAAAACATTAAAAATGTATAAATTAGTTATAAAAAGTAACGTATTTATGGATCAGATTAATAATATGTGGCAACGTTAAATCTTAATTTTAAACTTGCCATTATGGCCGTTTACGGTATAAGCCGACTATTTTAGAATGTATTCATAATGAACAGTTAACCACTTAATAAATGACCTTTAAATTTTATACGCATAATCAACATCAAAATCGCTAGTCATTTGAGATTCAGACATCTTGTTCTTTCTGATTTTGATTCTAATCCTTGCATTAACCGCAGACTGCTAGTTTTATTGATAAATTAGTATTGTTTTCTGTGCGTAAAACTATATATTTGTATTATAGTTCTTTAAATTATCATGTCATATTCTAGCAGGTTAGTTTTTCATTTCAAGCGGGAAGAGAGTAGAACTCCAAATTACAAATGTAAAAAGCTTTCAGTGCTGTACATTTCCTTAATGAGCTATTTCCATAAATTGTGAGTAAAACATTTATTTATTTTAATAACTGCAATTGCATGTGTGATTGTGATTTGTTTTAACACAATGGTTGGGATAGTGATGTCAGAAATAGAATATAACATGAGGGGTTAACGTTTAAAACAGAATAAAACTTCTTTTTCATATATCGAATTCTCCTTTACTAAATTGCGGACTGCTGTAATGCGCTAGACGCGTGAAACGTGAAAGTTACACAGAACACATCATTGTACCACGTGGCATTACATCATGTAGAATGTGTTACATGTAAATTTATTTACTCTAGCCTATTTTCAGTTTCTGCGTATTGGACTGCTAGATAATGCTGACCTAAACAAGGAAAACAGGAATATTGAAAATTTAATCATTCTCCCTCATGAGATTCGAACTTATCGCCGACCAGACTTAGTTGAGAGGTACGTATTTCAAATATATTCATATCCAATGTGCGCAGTAGGACAGTGTGATTGTAAGCGGTATTGTTGATTCAATCCCCACTCGAAGTAATAATGTTATTTCAATTATTTTCACTTTCACGCTCTGGTAAGATAGAATGCAGCTTTGAGTCCCGCCACTCAACACAATGTCATGAATTGAGGCAGAGTGGCATGTGCTCACTAAATATTATTAAGTTGACAAATGTATTTTACATAGTACTGTTCTCTTAAAAATGTTAATACTTTGTTATATATTCATTTACAGTTGCTGATGATGTCACTTTATAATACTTATGAGAAGAAAGTAAAGCACCAAAGCTTATATGAAGTAACATCAGTACAATTAATGCATGAATATGAAAAAAAAATCCCTCAAGGAAAATGTGGTTGCTACTGCTTTGCCGCTTGCTGCTTATCTTACTTTGACTGACATAGATAAGTACCATAACAATGTAGCTCTGCTTAGTTTTATAAGGTTTTATTTGGCTTGCCGTGTCATTGTGTGAATAAATTGATAACAGTAGCTGAAGTAATGCATACTTAATGATGATCAATTTCTTAATATGCAATGAAATAGTGCATAACATATTTTTACACAATTCATTCAATATGGGTGTCCAATGAAGGGGGTTAAAGCATAGAATACAATGTACACCATTAAGAAACTAAATTCAAGAGTGCTTTCTAAAATTTGATTTTAAATGCATATTTTTATGTTTTACTAATTCATTTTGTAAACTTAAATACTATTTTTAAATATCTTGCTTCTTTCAATAATGTCTTAGAGCTTTTATTTTTTTTATTGATTAGTATTTTTCTTTTTTTGTTGATTTACATATTGTTGATATCTTTGTTACATAATGTTTAAGTTACTTTTATGTATTAGTGTTTTGTATCTATTTAATAATGTTTTTAAAAAAGAAAATATTATTTCTAGAAGAGACTATATCATGCATATGACAAAAAGTAAGTGATACAAGTGTTATGTTTATATTTAAACACTTTATTTAACTTGTTTGTATGTGTATGTCACTCCTTCACACACAACTGAAATTTAGTCACTTTTCATGAGCCTCTGTCTCACACTGTCTGTCTGAAGCTGTCTTGGACTGTTCCCTGCCGAACAGGGTAGTCCGAGGGAGCTTAGTGTCATGACACTGTTTTCCAACTGTTATTAATAATCATAACCTTTATTTCCAAGTTTAGTTAAGTTAATTTTTTTTTTTGTAATATATCTCTAAACCCAGTGTGTCCGTGTGTTCCCAGTCCACTCCCCTGTCGCGGAACCGCATGAGCTGTTCGCCGCACTGTCGCGAGCCTACAGCTCCAATGCTGTCCACCACAAAGGTTATGAGCTGGTGGTCGCTTACGCTCGCTCCTTCATGTACCCTCCACTGTGACACATGTACCCCCCTGTTAGAGAGGGTACCTGTTAGATAGGCTGACCTTCCACGTTGTGAATGATCAGGCCTCTGCTGAGTATTAGGCACTCCATCTGGGTCTTCCTATACTCAGCATCCGGCCCTCGGCCTACATATTGTCGGCGCTCGCAGTGCCACAGTGGCGAGTGGGCGTTGCTGTCCAGTCCGATAAGAACCCGATGTCCCGAGAGCTGATCCAGAACGTGTGTCAGATGCTGAAGATGCACCCCAATATCGTGAGAGTATTGGCAGTACATCGATACCACATACATATCCAGCGCCTGGTGGCAAATGTGGGCGACTGCACAATGGTCGTTGCTCAGGTGTCCCAGAAATGTGACGACAAGTTCTTCACTGCAAACCATAATGCCTGCCTTGGAGTCGGGTCTGTACTGGAGGGTCCTGGTCTGGCAATATTGCTCCTGGACCAGCACAAGATCCAGCTCCAGCGTCCTGTATAATATGGGGAGTTCTCTCGATGAACACTCTGCCCTTCTGCAACAGTGATTCCCGGAGCGCGGCTGAGCACGCGAACACCACTGCAGTAGCGATACCGCGCACTCTGCTCTTCTTGAAAGCGCCCTTAGCCTCACTCTGGATGCGCTTAGAGGCCAGTTCCCGTCGTCCCGATAGTTCTGGTCGTGGAGTGCGGCCAGAACATCCTCGTACTTGGGGTCTCCATCCAGTCTGTTGAAGCAAAGCAATGGCTCGGCTACCCTGAGGGTTGGCGGCATCGCTTCCTTAAGGCGGGTGGCTGCTGCCTCGTTAGTGGTCTGGACCACTACACCGGCGTTGCCGACCTTCCGGACCCGGCTAACCTGCACAAACAGCTTAGCTGGGTCAATTGCCTTTTTCAGCTCCGCTTTGGTTTCCTCCGCTGACTTGAGGTTTGCTGCGCTCTCTGCCGTGGGGTACACGGCAAGAACTGGGCCCTCCTCCTTATCGCTGATGATCATCGGCTCTCTGTTCTGCGGCAACCTCAAGGCGTGCGAGTAGGATACCCTTGTTGGCTCCGGCTGGACTACGAGCTGAGGCTGCGGCTGCACCTGCAGCTTGGCCTCAGCTGCAGCCAGACGCACCGCCATGTGGGCAATCACCGCGCCCAACCTCTCGGTGTGCACGCCGATAGCCGCGATCTCGTCTTTATTGAGTCGTGACGCCTTCGCACGCATCGCCTCCATGATCCCGCGCGTCGCACTCGTGGCCAACCCGATGAGGTCAGCCACGGTTGCGTCCGCGAGGTCAACGCCTTCACTTTTCTTGGACGCCGGTTCCGGATTGGCGGGGGCACTTGTTAGGAGCCCCGCCACCGGTGGCGCCCCCTCTCCTTTCCCCGTCTTCCTCCGCAGTGGCACACTCTCCGCCTCGAGAGGAGAGAAGAGTGGCCGCTTCGCTGGGCCCCCACTTGGGGTCCCATAGGGCGGTGACCCCACTACTCCTCTCTCAGCGGGTCCCGGACCCGCTGGTGCCGCACTGCCAAACCCTTGAGGGGGGGTCCGCGCCAGGGACTTCCTGGGAGCGAACCCCGCCCCCTCCTCCGCATCCTGGAAACGCCCCAGCACACGCTGGAACGAGTCCTCCTCCTCCCCCTCTGCCATACTTTAGAGAGTGGCAACACACCCTCACTAGCGCCACTGACAGTGGACGGCTACAGACGGAACTGTTGGCCGCCACTGACAAGCGGCACAAGCCACGCGATGGCAACACCGACGCGTGACAATGACAGCCGCCGAGATGACAGCCGTCAACGCCAGACGTCAACGTCACCGCACGCACGTGTGGCAAAACTTTGAGGTTATGCCACACCACGTGTTTGTAACACCACGTGCTTTTATTTCAGGCCCCTTCCTGAAGCGTTATTATTGAAAAATAAACCATTTACAATACCTTATAAAGATTCCGCAATCCAAATAAGCACAGCAGTGTATTTAACAGTGCTGTGCTTATTTGGATGTGGATAGTTCGTGGAGTTAACTTTAAAAATCAACTCACAAATACCCACAATATTAATCACTGAGAGCACTCGCACGTCCGCACGCCTCGACGGTCGAACGCGAAGTGGTGTTTGGAGTGGCTGCGTCACTTCGGGGGATGCAGAGGCTCCTTGGTCTCGAAAGTCTGTGTACGGAGTGATTCCGTGCTTGTTCTAGGGGGTCGCATAATGAAATTGCAAGGTTTAAAAACCAGATGACGAACGTGTCCCGCTCTTTGACACTCACAGGGCTAGTCAGAGGGGGTCCTGTGGTGGGGCATACACTTCCCACGTTCCTTGACCACAAGCGGTAACTTTTATGATGGCCTTCGTTGCTAACAACCTAAGGAACAAGCTCAACAAAGTGTAAAATGCCGTGCCTAACGCTGAGGGGAGTTAGAGGGCGATTAGGTACTCCCGGGTATGCTCGATATGGGGCGTGAGCTCTAATTTAGGGGGCTAAATAGCCAAATGCCTCGTCATCTAATTATGACGCCAGAATGAATTACGGATTCCGCTGTCCCTATCTACTTTCGCGTTCGACCGTCGAGGCGTGCGGACTGCGAGTGCTCTCATTATAATATTGTGGGTATTTGGTGATTTTGAATTTTTAAGTTAACTCCACCGAACTATCCAATATTTAACTGTGCTGTGCTTATTTGGATTGCGGAATCATTTTTCAATGTACTGGGGAAATTGATTATTTTTCAATAATAGCGCTTCAGGAAGGGGCCTGAAATTAAAGCACGTGGTGTTACAAACACGTGGTGTGGCATAACCTCAAAGTTTTGCCACACGTGCGTGCGGTGACGTTGACGTCTGGCGTTGACGGCTGTCATCTCGGCGGCTGTCATTGTCACGCGTCGGTGTTGCCATCGCGTGGCTTGTGCCGCTTGTCAGTGGCGGCCAACAGTTCCGTCTGTAGCCGTCCACTGTCAGTGGCGCTAGTGAGGGTGTGTTGCCACTCTCTGAAGTATGGCAGAGGGGGAGGAGGAGGACTCGTTCCAGCGTGCGCTGGGGCGTTTCCAGGATGCGGAGGAAGGGGCGGGGTTCGCTCCCAGGAAGTCGCTGGCGCGGACCCCCCCTCAGGGGTTTGGCAGTGCGGCACCAGCGGGTCCGGGACCCGCTGAAAGAGGAGTAGTGGGGTCACCGCCCTATGGGACCCCAAGTGGGGGCCCAGCGAAGCGGCCACTCTCCTCTCCTCTCGAGGCGGAGAGTGTGCCACTGCGGAGGAAGACGGGGAAAGGAGAGGGGGCGCCACCGGTGGCGGGGCTCCTAACAAGTGCCCCCGCCAACCCGGAACCGGCGTCTAAGAAGAGTGAAGGCGTTGACCTCGCGGACGCAACCGTGGCTGATGCGTGCGAAGGCGTCAAGACTTAACAAAGACGAGATCGCGGCTATCGGCGTGCACACCGAGAGGTTGGGCGCGGTGATTGCCCACATGGCGGTGCGTCTGGCTGCAGCTGAGGCCAAGCTGCAGGTGCAGCCGCAGCCTCAGCTCGTAGTCCAGGCAGAGCCAAGGTTGAGGTTGCCGCAGAACAGAGAGCCGATGAACATAAGCGATAAGGAGGAGGGCCCAGTTCTTGCCGTGTACCCCACGGCAGAGAGCGCGGCAAACCTCAAGTCTGCGGAGGAAACCAAAGCGGAGCTGAAAAAGGCAATTGACCCAGCTAAGCTGTTTGTGCAGGTTAGCCGGGTCCGGAAGGTCGGCAACGCCGGTGTAGTGGTCCAGACCACTAACGAGGCAGCAGCCACCCGCCTTAAGAAAGCGATGCCGCCAACCCTCAGGGTAGCCGAGCCAAAACGGAAGCAGCCGCTGATATGCTTTAACAGACTGGATGGAGACCCCAAGTACGAGGATGTTCTGGCCGCACTCCACGACCAGAACTATCGGGACGACGGGAACTGGCCTCTGAAGCGCATCCAGAGTGAGGCTAAGGGCGCTTTCAAGAAGAGCAGAGTGCGCGGTACCGCTACTGCAGTGGTGTTCGCGTGCTCAGCCGCGCTCCGGGAATCCCTGTTGCAGAAGGGCAGAGTGTTCATCGGCTGGCAGGCGGTGGAGGTGACCGACTATATAGAGGTCACCTGCTGCAGCAAATGCCAGCAATATGGGCACCCAGAGAAGTTCTGCAGGTCGAAGGAAGTGGTGTGCGGCCGCTGCGGTAACACGGGGCACAGGACGGAAGACTGCAAGTCTGCGACAACGTGCTGCGCTACGTGTAAGCGCTTCGGCAAAAAGGGCAGCGAAGGGCACAAGACTGCATCTAGAGATTGCCCGGCCAGAAGCTACGCCGAGAAGAGGAGTGTAGAAATGACACACTATGGATAAGGCCACCAAAATGCGCGTTGGGCAGCTCAATCTGCAAGGATCAGCCACGGCAACGAGAGAACTCCCCATATTATGCAGGACGCTGGAGCTGGATCTTGTGCTGGTCCAGGAGCAATATTGCCAGACCAGGACCCTCCAGTACAGACCCGACTCCAAGGCAGGCATTATGGTTTGCAGTGAAGAACTTTTCGTCACATCTCTGGGACACCTGAGCAACGACCATTGTGCAGTCGCCAGCATCAGTAAGGAGTACAGTCGTATCCTCACTTGCACCCCGCAGTATTGCATCGGCACCAGGCAGGACATTGACAACCGAGGATATGAATGGTGAACGCCTGACCTCGATAAGTTGCGCCGATTGGTCGCCAAGGGACGTCGGGCCTGGCAGCAGTCACGGAAGAAAGAAAGCGGCTCGTGAACCACGGCGACTCAAGACGAGCTCAGGATGGAAAAACTCAAAATTCTGAAGGGGACTGGGCAGAGATGGGATGGTGAGGATAGGAGACGAGAGCTTAATCGGTGTTGTCCGGACGTGTTGGCCCGACTCAACTCTGTATGGGTCGAGCCTGACTAAAAAGTCCAGATGCTAACTGGGCATGGATGCTTTAGACGACGCCTGTTTGCAATGAAGTTGTGCGAGGAGAGTATTTACTTCTGCGGTGAGGATGAAGAAAGTCTAGAGCATGTGTTGTTTGAGTGTCCCCTCTATAGGGAGCCTCGGCTCAAGATGATTTATTTATTTATTTATTTATTTATTATGATGAATGGGATGGCGGGTTTGTTATACTTCAGCAACCTCGTTTCCAGCGAAACTAACTTCCGGGTAATTGTGTGGGAATGGCACAGGAAGCGGCAGTGCATGGGGATCAAGATCAAGGAGAAAGTCAGGAGTAAGGACAGAACAAAAATTACAGGAAGTTGGAGGAGGCCTTTGCCACCAGGCACACTGGGTTTAGAGATATATATTACAAAAAAAAAATTAACTTAACTAAACTTGGAAATAAAGGTTATGATTATTAATAACAGTTGGAAAACAGTGTCATGACACTAAGCTCCCTCGGACTACCCTGCTCGGCAGGGAACAGTCCAAGACAGCTTCAGACAGAAAGTCTGAGACAGAGGCTCATGAAAAGTGGCATACTAAATTTCAGTTGTGTGTGAAGGAGTGACATACACATACAAAAAAGTTAAATAAAGTGTTTAAATATAAACATAACACTTGTGTCACTTACTTTTTGTTGTATGCATGATATAGTCTCTTCTAAAAATTATATTTTCTTTTTTAAAAACTTTATTAAATAGCTATAAAACCCTAATACATAAAAATAACTTAAACATTATGTAACAAAGATATCAATAATATGTATATCAACAAATAAAGAAAAATACTTTTAAAAAAATATATGCACTAAGACATTATTGAAAGGAGCAAGATATTTAAAAATAGTATTAAAGTTTACAAAATAAATTAGTGAAACATAAAAATAAGCATTTAAAATCAAATTTTAGAAAGCACTCTTGAATTTAGTTTCTTAATGGTGTACATTGTATTCTATGCTTTAACCCCCTTCATTGGACACCCATATTGAATGAATTGTGTAAAAATATGTTAAGCATAATTTCATTGCATATTAAGAAATTGATTACATTAAGTATGCATTAATTCAGCTACTGTTATCAATTTATTCACACAATGACACGGCAAGCCAAAAAAAACTTGTAAAACTAAGCAGAGCTACATTGTTATGGTACTTATCTATGTCAGTCAAAGTAAGATAAGCAGCAAGCGGCAAAGCAGTAGCAACCACATTTTCCTCGAGGGATTTTTTTTCATATTCATGCATTATTTGTACTGTTGTTACTTCATATAAGCTTTGGTGCTTTACTTTCTTCTCATAAGTATTATAAAGTGACATCATCAGCAACTGTAAATGAATATATAACAAAGTATTAACATTTTAAAAAGAACAGTACTATGTAAAATACATTTGTCAACTTAATAATATTTAGTGAGCACATGCCACTCTGCCTCAATTCATGACATTGTGTTGAGTGGCGGGACTCAAAGCTGCATTCTATCTTACCAGAGTGTGAAAGTGAAAATAATTGAAATAACATTATTACTTTTCAAGTGGGGATTGAATCAACAATACCGCTTACAATCACACTGTCCTACTTCGCACATTGGATATAAATATATTTGAAATACGTACCTCTCAACTAAGTCTGGTCGGCGATAAGTTCGAATCTCATGAGGGAGAATGATTAAATTTTCAATATTCCTGTTTTCCTTGTTTAGGTCAGCATTATCTAGCAGTCCAATACGCAGAAACTGAAAATAGGCTAGAGTAAATAAATTTACATGTAACACATTCTACATGATGTAATGCCACGTGGTACAATGATGTGTTCTGTGTAATCTTTCACGTTTCACGCGTCTAGCGCATTACAGCAGTCAGCAATTAGTAAAGGAAAATTCCATATATGAAAAAGAAGTTTTATTCTGTTTTAAACGTTAACCCCTCATCTAATATTGTATTTCTGAGACCACTATCCCAACTATTGTATTAAAACAAATCACAATCACAAATGCAATTGCAGTTATTAAAATAAATAATTGTTTTACTTACATTTTATTAAAATAAGTAAGGAAATGTACAGCACTGAAAGCTTTTTATATTTGTAATTTGGAGTTCTACTCTCTTCCCGTTTTAAATGAAAAACTAACCTGCTAGAATATGACATGATAATTTAAAGAACTATAAAACAAATATATAGTTTTACGCACAGAAAACAATATAATTTATCAATAAAACTAGCAGTCTGCGGTTAGTGCAAAGATAAGAATCAAAATCAGAAAGAACAAGATGTCTGAATCTCAAATGACTAGCGATTTTGATGATGATTAAGCGTATAAAATTTAAACGTCATTTATTAAGTGGTTAACTGTTCATTATGAATACATTCTAAAATAGTCGGCTTATACCGTAAACGGCCATAATGGCAAGTTTAAAATTAAGATTTATCGTTGCCACATATTATTAATCTGATCCATAAATACGTTACTTTTTATAACTAATTTATACATTTTTAATGTTTTTTTTACCGTATATGAAACAGTCTTTTTTGGATTGCTCTAGAGATATCATTGATTTCGGACAGTGAAAAAATCAATGATGTGGAATTATAGTTACACTAAAATATAAAGTGGGGAACGGAGTGTCTTAACACTAGGTTCCCTCTGCCTACCCTGCTGTGTGCGGGATACAGCGTGAAGCTAATACCATAATACTAAAATATAAAAAAAATAGTGGTAATAGTAATGTCTAGCTAAACAGTAAGAAATAAGTAAATGTACACTTAAACAAACTGTTCAACGTGGCCATCATTTTCGATTACAAGTTTTAGAATTTCTATAATGATTTCACAACGTTGGAAAATCAATATAGCATTTTTATTAGGGTATAATTAAGGTCGTAACTTCGTAAATTATGAAATAAGTATTATATCAATTCGAGTTTCAACTTTGTAACTTTTTTTAACATTCTTTTACTTATTATAAAAAGAAATGAAGTCACAAATGTTTAAAAGTGTAATTAATCTTAATTCATTCTTAAAAATGATATCGGTTCTGAATGAAATAAATGCTTTTAAGAAAATTAAACTTCAATATCATTTTAATGTGAGAAATTAAATTATTATAGATTCTTTATCGGGCATTATTGGAATCGATTTTCCATCTTTGATTATCTGTCTATTGCGATGACGTTTTGTGAAATTTATTACAATCTAAAAGCGGGAATATTCAGATGCACTACAATTGCTATGACTCAGTGGAGTAAATTTAATTGGAAAATGATAATTATACTGTTAGTGAGGTGTGTAATAACAATAAGTTATTATCGTGTAATAAATAAATAAATTAGAGTTAATTGTGATTTCTTCACCAACAAATCGTAAATTATGTATTTTTTTGTCTACGTAATATTAATGTCTTAACTAATATTAAACAAACTACACCTTTGCAAATAAGACATGATTTATTATAATTAAAAAATAAAAATATATATAAAATGATAAAAGTTAAAATATTTTCAAAATTACCCACTTTTTCAAAATACTATTAGTGAGTTGTACTGGAAGAGTTTTTTCCTGTTATACCGAGCAAGTGCGTGATTTTGAATAAAAACTTGACACTGAAAACTAAATTTTCTTAAAATGAAGGCACTATGACACACTTGGACTAATTTTATATATAAAATTATAAATAACATGTTATAACAGCATGAGGATCACATAGGATTAGCATTCAAAACATCATCTCATATACATATCACATATGTATATGAGACACCATGAATGTGTTACAGTCTGAAATGTGAATTTCTAATATCTGTCACTGAAGTTGCAACTAATAATATAGGGTAAGTCATGTTCTTTATATACATGGGTAAAATTACAAGTGTATCTTTTAATAATAAATGTCAATCAAATAAAGTAATAATATTTTATTGAAGTATGCTTATGCTCAATAACTATAATTTTAAAAATTAATATAAATACAGATTTTTTTTGCTCATTACTCTGAAATTTATTTATACTTCTGCACTGAAACAAAATATCATGTTATTGTTCATCTAATACCAATATTGATTATTATTGGGAATATGATATTTATTAGAGAGTTACAACATTATTTAAATTAACCTCCAGGTAATAAATAAAGTAAATTTATTTGAAATCAAACTGTTTATGAATTGAATGCATATTGTAATAAATATTATAAAAGTAGTAAAAAACATAAACAAATGCAATGTACATGAGTGTAGACTTTAAGTATTCAAAAACAAGTAATAATAACAAAACAATATGCTTATATTAGTTTGTATACTTACTTCTAAGTACATAACTGAATAATGGCTTACATTAGCTGATATTTGTTCTCAGTTTTATTTAATTATAATTTATTAAATAATAATAAAATAAGCTGTTTGTTTGTGATGCAATGAAAATGAATTCTAAACCTCACGTTACATATTTAATATATGCTTCTAAATATTTCAGCCCACTTACAATAATTAAGAAAATACCCATACTGCAACTACGCAAAGATGGAGATTTAAATAGAATGTAAGTTACATTTTTTTTGGTAAAACTTCTAACAGCTTTTTAATATTATGTAGACTAATATGCCATAGATATTTTACTAATAGTTTTGATTGATCCATAACTTAACTTAAAACAAGGTTCATGCTTATTCCCACATAGTAACTACTTTGGTAGCTGACTACCTACTTTCTGAAGGTTTTGGTACCAGAGTGAAGAAATGAAAATTTTAATATAATTGCTCGCTTTATTGCTTACTTAGTAACATTTTACAACAATATGTATTCCAGAAGAGGGAGAGCGCAGAGCTAGGGACATCTACCTGCATGTATCATACCTGCGGTGAATTATGTAAGTCACTTGTACATGCAGCTTTACGCTTTAGGAATACTAAATCTATACTGTAATAAAACACTCAGGAGGATGTAAAAATAGTAATAGAATGCGAACAAGTTTTAAAATGTTTGTCCATCTTCCTTACTAGGACAGATAGCGCCATCTGTTATCATATAGTAGACATTGTACTACATGTGTCCATACTTACTAATAATATGAATACGATCCTTCAAAAGCCGACCCTGAGGGGGTGAAATAGGGTAAGAAAGTTGTAGTTCTCACTATAATATAATAACATAACCAGTCGTGATGCGGTGGTCGTGTTTAATTAGTGTTGGGTTCGATTCCATTCGTGAAAAATTGTTCGTGTTTTAAGTATTTTTCTATCTTATTTGAGTGTTTTTTTATAATTTTGCAGGTAAAAATCCAGTGTTGCCAATACTGGTTATCTGTGACAGAGTGACGGTGAGGCGGTGTTTGCATTCCCAGTTATAGTCAGCCAGGTAATGCTTGTAGCAGAGTAGTCAGAGATAATCTATTATTAAGACATTTTGGTCTCCGCTAGTGATGACGTAACTCAACGCCGCGCTTTGTCTTACCAGAGAGAACAAATTCAAATAATATCATTTACTCGAGCAATAAAAACATGATTTTTGGTACATGAATAAACTTTAACATTACTAATGTACTGAAAATATCTACATGTTTCTAAAATAAGTGGAAGTAGACTTTTCATTACTTACAGCAATTTGTTTTCAATTTATGGAATGTAAAAATGTCGTAAGTAAGTACTGCATTTGTATGGCGAGAGAGGATTCTGATTCTTTTGAAGGGAATTGAAATACTGTAAACGATAAATAACACTAAATAAGGATTATCTTAAAGACTTATGTAAGATTTTGAAATGAAATTGACATAAATAAGCTCTAAGTATTGGGTAGGTAATAAGGCCAGATTGTGTAAGTCATAATGAATTCTTAACGTCGTCACAATTGCTGTAAGTTAAAAAAAGTAGCAAAACACCGGATTTTTGGGTAGTTACAACAAATTGGATGAATATTTTTTCAAAATTGAGAACGCGTAAGTATTTTTTTTTAATCTCAGCAAAAAACTACCTAGATCATTCGACGCAGTTTTTTTTTCTGATTCAAATGATATATAAAACCAAATTTTGATATTTTCTACTTACAGCAAATACGTTTTCCGTCGACGATATGTACAACGAATAGCTTACGTCGTCTTAATGTCCTCCGACACTTGACGTCTCAGCTAAGTCTATACAATCAATTAAATATTTAATTAATAAAATTAACATGTTAATTTTATTTGTTATATGTTAATTAGTAAAATTAATAAAAAGCAAAATTAAAAATTTTGAAAAAACCCACGACGGTAATTGAAAACGGATAAAATAACTAGAAATCCCCCGCCTAAAAGAATATATGTAACTAGATGATGGGGACGACTTCGTCGGGGGCTGTCATTACTTTAAGTTTGAGATGAGATTTTCAAAATTAAAGCCTCGCGGCCAAGAAATTCAACTAAACAATTACTATATCATTTATTTGTTTTATTTCGATTCAATATTTAATGTAACTTTTTTATATTGAAAGTTTATTTCACTCTCCTTAACATAACTATATAAAATCCCGCCATGTCTCGATTTAGAAAGTGTAGACAGAGTGTCTTGATACTATGTTTCCTCTGACTGCTGTACGAAAATAGTATTTACACTTTATTATATAAAAAGCAAATAAAATGAGTTCTCCACAGGCAGGTTGGCCTGAACATTTGAACCTACAGGCAGAGTCGTCGCACCTCGTGCTCAGTGGACAAACTGACTTCCCACAGAAACGGCTTGGACGCCTTAATGAATATCATGTCTTCCCCAAGATGTGAGGAACTGAGGAAGAGCCTCTTGGGTGACGGAATGTTCGCCTGTCTTGCTGATACTAAGGTGAATTTATTGTATTCTATGTAAACTTAAGTTCTATCATGTGTGTTAGATTAAACTTTTACGGCCTTATTCATTTTGAGAACAAAAATACCGACGAAAATATGAATGCAAAAAAGGCGGCGGCTTGGCATGACTTGCACAATAGACACTTAATAATGAATTTGAATATTAAAGTATTTGGTGTATGTAGGCATTATATTAACACGGCACTTGATGTTTTAATACAATGCCAAAAATCCCTCGAAATCTACGGTTTTTTTTTTGGCTTCACGCTGTATCCCTCACCACTAGTACACAACCTATATCCAACACACCATCAAAAAAAAACTTGGTAGATTAAAGAAATGTGATGAATGAACTTATCATTATTTTTATAACTATAATAACATATTACTAAATTAGATTCACTAAAACACTCAGTACTATCTACAAGCTATATTATAATTACTATAACAAACTTAAAATGAATTGAAATAAATAAAATGTGTTAAATTTTCAACAGAATAAATTTATTAATTTATAATACAAACTTGTTTGGAAAACATATATTAAAAACAATAATACATTTTTGGTTACAGCATGACAATAGGAACAGTGCTGCTCAAGACATAGCAGCAAATGAAATTGCCTGCAGAAAGGAGCTTCACGAGATACAAATGGCCATCGAAAGGAAAAAATTAAAAAGTTTTAGAACAAAAATTAAGTAATTCACTTGTCAAGGAGGAATTACTTAACGTAAATTATTGGATCTTAAAAATACATGTAAAGAATAAAATTTATAGAAATAAAATTTTTTTTATTAACTAAAAACTATAACTAGTTGAGGTCAGTCATGGTGCAGGCACAAAGTGGAAATGTAACAAGACTGGTTGTGGGTTCGATCCCCAATCAAGGCAATTAAATATTTAATTAAATTTATATTTTCATTTCTTTGCTCTGGTGTTCCATTGCAATGTTGTGAAGCACAGCTAAAGCAACTATTGTTGTCTTCACATTGTCTAAATCGCAAGTCTTGCCAAATAGAAGACATTGAAGGCTTTGAGGGTTTAGAACAGGAGTGAAAAGATATGTTTGTAGTTTGTACCCAGAATCTCCAAAACGTTCCTTCAATGATGACTCATTAAATATTGTAGCATGATGAGTGCTGCCTCTCCGTCTGGCAACAATATTCCGGATGCGGAGATGCACATCACAGGCTATCTGTGTTAAACAAAATAATATTTCAACCGAGAACAAATGTGTACTTTATATTTTATATCAATAGTAGTATAAGTAAAGTACCTTTTCTATTTATATAACATTGGGCTGCATCACCTCCACACTTGCGGATTGTGATGTGAGTGCAGTCAATACAACCAATAACAGTTGGAAAGCCTCGAATTGCACTAAATAAACTCACAATAAGCTCTTCTTCAGGAAAAGTACTTTGCATTTTAATATGAGAAGCTGAGTGTCGAGCAAGTGCTCGTGCCGCCCGGGCACAGACCCGGCTAGTGGTCGCTGGAGACAACCCATGGTGGTCTCCAGCATCCGCTTGATACTGTAACGAAAAAAGGTAACTTAGTAAGTATTTGTGTATATAAAAATACATGAATAAGTGTGACTATGAGCGTGTGTGTTGTACGAATAGAATATTCAAGGCATTAAAAATACTTACATCTCGACGACCCCAACATCTTATAGCTGTTAATGCCATGCGTTCTACAGTATCAGTTGCGTCGAAATTCTTATACGCTTTAATGCAACTTATTTTTGTTATTAGCATCTCTGTAGAGATTTTTACAAATTTCTGTTACCGAAAAATTATTCTACGAACAATCGTTCAGCAAATGAGAATGCTATTTAATAAATAAAAAAAGTGTTATTGCACACTTAGGAAAATTGAAAAAGACATTTGGAAAACGTATAAAAATTTGAACGCAGCGGGATTCGAACCCGCACCTCTTGAATACCTTCTTATACGCTTTATTACAACTTATTTTTGTTGTTAGCACCTCTAGGGATTTTTACAAATTTCTGAAACCCGATGATTATTTTACGAATAATCGTTTGGCAAAATGTCTTTTTCAATTTCCCTGTGTGGAATAACATTATATTTATTTTTAAAACTATGTATATGTTTCTTTAATATAGCTATAGATAAGTACACATATTCGATTAGTTTCATTTCCTCTGACGTTCTACAAAGTTTATAAACCCATTGTTTATATACTTTGGGTTTCCAAATATTTTTTTTATGACTGAGGCCAGTTCGATTCCCACTCGAGGAAATTAAATATTAAAAAATATATGTATTCGCTCTGGTGTGGAGTCAAAGCGTGGCGTTAAGTTACGCCACTTAGTATCAAAACCTCTTTATTTAACACTTAATTTTCAAAACCTCATGAAGACTTTCATAACCATATTAAGTTTCATAATATACCGTAATGGCACCAATAATCGACAATTTTATACGTTTATATTTTTGTTTCTAAATTTAAGAGTACTTTATCATGTTTTAAATAAAACTTATATTAAATCCGGTTAAGCATGTCCCTGAGATACGAATAGGCTATATTATTGTTATAAAATTTTATGTAGTTTAGCAATAAATAAAAAAGTATATGTATAGTTAAAATTGCCAATTTTCGACACAATACTCCAATAGCCGACACCCAGTTATCGTTAATTATAAGTTATTGTCATCCAGTTCATCCCCCACACTAGTGAGAATCTTATCGAGAATATAAAGAAAACCAACAACCGCCGTCTAGGTCTGGAGCTCGCGAAAGTTTGCAAAGAGCTCGCTAGCAACAGAAGGGGTCCGGGGCAGCAGTCGACGTTGCTGGCACAGCAAGTACAGTCATGGCGGAAGTGGGTGATGGTTAACACTAGGCTGGAGGCGATGATAGATCGATTGCCTTCAGAGAAGAGATTGCGGCCTCCCTTGATAACTGATAGGAGGCAGGAGGCTAATACCAGCCAAGCCCAAGCATAGGTCCCCACTCTTGTGGCATCAGAGAACCCTGCTCCGAGTGTATCATCTCGATACATATATTCATTTAGGCGGGGGATTTCTAGTTATTTTATCCTTTTTCAATTACAATTAAACAGTCGTGGGTTTTTTCAAAATTTTTAATTTTGCTTTTTATTTTAAACTTTTTAAAGTAAATAGATACACATTATATATTATTACATAATAATTTTAATCTTCATCTAGATCCAAAAGAAACTATAAGCCCAATCCTTGCTGATTGTCAATTAAAGCGCCTTCTGGCAGATTATCACCGTAACATCTCCACGAAACTTAAATCGAACCAAATTACACTAGTAGTTTTGATTTTGAACAAACTAATGTATACTGACTGAATTCGTCATTTTAGCTTTGCACAATTTTTTTACCCGCGACGGAACGGCGACTGTATATGTGTTTGGGGTGAGAGGTTGTTTGTTTGTTTGTTTGTTTGTGTGTTTGTGCAAATTACTATGTCAATTATTTCCAAAACTATAAGTCCGATTTTGATACGGTTTTCTATGATAGGTTAAGGTTCAATTGGCGTATGTTCTTATATATGTCTTATTGCCTTAACTCACCAGGGGGCGCTGCAGTAAGCATTTTACGTGAAAACGAATGTTTTCAATTATCTCAAAAAATAGTAGTCTGATTTCGATAGATTTTCAGTGATAGATTCAGGTTTAATTGGTGGATGTTCTTGGATATGTTTTATCGTGTCAAACCACCAGGGGGCGCTGCAGTAAGCGTTTGTTTGTACTTTTTTTGTAT